>CM068841.1:62328735-62449840 GCA_028554795.2 Sinohyriopsis cumingii
TAAGCATATTAAAGCTTGTCGAAGCTATGTTTCTAGTTATATAAATAGACACATCAGAAATATCAAGTCTTGACTTTAAAGGTGCCGTCTTTACAGATGTCAGAATTACAATAACGGAGAATAATCCAATATTCCATTACATTTTGACGTATGATTTTGGACAATGCATCTAGTTCAGAGTACAGTATTTATGCTGAACGTTTATAGGTGCATATAGAGAGCTAAATCTTCTGCAAAATGCATCTGAATGAGAGCTATGTAAAAATTGTTTTAGTACAATATGGGCTCTACAGTCACTGATATTAATGATATATTGGGTCCTTTTCTAAAGGATTAATATTATCTATTTCAAGTAGAACTTCGAAAATTTTAAATGCTGCGAACCATACAATTTCGTTTGCACTTTCAATTGATGTTGATAGATGGCACTGGAACAATGTTTATCTTTTTTAATTATTAATTAATTCATTTTAGCCTTTCAGCAATGCATGATCCCACATCTGGTCCTTGTTCAAATGGATACATAATGGACGCATCATTTCATACGGCAATTGGAATAAACCAACACAAATTTTCACCATGCAGCATAATGTACATTACACAGTTCCTACTTAAGATGGGGTAACTTATTTTCTTCAACTATGTCATGTATTACAAATTTGTTAGTACAGTACATGCAATGTAACAAAGAAATATTTATATGGCGTTTAATACCATTCTGAGGTTTAAAGGAAGAGTATGTCCCATTACAAAATTAATTGAAAGTGAATATTTGCCAAATAGGTAATAAAAACGGTTATGTTTCCCAAAACCCTATTATCGATGATAATCTAATCTCTCAAAGATAATTGGTAACATCCTTATTCTAACTCAGTGGTTAAATTGACTTTGTCAGGTAGCGAAGCATGTGCTAATAAATTGAAGAATTTTCAAATGATGATTGGTGAATTTAATTCAATAGCAACAACAAAAGCAAGAAGAACAAAAAGTGCAAAAACAAAGAAAAGCCGATTACTAAATGTTGCCAAACGTATATTGCAACGCTAAATATAAATGTGGTTATTCCAATAAGATATATGCGCATTATATAATTTTCGAAATGCTTTTGTTCTGTGGGTTTGCTCTTCTTCTTGCTTTAAGCAAACATTTTGAATCATATTGGAAATTCCATTTGACAAAAAATGTCCAAGTTAATGTCTTAAAGTTAACTTTTCTTGAGTAGAGGCACCAAAGTATATGTATGTATGTATGTATGTATGTATGTATGTATGTATGTATGTATGTATGTATGTAAGCGTTCATGCATATATGAAATAATAGATGCATGTAAAAGCATGACTTGTATTTTCGACTTTAATCCTTTTCTAGACCTTCTAGATGCACACTTCAGCATTCTTTCACCGATGCGGAGTACATGGAAACCGAGTCAGAACTCACAGCATTGGAATTGCCTAGTTTGGATGAACAATGTGAAGTTTACTTCGGTCCTGAATCATACGCATGTAAAAAGGTATACCGATGTTTTCTTTAAAATTTGTTTTAATATTTTATCGTCAGGTGTATCTTTGCTCCCCTTAAACTTGAATCTGTATTTATTGTTGTTTTAAGCGTTTCTCATAATTTTATTATTATTTCTTTCTTCTTATCTTGCTTTCATTTCTTTATTCTTTTCGTCCTTTATAATCCATCATTTTCTCCTTTCTCTACCAGTTTCCTTGCTCCTTGACTTGTTTCCTTTTCTATTATTTTTCTCATCATTCCTTGTTTCTTATTATTTTCTTGTTTCTTTTATTTTTGTTTTATAATACTGATGATGATGATTATGATGCCTAAGCAAGATGGGAGTGCGATATATGCCGATGTCCGTAATAATATCAATTAATCTAACTGTTGTATTTGGAGTTTTCATTAGCGCTAAATGGATCATATGCAACTTTTATCCGTATATGCGTAAGTGAATTTGGTCTTACTTGTATAGTTGAACCACTAAACAGATGCATCAAACATTGTAGTATATCTTAAACATACATTGAATTTTGAACGATGCATTAGTGACATAATTTACAATACATTAAAGCGTTAGACAACTTTTATCTCAAAACGCAGTCATTATAGATTAGTGTTCTGGTTATCAACAGTTTTGAACGTTTTCAACAATATGTTGTATTGGACTAAGGTGTCAAGAGCTGCAGATTTTATCCCTAGTGTCGTCAAAACCTTTAATCATCTGCAGTCTTAAAAGTTGTATTCATTTAAGGCAAAATTTCAGTTCAGATGTATTTTCCAGATGGTGAGGCTTGACAAATTACGGCTGTTATGAGTTATCGCCATGAGAGACCAGTATATTTGATGTAAACAAATAGGAGATACCTACTGGAAATAATTTTGTAGGTGTTATTATACAGCGAGAAAACGGGCAATCGAATGTCAAACGATTACAGTAGTACGGCATTTAATGTTATGAGAAACGTATTTATTCACCTAAGCTAAACATCTTTAACTACTCGACGATATTATCTGCGTTATCTATGTTTAAGAAATGCTACTTGATCAGTATATTTCCGCACATTCAAGGACTTGTAGTTTCAAACTAATGATGTATTTCGATTTGGCTGAACAAAAATCACATTTATCTGGTTACGAACATGAGAACACACCTTTGACGTGATAAAATATAAAATAATATAGCGGTGGATGCGACAATGAAATGGGATATAAACCTAATATAATTACAAACAAATCATATTTGAACGCTGTAGGTCTATTTTACATATTTTTGGAAAAATTTAAATCCACAGGACTATGATATGTGCTCTAAGGGAATTGTATGCCAAACGTCAAACAAGTGCAATGGAACCATTAGTATGGTGCTAGATTATTCACCATGTCAGCAGCCGTCTAATAAGGTAAGTATAATCATATTGCACTTTCATTCCTCCTTGTTCAAGTCTATTTTTGCCAAACTGCGAATTGTGCCTCATTTAATCTTCATTAGAAAAGGGAAAAAAGATAGTGCCTCGTAGTTATCATCTTTAACAGAAGGCACACGTAATGTAATGAACTAAATTTCGAGGGATGTACATAACGGGAAAATTCATTAAACAGAACCAGAATTTACAAAACAAAAACCATTTTAGGCAGAAATATGTTTAGCTTTTCCTGACACAAAAAAAGCTGGAAGTAAAATGATCTTTGCCAAGAGAGACAATATATATATATATATATATATATATATATATATATATATATATATATATATATATATATATATATATATATATATATATATATATATATATATATATATATATATATATATATTGATTTACATAAATATACAAGAAAACCATGGGTGGGTATTTTGCTTTTCTTCGACTCCGTAAATGTGATATTTAAATTGGCGAATTCGATTTAACAAATGCGAAAGATGACAGATGATTACATAATACGTGTCAATGTTTGTATCTGCTATTATCATGTCAAACGAAGTCGGTGTTTGTAGTAACATGGTGTTCCAATTTATTGCAATCTAATGTTTCTTGTTTCGGGAAGTTGTACCTGTGCTGTATGATTTGTCGTGGTGGTACATACTAATTAGTTGTTTCGTTCTGCTGCAATTAACAGCCTCCAAAGTATATGTAAAAACAACAAATGATATTGAAAGTAGTTAACGCTAATATGTTTATATCAATCACATATTATAATCTTAATATATTCAGGTTTCGTAGACAAAACTATCTAAAGATATTCTGTACAATTTACACCTACCAACATTAGCTACAATCATGTACCACGGTTTTTAAAATTATAACGTCCAACCACCCCTCATAATGAAAAGAAAAAGATATGCAATTATGCTTCTTTCCATATTAATCAAATACACATGTTCCTAATATCAATGTTTTATTCCAGCAACAACAACAAACTCGATTTCAACAATCTTTGAGTTGTATTACTCTTTGTTACTGATGGAGTACAATTAATATACACACTAACGTAATCTAAAGACAAAATGTAAAGCCAAACACTCTTTCTCGATAACGATATAATTTATCTCATGCTCTTTTGGTGTTTATTTTAAGAAAAGTCGCACACTGGATGATTCACACCATCGTTTAATAGACCACCTAACCGTACATCACTTGTATGAATAGATATCTTAACCAATTTCCTAAAATCTGGAACTGAAAGATCTGGTGCACCTTTAATTATAGCCTTTCTTATATCGAACACTCAGCAATTATATGAAAGTATAAGCAAAATTTACTATAAAATCCAGCCCTACCCAGAACTCGGAACAGTTACTGTTTTACTGATAGGCACAGTAAATCTAACGATACATCTGACATTAGTTTGTACAAGCTTCACTTGACCAAGTCCCACAATCTGTCTTCGAGACCTGACACTAGCGCGACAGTGATCATCTTTACTTAGAGTAATTCTAGGTACTGGAAATGAGTTTATTTGGGTGACACTGTCCACTTTTCTGTCGTCAGTGTACTGATGCAACAATTATCGGTCATATGATTGCACATCACAATGTTACACGGCGAGCTCCAGTAACGTTTGCTTGGTTAAATAAAGTCATTCTCTAATATATATTCAATTTCCTTCTTCACACATTCCCGTTTAAGCGGATTCATCATCTTATTGTATTGTTTTACAGGCTTTGATTCTGCAATTTCGACATCGTGCTTGATTTGTTCTGTTTGAGTTGAAACATCTGGGAACAACTGCTCATATTCACATATTAGCTGCTGGAACTCATTTTGTTTCCTGTGGCTAGACATGTGAATGTTTATTAACCAGATTCTCTAATATTCAGAATTGTTACGTCTGGTTGAACCAAAGACACTACAAACATTTAAATTTTCACCGTGTGGGTCAGGAACAACTACGTTTATTAAATAATTTACAGAGCTATCTCGATCAACATACTCGTATAACATACGTACATGACCAATGGATATCTTGGTTTCCACCTCCCAAGAGTGCTCATTTTCCTTTTAACTTTATAAGGACCATAACGTCTAATCTTAAGAGGAGTTTGAAGTCTTGGCAAGAGAGAGAGAGAACTTTTTCACCAGGTTGAAACACGTTAACTTTTTCAGGTTTGAATTGCCTTAATTGTGTTTGTGAGTGAACAGAATGAAGATTATATTTTATTACTTCACATTCAACAACATGTTATAAAAGATTAATCCTCTGTTAAAAGGAATTTTCCCTTTAACAAATCAAATGGTCCAGTACGTCCAGAAAATAGTTCAAAGGAACCAAAAACTGGCCAAATAACAACTAGAAAAAGATCTACAATACTTTGAAACACTTTGTTTTACTTCCGGCCACAAATGGTGATAAAAGATCTTATAGTAAGACTTGACGACTCTCAAACGACAAGCCAGTTGAGTTTCATTGCTTAGGGTTATGAGTGTCCTTTTTATCTTACTGATAGCTTAGTGACCACTTGTCATCGGTAAGAACCGCAGGTGGTCTCCAGTTTCTCATAAGACCCAGTTGTAAATAAATAGCAAGTTGGTACCTCTGAGGTCCCATCATCACTAATAGCCCTCTGAAAGAAACAGGAGATCTCAGAATCTTTTTCCTGTTCGACGACAAGTGATTATCATTGATCACGTTGATTAGAAGTAAGAGAATAAGAAGTTAATAGGGGATCACAATGATCGATACCTTCTGATTGATTAGTTACAGGAAGAAAAGTGACAACATCAAAGCCTGATGAATAGATCTGTCAGGCGAAGGAATAATGTATTGATGAACTTCATTGTCAAGAGTTTATTTCTGACATTGCACTAGTAACTGCACAAAATGGCGTAAGTCAATGAGTTCATGTTCAATAGGATTAACCCTTTGATCCAAACAAGGCATGTCAGTTACTGTCGAAACAACACCAACTTTATCTCCAGCTTTGTCATTGTTTAACTATAAATGATAATCCTCAATAGGTAAAGAATTAACTGCACTGACAGTCGCTGATCTAGATAGCACGTCTGAAGAAATATTAGCATTATGGAGAGGAGTTAGAATAAAGCTGCACTCTACTCCCTGAACATGAACACTTTTAGAAGACGAAGACTTCTCAGACAATGCCAATGTTCCTGATAATAAAATACTCTTCAAATCTCCTGTGTCTCTTAACATTTTATTATGGATACGATTGACGGAATCACCAATAAGTGATCTATAACCCTTCGAAATGAATGGTTTTTGATTCATAATAAAATCATATTTGGGTTGGTTTTACCCGACATTTGTATTGTTTCCAATACAAGACCATGATCTTTACCTATTAGGGACAAGATCATTTGGAACACTTGAGAAACAATGATATGGAAATGTTCTGTCTTTGTTTTGTGCTTACATCTATCTGAACTCAATCACTAATAACGTGTCCTATTTTCTTGCGATAAATCCACGTAGGGTGGAAAGGGTTTCTGGTCGGTCTTTTTGAGACGTTGGATTTTTCAAGTTGTACCAGGTTAAAATCTGTTATTTTTCGATTGATTCTGAATACGTTTCTTTTTAACCAACTGATGAGCGGAAAACATCACGGCACATGAAACTTTGTGAGTCAAGGAATGCACGTCAGCTGTACAAACATTTTTTTCCAATGTATCTGTCTTGTGTTCACCTAGGCAAATCATCACGTCACTATGGACGCGGCTTTTTAACTCGACCACTAATAGAAGTTTTCAGAGCATGTCATAATCTTTCTCAATCTTTCCAAAAGCGCACAATCTATCAAATAGTCGCGCTTGTACCAATGCGAATTCAACATTGGTTTTGTATTTTTCTTTACAGCAATTCCGAAACCTTTATCGGTATGCCTCAGATACCATCCCATACACTTTCATGATATATTTCTTGAGCAAATCATAATCAACTGTTTATACTGACAGTGAAGTATAAATTGCACGAACTTTGCCAACAGGTGCATTCTGTAATAACAGAATCCATTACTCTTGATCATGTTAAATCCTATACGTGTTCATAAAAATGTGAAAAATACTGATCAACATCTTTTTCTCTAAAAGTATGAACTGATCTCTAACATTAAAAAACTGAACTTCCCTGAGCGGGGAGCTTTATTCTTGACAGTTATAATTTTTTTTTTCGTTTCAAGTGTATTTCTTTCCCTTGTTCTTCATTTTGAAAATGAAATTTCATTTCCATATCTCTTTCTGCCTTTTGTATTTGTACTTTTATTAGCATCTCTCCTTTGCGCAGTATGATTGATCTCTCTTTCGTCTTTTTGAAGTTAGTTCTCTCTTTCGTTTGCGTCGGTTTGAATATCTCTTTATATTTCTTGCATATACATTTGTAATTTTATCTCCATCTTTTTCATCTTTTTGAATTTTTCTCTCTCTCTTTCTTCTTGTGCAAGCTCAAGCTTTCTTAACTATATTTCATTCTTGTTTTTTCATTTCCATTTCATAACCTGCAAGTTAAAGTCAGATGAAGACTTACTAATGAAACCCAAAGCACATTTATCGAACATGTTTTTTCCTACCATATATTGAACCAAATTATATCTTGTTTTAACAAAGATGGCTTTTTCTCCGAAAGTTCTTATACTCTGGCAAGTTGGAGCAATTCATTCCTTTTCAAATGATTCTTACCGTTCCTGACTAGGATTATAAAACAACGTTTTCCACTTTAGATGACATTTTGAAAACGTCACTCTGTAAAATCAAAGATCAGGAACAAAGACAATTATGAAGTGCAATCAAATGAAATTTCAAAATAACTTCAATTATTGCACAATTCTTAGCACGGACGAGTCATGAACTTTGGTTACAAGCATATTGTGCCAAACTAAGTAACAGATAGAAGCGAAACCAAGTTTTGTAAAACCTAACAAAGAATTTAAGTATGAAAGTTATACTTAGAAATGTAAAGTATTATGATGTGAATAAAAACCTTAAATCTACCGCTCCGCTAAGAATGTTTACTTTGTCAAGATGGCGCAGTCTAGAACTCCTTCGAATAATTCACAACGTTTCTAGAAAGTTTTCTAGTACAATTAACGAGCACTTTCTACTGAACAGTCGTACAAATGGTTTTCCTTTCGAAAATTATCTAGGTACAACACAAAACACACGTGCAGACTTACAAGAGGAACAAAAGAAATAAGACTGACTCTAAAATCGGAACGAATCTTATTCCTGAGTGATTTCCTTACTCACAACTAATAAATCGAAGATTTTTTCATAATATGCCAAACACTGAAGATCACGCTGCTCAGTTTGCGTCATGTGACCTAGCACAGCCAATGGGACGATTTGTGATTATTATTAATACTTTCACAACCAGTTAGCCAATGGGTAATTAGTCCTAAAGCACCCATATATCTTATTATAAAGATTATTATTAATAATCGTCAACACATTCGTAAGTATCTATTTCTGGATCCCATGCAATATAATGCTTTTAACAGACCCATATCACGAGGACATAAATATCTAAGAATACTCTGTACATTTACAGCACTGAATACAGCTTATTAAATTTAGATCAGATCATATACCAGGAATTACAAAAGTATAGATATTCATAACAAAATAAATACTGTTAATACGAAATATATCTGTAAAGTTTATTAATTAATTTTGAAACTAAGCAGTTCTTGGCAGTTTTAAATCAATTTCTTTTTATTTTATTGCACACTTAAGTTTCAATTCTTGCCAGAAAAATTCTGCCTAAGCATTCTTTGCCAAATATTGTACCATTGAATGCCTTGGTACCTGACTGCATTTTACATGACGTATGTATTAGTTCGAAGTACTTTCTCTTCTATAAACATACGCTTCAAATGTTTGAGTTTTGTGAGCCAATTCCTATATCACACGGCTTTTCTTTCTTCATTTTTTAAGGTTTTGCAATCATGGTCAGGGCATTGTTTCTTTAAACGCTAGATAATTTACTTACATCAGAAAGTCACCAGGCATAAAAAATAATTGGAAACTTTCCGATATAAAGGAATTAAAAGTAAATAGTGGCGTCGCTAGCCCCAAGAAAATCGTTTTGGTATACCTGGGAAACTCTTTTAGCAGCGGACCATACACAAAGATGCCTGTTTATAAGTAACAATTTAACCGTAAACATAAAAGCACGAGCACGCAGTGCCCAAATTCAGTTGTTTTGAGCCAGTAAATGTCACAAACGTCAACACAGTGACCGGTGACATCACATGGCACGTGGTCTTAAGAATGACATCATATGAAATGCTATGTATATAGTAGGTTTTTAAAATAAGTATACTTTTTGTGCACAGTTAAGGGTCCTAGGAAACTAAAATCTCTACAACCATTTGATCGTTGTCTTGTGTTACAGCGTTTTCTTGCGTTACAGCGGTTTGCTACGAGAATGGGTCATAACTTTACGACAGGTAAATATCTTAATATTTCAAAGATATTTACCTGTTTTAATTTGCCATTATATTATTCTTTTACATGACTCTCAGCTACACTTATGAAAACTGAATTTGTATTGTTCTTCATAATATAAGGTCTGGGAGAGTGGTAACATTGTTATAACCTAACGTAAATTGTCTCACAGAGTTCTTGGCGCCTTCATACACATAAGCCAAATGTGATTTCATCTCGATTAAGTCCTGTAATACAAACGTGACGTCATTTCCAGGCGCTTATCTGACAACGCAGGATTAGCCTAAATACCACAACGTGGCATCAGTGGTGACTTATGTGCTGCAAATTGTTATAAACACCGGTAAACGTCAAAGCCTCAAGTCATTTCATACCGTGCGCCTCGCGCTCTTTGAAAAAATTGGATCAGCTTAACTGCCACAATGAGGCATATGCTGTCAATGTTGGATTTGTTGCTGCTAATTGCTATAGATACCGGTAAACGTGAAAACCAAGAAAGTGTGATGCTCACTGGAGACACATATGTAGAAAAAAATGTTTAAAATGCCCGTAAATATCACAGATGACGTATATTAACAATTCGGAATTAACAAAGATTTATTAAAAAAGGAATTAGGAGGGTATATAAAAGCATTTACACACAAATCAGTGTTTTACCTCAGTTTTCCAGTTTAAGACACCTCTTTAACAGTTGGTGATAAATATAATGTAATAAGACATACCGGAGATTTTAGATCAGGAGTCGCCACAAACGCATGAAAGTAATGATTTTTAATATGTGCTCGTGACTGCAATATTTACAAGAATCAGACCACTAATTTATTCCTCACTGAACTTAATATTAATATCATTAATATTATATATTAATATCATTAATATATAATATATATATATATATATATATATATATATATATATATATATATATATATATATATATATATATATATATATATGTATATATATATATATATATATATCTTTATATATATATACTAATGATATTAATATTATGTTCAGTGAGGAATAAAGTAGTGGTGTATATATATATATATATAGATGTATATATATAGATGTATATATATATATATATATATATATATATATATATATATATATATATATATATATATATATATATATATATATATATATATATATATATATATATATATATATATATATATATATATACATATATATATTTTATTTATTAAATTGGTATACAATCCGGACATTTTTCAATTCGTCAAAGTTAGACACATCATTTTTTTGACTATGAAAAACGTATTTTCCAGAATGTTCGTGTGCCACATGCTGCTAAACAAGACATACCTATATCTGCACGGAAATTTTACCCTCCCCAAAAAGTCGATTTTGTCAAAATGGAAATGTGTGCTATCCATTTTACATAAATTAATAATTATAATCGGTTCATCTCAAAATGTTTAGAACTATTTTTGTTCAACTACCAATATACTTTTTCTCTAGATGTAAAGAAATTAGTAGTTTAATACGTGCAAGACAATGACATTGTTTAATTGCCACATTTTAGTATCCATAACTCAGGGACAATCCTATTGTTCATTATCTAGACCATGAATGAATTCACATTCTATAGCTGTCAAAAATGACATTTAAATTTATATAATTTCAATAATTGTTAGTTTTAATTAAGCGTTATCTTGACCTAATGTAATCTTAAAGTATAATTTATCAAAGGAACCTTGCATACACATGAGAAGTTTAGAGTAGCTACCCAAACAGATGATGGATTCAATCGACATTCAAAACAATAATATATTTAATGAAACATCTCCGATATTACAATTATAAGATGGAATATTGCATAAGAGGAACATTTTGAATTTTAAACTCGGAATTGAATATATAGTATTATGAAAAGATAATTGTCACAAAGGAAATTTTCGTAAACTTATTGAGTAGGAAGACATGATTAGAGAAAGTTGTTAATTTTTGCAAAGATCTTTTACTGAAACTGACTTTACTTGAACCTAGAGCGTTATTATAATTCAGAGACAAATTTTAATTAGAAGAGAAGTCGAAAAGAATACAAAATCGTATTCTTTAAGAAATTCATTGTTTGTCTTATTCATTTGGAAGTAAAATATATCTTATGTAATTTGGTTACTACCAACTAGAAAGCATCGCATTGTAAAATGACTGTGGCATAGTTTGAAACGGTAAACATATCAGTGTTTGAATGTATGCTAACATTTTGTAGAGTGAGACCATGCTAGACCATGATATGAGAAATGAGAACGATTTGCGAACAAGTAGGTATATTTCAATTTGATTTAGTTAAATATGTTTTATTTGAGAATAATTAGTACCTTGCATAAAAGTTTGATGACGATTACATATTTAAAAAAGAAGAGAGAGATGTATATCGTTAAATACATTTATTTTGTATTCTGATACGTTATAGTGGTGCATCCGAGGCTTATGTGTAGAGGCACCAACACCAGTAACAATTAAACCGCCAAACAAAATAACCCCAGAGGGACTTCAGAGTAATAGAACAGTGACACCGGCTCGTGCAACAACCACAGCAGGTTTTGGCACAACCAAGCAGATTACCACGAGAACCACCATGACCACAACAGCAAAGCAGGCATTACCTGCAACTACCATATCAGCACCTATACTATCAACAGAACGACATTCCATAAAGATTTCGTTACCCACAACGACCACTTACCCACATGTAATAACCACAACAACATCCACACAGCCTGTCGTCTCCTCGACAGAAGACACTTTGCTTATTACAACAAGCACACGGCCTGACGCAACAACCACAGCGACCCAACGAACAGTCACAGCATCTTTTACACCAACAACATCTGCGGCAACAACAGCCAGCACAGAAAAAACTGCAACAACAACAATTCGCGCCACTACAGAGGCAGCATCACCATCATCGAGTTCAACAACAACATCCGGGTCTACTTCAACAAGTACGCTGACTGTCAAAACACCAACACAAGGGCCAACAACAATAGCGTTGACTTCAAGTACATTATCTTCAGTTATTACGACAACTGCATCAACTAGCACAAAAACTGCATTCGCTCCCACTTCTACACGGACTCCAACTTCTGTCGTAACCACATCAACTCCGACAACAACCATTGCGACAGAAACATCATCAGCCACAGAAGCTCTCACGTCAACCACAACAGCAACTGCAGAATACACATATGGACCTTCTACAACCATATCGTTACCAACAATTACCACATCGGCAACAGCAATAACCACAACAACATCCACACAGCCTTACGTCTCATCGACAGGACACACTTTGGCTACTACAACAAGCACACGGCCTGAAGCAACAACCACAGCGACCCAACGAACACTCACAGCATCTTTTACACCAACAACATCTGCTGCAACAACAGCCAGCACAGAAAAAACTGCAACAACAACAATTCGCGCCACTACAGTGGCAGCATCACCATCATCGAGTTCAACAACAACATCCGGGTCTACTTCAACAAGTACGCAGACTGTCACAACACCAACACTAGGGCCAACAACAATAGCGTTGGCTTCAAGTACATTATCTTCAGTTATTACGACAACTGCATCAACTAGCACAAAAACTGCATTCGCTCCCACTTCTACAGGGACTCCAACTTCTGTCGTAACCACATCAACTCCGACAACAACCATTGCGACAGCAACACCATCAGCCACAGAAGCTCTCACGTCAACCACAACAGGAACTGCAGAATACACAAATGGACCTTCTACAACCATATCGTTACCAACAACTACCACATCGGAAACAGCAATAACCACAACAACATCCACTCAGCCTTTCGTCTCATCGACAGGACACACTTTGGCTACTACAACAAGCACACGGCCTGACGCAACAACCACAGCGACCCAACGAACAGTCACAGCATCTTTAACACCAACAACATCTGCTGCAACAACAGCCAGCACAGAAAAAACTGCAACAACAACAATTCGCGCCACTACAGAGGCAGCATCACCATCATCGAGTTCAACAACAACATCCGGGTCTACTTCAACAAGTACGCAGACTGTCACAACACCAATACTAGGGCCAACAACAATAGCGTTGGCTTCAAGTACATTATCTTCAGTTATTACGACAACTGCATCAACTAGCACAAAAACTGCATTCGCTCCCACTTCTACACGGACTCCAAGTTCTGTCGTAACCATATCAACTCCGACAACAACCATTGCGATAGCAACACCATCAGCCACAGAAGCTCTGACGTCAACCACAACAGGAACTGCAGATTACACAAATGGACCTTCTACAACCAAATCGTTACAAACAACTACTACATCGGCTACTGCAATAAGCACAACAGAATCCACCCTGTTATCGGTCTCATCGACAGTACACACGCGACCAACTGCAACAACACCACGTCCTGAAACAACAAACACAACGACTCGACGATCAGTCACAACACCTGTCACAGAAAACTCATCGGCTGCTACAGCAACCAGCTCAGAAGACTCTACAACCACAACAATTCTCACGACTGCAGCGTCCCTATCTCCATCCTCGACTTCACCAACAACTTCCCGGCCTAGTGCAACAAGCATCAAATCTTCTACAACAAATACCCTCGGTCCTACAACAACAGCATCGGCTCCAAATACAACCACATCAGGCACTACGACAACTCCAACGCCGCCAATAACAACAGCATTCCCTCCCTCATCAACTACACTCACTACAGGCACAAGCAGATCAGGGAGAATGACTACTGCATCGGCTCCAGTTACAAATGCATTCTCCACCACAACAGCAACACTGACTCCATCAGTAACTATGCCAAACAGATCCGCTCAGACAACAACGATTGTGGAACCGACAAAAACAAGAGCAGCTCCTACATCCACATCAATAGCTCAAACATCAAGCACAGCAGCAATTGCAGACTCCCCATTAGGACTCTCGACAACCATATTGTTACCATCAACTACAACATCAGCTAAAGGAATAAGCACATCGTCATCCACACTCTCATCTGTCTTATCAACAGGACACACACTTTCGTTTACAACAACGATATTGCCTCAAGAAACAACCACGAAGACCCTAACAACATCCACACCACCGTTCATAGCAACAGCAACCACTGCCGAATCAACCACCTCAGAAAACACGGCAACCACAACAGCTCTAGGATCTACAGAACCCGCATCTCCATCATCAATTTCAACAACAACCTCAGGGTATAGCGCAACAAGTACTGAGATAGATAAAACAAATACACTTGGGCCCACTACAATAACATCGCCTCCAAGTACACTCACATCAGGCAGTATGACAACGACATCGCCTCAATTAACAACTGCATTCGCTCCAACAACTTCATTGAATCCAGTAATTTCTGTCGCAACCATATCATCTCCGACAACAACCATTGCGGCAACAACAACATTAACCACTGATGCTCTACCATCGACCGCTGCAGGCACTAAAGAAACCACAAATATAACCTCAACAACCATATCGTTGCCAACAACTACCACGTCGGCGACACCAATTACCACAACAACACCGACACAGCCATCTGTCTCATCGACAGAATCAACTTTAGCTACTACAACAAGCACACGGCTGGAAGGAACAACTATTGCGACTCAAAGAACCGTAACAACACCTCTCACACCAACAACATCGGTTGCTACAACAACCACACAAGAAAACACTTCAACCACAACAATTACAGCCTCCACAGCGGCAGCATCAACATCATCGACCTCATTACCATCCTCAGGGTCTACTGCAACAAGTACGGAGACAGTCACAACACATGCACTCGGGACCACAACAATACACTCGGCTTCAAGTACAATATCTTCAGTTATTATGACAACTGCATCGACTCGCTTAACAACTACATTCGCTAACACAACTACACTGACTCCAAGATCTCTTGTAACCACATCAACTCCGATGACAACCACTGAGACAGCAACAACATCAAACACAGAAAATCTTCCAACAACCACAGTAGGCACTGCAGACTCCACAAATGAACCCTCATCAACCATATTGTTACCAACAACTACCACATCGGCAACAGCAATAACCACAACAACATCCACACAGCCTTACGTCTCATCGACAGGACACACTTTGGCTACTACAACAAGCACACGGCCTGAAGCAACAACCACAGCGACCCAACGAACAGTCACAGCATCTTTAACACCAACAACATCTGTTGCAACAACAGCCAGCACAGAAAAATCTGCAACAACAAAAATTCGCGCCACTACAGTGGCAGCATCACCATCATCGAGTTCAACAACAACATCCGGGTCTACTTCAACAAGTACGCAGACTGTCACAACACCAATACTAGGGCCAACAACAATAGCGTTGGCTTCAAGTACATTATCTTCAGTTATTACGACAACTGCATCAACTAGCACAAAAACTGCATTCGCTCCCACGTCTACACGGACTCCAAGTTCTGTCGTAACCACATCAACTCCGACAACAACCATTGCGACATCAACACCATCAGCCACAGAAGCTCTGACGTCAACCACAACAGCAACTGCAGAATACACATATGGACCTTCTACAACCATATCGTTACCAACAACTACCACATCGGCAACAGCAATAACCACAACAACATCCACTCAGCCTTTCGTCTCATCGACAGGACACACTTTGGCTACTACAACAAGCACACGGCCTGAAGCAACAACCACAGCGACCCAACGAACAGTCACAGCATCTTTTACACCAACAACATCTGCTGCAACAACAGCCAGCACAGAAAAAACTGCAACAACAACATTTCGCGCCACTACAGAGGCATCATCACCATCATCGAGTTCAACAACAACATCCGGGTCTACTTCAACAAGTACGCAGACTGTCACATCACCAACACTAGGGCCAACAACAATAGCGTTAGCAACAAGTACGTTATCTTCAGTTTTTACGACAACTGCATCACCTGGCACAAAAGCTGCATTCGCTCCCACTTCTACACGGACTCCAAGTTCTGTCGTAACCACATCAACTCCGACAACAACCATTGCGATAGCAACACCATCAGCCACAGAAGCTCTCACGTCAACCACAACAGGAACTGCAGATTACACAAATGGACCTTCTACAACCAAATCGTTACAAACAACTACTACATCGGCTACTGCAATAAGCACAACAGAATCCACCCTGTTATCGGTCTCATCGACAGTACACACGCCACCAACTGCAACAACCCCACGTCCTGAAACAACAAACACAGCGACTCGACGAACAGTCACAACACCTGTCACAGAAAACTCATCTGCTGCTACAGCAACCAGCTCAGAAAACTCTACAACCACAACAATTCTCACGACTGCGGCGTCCCTATCTCCATCCTCGACTTCACCAACAACTTCCCGGCCTGGTGCAACAAGCATCAAATCTTCTACAACAAATACCCTCGGTCCTACAACAATAGCATCGGCTCCAAATACAACCACATCAGGCACTACGACAACTCCAACGCCGCCAATAACAACAGCATTCCCTCCCTCATCAACTACACTCACTACAGGCACAAGCAGATCAGGGAGAATGACTACTGCATCGGCTCCAGTTACAAATGCATTCTCCACCACAACAGCAACACTGACTCCATCAGTAACTATTCCAAACAGATCCTCTCAGACAACAACGATTGTGGAACCGACAAAAACAAGAGCAGCTCCTACATCCACATCAATAGCTCAAACATCAAGCACAGCAGCAATTGCAGACTCCCCATTAGGACTCTCGACAACCATATTGTTACCATCAACTACAACATCAGCTAAAGGAATAAGCACATCGTCATCCACACTCTCATCTGTCTTATCAACAGGACACACACTTTCGTTTACAACAACGATATTGCCTCAAGAAACAAATACGAAAACCCTAACAACATCCACACCACCTTTCATAGCAACAGCAACAACTGCCGAATCAACCACCTCAGAAAACACGGCAACCACAACAGCTCTAGGATCTACAGAACCCGCATCTCCATCATCAATTTCAACAACAACCTCAGGGTATAGCGCAACAAGTACTGAGATAGATAAAACAAATACACTTGGGCCCACTACAATAACATCGCCTCCAAGTACACTCACATCAGGCAGTATGACAACGACATCGCCTCAATTAACAACTGCATTCGCTCCAACAACTTCATTGAATCCAGTAATTTCTGTCGCAACCATATCATCTCCGACAACAACCATTGCGGCAACAACAACATTAACCACTGATGCTCTACCATCGACCGCTGCAGGCACTAAAGAAACCACAAATACAACCTCAACAACCATATCGTTGCCAACAACTACCACGTCGGCGACACCAACAACCACAACAACACCCACACAGCCATCTGTCTCATCGACAGAATCAACTTTAGCTACTACAACAAGCACACGGCTGGAAGGAACAACTATTGCGACTCAAAGAACCGTAACAACACCTCTCACACCAACAACATCGGTTGCTACAACAACCACACAAGAAAACACTTCAACCACAACAATTACAGCCTCCACAGCGGCAGCATCAACATCATCGACCTCATTACCAACCTCAGGGTCTACTGCAACAAGTACGGAGACAGTCACAACACATGCACTCGGGACCACAACAATACACTCGGCTTCAAGTACAATATCTTCAGTTATTATGACAACTGCATCGCCTCGCTTAACAACTACATTCGCTAACACAACTACACTGACTCCAAGATCTCTTGTAACCACATCAACTCCGACGACAACCACTGAGACAGCAACAACATCAAACACAGAAAATCTTCCAACAACCACAGTAGGCACTGCATACTCCACAAATGAACCCTCATCAACCATATTGTTACCAACAACTACCACATCGGCAACAGCAATAACCACAACAACATCCACACAGCCTTACGTCTCATCGACAGGACACACTTTGGCTACTACAACAAGCACACGGCCTGAAGCAACAACCACAGCGACCCAACGAACAGTCACAGCATCTTTTACACCAACAACATCTGCTGCAACAACAGCCAGCACAGAAAAATCTGCAACAACAAAAATTCGCGCCACTACAGAGGCAGCATCACCATCATCGAGTTCAACAACAACATCCGGGTCTACTTCAACAAGTACGCAGACTGTCACAACACCAATACTAGGGCCAACAACAATAGCGTTGGCTTCAAGTACATTATCTTCAGTTATTACGACAACTGCATCAACTAGCACAAAAACTGCATTCGCTCCCACTTCTACACGGACTCCAACTTCTGTCGTAACCACATCAACTCCGACAACAACCATTGCGACATCAACACCATCAGCCACAGAAGCTCTGACGTCAACCACAACAGGAACTGCAGAATACACAAATGGACCTTCTACAACCATATCGTTACCAACAACTACCACATCGGCAACAGCAATAACCACAACAACATCCACTCAGCCTTACGTCTCATCGACAGGACACACTTTGGCTACTACAACAAGCACACGGCCTGAAGCAACAACCACAGCGACCCAACGAACAGTCACAGCATCTTTTACACCAACAACATCTGCTGCAACAACAGCCAGCACAGAAAAAACTGCAACAACAACAATTCGCGCCACTACAGAGGCATCATCACCATCATCGAAATCAACAACAAGATCCGGGTCTACTTCAACAAGTACGCAGACCGTCACATCACCAACACTAGGGCCAACAACAATAGCGTTGGCTTCAAGTACATTATCTTCAGTTATTACGACAACTGCATCAACTAGCACAAAAACTGCATTCGCTCCCACTTCTACACGGACTCCAAGTTCTGTCGTAACCACATCAACTCCGACAACAACCATTGCGACATCAACACCATCAGCCACGGAAGCTCTCACGTCAACCACAACAGGAACTGCAGAATACACAAATGGACCTTCTACAACCATATCGTTAACAACAACTACCACATCGGCAACAGCAATAACCACAACAACATCCACTCAGCCTTTCGTCTCATCGACAGGACACACTTTGGCTACTACAACAAGCACACGGCCTGACGCAACAACCACAGCGACCCAACGAACAGTCACAGCATCTTTAACACCAACAACATCTGCTGCAACAACAGCCAGCACAGAAAAAACTGCAACAACAACAATCCGCGCCACTACAGAGGCAGCATCACCATCATCGAGTTCAACAACAACATCCGGGTCTACTTCAACAAGTACGCAGACTGTCACAACACCAACACTAGGGCCAACAACAATAGCGTTGGCTTCAAGTACATTATCTTCAGTTATTACGACAACTACATCAACTAGCACAAAAACTGCATTCGCTCCCACTTCTACACGGACTCCAAGTTCTGTCGTAACCACATCAACTCCGACAACAACCATAGAGACTGCAACACCATCAGCCACAGAAGCTCTGACGTCAACCACAACAGGAACTGCAGAATACACAAATGGACCTTCTACAACCATATCGTTACCAACAACTACCACATCGGCAACAGCAATAACCACAACAACATCCACTCAGCCTTTCGTCTCATCGACAGGACACACTTTGGCTACTACAACAAGCACACGGCCTGAAGCAACAACCACAGCGACCCAACGAACAGTCACAGCATCTTTTACACCAACAACATCTGCTGCAACAACAGCCAGCACAGTGAAAACTGCAACAACAACAATTCGCGCCACTACAGATGCAGCATCACCATCATCGGAATCAACAACAACATCCGGGTCTACTTCAACAAGTACGCAGACTGTCACATCACCAACACTAGGGCCAACAACAATAGCGTTGGCAACAAGTACGTTATCTTCAGTTTTTACGACAACTGCATCACCTAGCACAAAAGCTGCATTCGCTCCCACTTCTACACGGACTCCAAGTTCTGTCCTAACCACATCAACTCCGACAACAACCATTGCGATAGCAACACCATCAGCCACAGAAGCTCTGACGTCAACCACAACAGGAACTGCAGATTACACAAATGGACCTTCTACAACCAAATCGTTACAAACAACTACTACATCGGCTACTGCAATAAGCACAACAGAATCCACCCTGTTATCGGTCTCATCGACAGTACACACGCCACCAACTGCAACAACCCCACGTCCTGAAACAACAAACACAGCGACTCGACGAACAGTCACAACACCTGTCACAGAAAACTCATCGGCTGCTACAGCAACCAGCTCAGAAAACTCTACAACCACAACAATTCTCACGACTGCAGCGTCCCTATCTCCATCCTCGACTTCACCAACAACTTCCCGGCCTAGTGCAACAAGCATCAAATCTTCTACAACAAATACCCTCGGCCCTACAACAATAGCATCGGCTCCAAATACAACCACATCAGGCACTACGACAACTCCAACGCCGCCAATAACAACAGCATTCCCTCCCTCATCAACTACACTCACTACAGGCACAAGCAGATCAGGGAGAATGACTACTGCATCGGCTCCAGTTACAAATGCATTCTCCACCACAACAGCAACACTGACTCCATCAGTAACTATTCCAAACAGATCCGCTCAGACAACAACGATTGTGGAACCGACAAAAACAAGAGCAGCTCCTACATCCACATCAATAGCTCAAACATCAAGCACAGCAGCAATTGCAGACTCCCCATTAGGACTCTCGACAACCATATTGTTACCATCAACTACAACATCAGCTAAAGGAATAAGCACATCGTCATCCACACTCTCATCTGTCTTATCAACAGGACACACACTTTCGTTTACAACAACGATATTGCCTCAAGAAACAACCACGAAGACCCTAACAACATCCACACCACCGTTCATAGCAACAGCAACAACTGCCGAATCAACCACCTCAGAAAACACGGCAACCACAACAGCTCTAGGATCTACAGAACCCGCATCTCCATCATCAATTTCAACAACAACCTCAGGGTATAGCGCAACAAGTACTGAGATAGATAAAACAAATACACTTGGGCCCACTACAATAACATCGCCTCCAAGTACACTCACATCAGGCAGTATGACAACGACATCGCCTCAATTAACAACTGCATTCGCTCCAACAACTTCATTGAATCCAGTAATTTCTGTCGCAACCATATCATCTCCGACAACAACCATTGCGGCAACAACAACATTAACCACTGATGCTCTACCATCGACCGCTGCAGGCACTAAAGAAACCACAAATACAACCTCAACAACCATATCGTTGCCAACAACTACCACGTCGGCGACACCAATAACCACAACAACACCCACACAGCCATCTGTCTCATCGACAGAATCAACTTTAGCTACTACAACAAGCACACGGCTGGAAGGAAAAACTATTGCGACTCAAAGAACCGTAACAACACCTCTCACACCAACAACATCGGTTGCTACAACAACCACACAAGAAAACAATTCAACCACAACAATTACAGCCTCCACAGCGGCAGCATCAACATCATCGACCTCATTACCAACCTCAGGGTCTACTGCAACAAGTACGGAGACAGTCACAACACATGCACTCGGGACCACAACAATACACTCGGCTTCAAGTACAATATCTTCAGTTATTATGACAACTGCATCGCCTCGCTTAACAACTACATTCGCTAACACAACTACACTGACTAAAAGATCTCTTGTAACCAAATCAACTCCGACGACAACCACTGAGACAGCAACAACATCAAACACAGAAAATCTTCCAACAACCACAGTAGGCACTGCAGACTCCACAAATGAACCCTCATCAACCATATTGTTACCAACAACTACCACATCGGCAACAGCAATAACCACAACAACATCCACACAGCCTTACGTCTCATCGACAGGACACACTTTGGCTACTACAACAAGCACACGGCCTGAAGCAACAACCACAGCGACCCAACGAACAGTCACAGCATCTTTTACGCCAACAACATCTGCTGCAACAACAGCCAGCACAGAAAAATCTGCAACAACAAAAATTCGCGCCACTACAGAGGCAGCATCACCATCATCGAGTTCAACAACAACATCCGGGTCTACTTCAACAAGTACGCAGACTGTCACAACACCAACACTAGGGCCAACAACAATAGCGTTGGCTTCAAGTACATTATCTTCAGTTATTACGACAACTGCATCAACTAGCACAAAAACTGCATTCGCTCCCACTTCTACACGGACTCCAAGTTCTGTCGTAACCACATCAACTCCGACAACAACCATTGCGACATCAACACCATCAGCCACAGAAGCTCTCACGTCAACCACAACAGGAACTGCAGAATACACAAATGGACCTTCTACAACCATATCGTTAACAACAACTACCACATCGGCAACAGCAATAACCACAACAACATCCACTCAGCCTTTCGTCTCATCGACAGGACACACTTTGGCTACTACAACAAGCACACGGCCTGACGCAACAACCACAGCGACCCAACGAACAGTCACAGCATCTTTAACACCAACAACATCTGCTGCAACAACAGCCAGCACAGAAAAAACTGCAACAACAACAATCCGCGCCACTACAGAGGCAGCATCACCATCATCGAGTTCAACAACAACATCCGGGTCTACTTCAACAAGTACGCAGACTGTCACAACACCAACACTAGGGCCAACAACAATAGCGTTGGCTTCAAGTACATTATCTTCAGTTATTACGACAACTACATCAACTAGCACAAAAACTGCATTCGCTCCCACTTCTACACGGACTCCAAGTTCTGTCGTAACCACATCAACTCCGACAACAACCATTGCGACAGCAACACCATCAGCCACAGAAGCTCTGACGTCAACCACAACAGGAACTGCAGAATACACAAATGGACCTTCTACAACCATATCGTTACCAACAACTACCACATCGGCAACAGCAATAACCACAACAACATCCACTCAGCCTTTCGTCTCATCGACAGGACACACTTTGGCTACTACAACAAGCACACGGCCTGAAGCAACAACCACAGCGACCCAACGAACAGTCACAGCATCTTTTACACCAACAACATCTGCTGCAACAACAGCCAGCACAGTGAAAACTGCAACAACAACAATTCGCGCCACTACAGAGGCATCATCACCATCATCGGAATCAACAACAACATCCGGGTCTACTTCAACAAGTACGCAGACTGTCACATCACCAACACTAGGGCCAACAACAATAGCGTTGGCAACAAGTACGTTATCTTCAGTTTTTACGACAAATGCATCACCTAGCACAAAAGCTGCATTCGCTCCCACTTCTACACGGACTCCAAGTTCTGTCCTAACCACATCAACTCCGACAACAACCATTGCGATAGCAACACCATCAGCCACAGAAGCTCTCACGTCAACCACAACAGGAACTGCAGATTACACAAATGGACCTTCTACAAGCAAATCGTTACAAACAACTACTACATCGGCTACTACAATAAGCACAACAGAATCCACCCTGTTATCGGTCTCATCGACAGTACACACGCCACCAACTGCAACAACCCCACGTCCTGAAACAACAAACACAGCGACTCGACGATCAGTCACAACACCTGTCACAGAAAACTCATCTGCTGCTACAGCAACCAGCTCAGAAAACTCTACAACCACAACAATTCTCACGACTGCAGCGTCCCTATCTCCATCCTCGACTTCACCAACAACTTCCCGGCCTGGTGCAACAAGCATCAAATCTTCTACAACAAATACCCTCGGCCCTACAACAATATCATCGGCTCCAAATACAACCACATCAGGCACTACGACAACTCCAACGCCGCCAATAACAACAGCATTCCCTCCCTCATCAACTACACTCACTACAGGTACAAGCAGATCAGGGAGAATGACTACTGCATCGGCTCCAGTTACAAATGCATTCTCCACCACAACAGCAGCACTGACTCCATCAGTAACTATGCCAAACAGATCCTCTCAGACAACAACGATTGTGGAACCGACAAAAACAAGAGCAGCTCCTACATCCACATCAATAGCTCAAACATCAAGCACAGCAGCAATTGCAGACTCCCCATTAGGACTCTCGACAACCATATTGTTACCATCAACTACAACATCAGCTAAAGGAATAAGCACATCGTCATCCACACTCTCATCTGTCTTATCAACAGGACACACGCTTTCGTTTACAACAACGATATTGCCTCAAGAAACAACCACGAAGACCCTAACAACATCCACACCACCGTTCATAGCAAGAGCAACAACTGCCGAATCAACCACCTCAGAAAACACGGCAACCACAACAGCTCTAGGATCTACAGAACCCGCATCTCCATCATCAATTTCAACAACAACCTCAGGGTATAGCGCAACAAGTACTGAGATAGATAAAACAAATACACTTGGGCCCACTACAATAACATCGCCTCCAAGTACACTCACATCAGGCAGTATGACAACGACATCGCCTCAACTAACAACTGCATTCGCTCCAACAACTTCATTGAATCCAGTAATTTCTGTCGCAACCATATCATCTCCGACAACAACCATTGCGGCAACAACAACATTAACCACTGATGCTCTACCATCGACCGCTGCAGGCACTAAAGAAACCACAAATATGACCTCAACAACCATATCGTTGCCAACAACTACCACGTCGGCGACACCAATAACCACAACAACACGCACACAGCCATCTGTCTCATCGACAGAATCAACTTTAGCTACTACAACAAGCACACGGCTGGAAGGAACAACTATTGCGACTCAAAGAACCGTAACAACACCTCTCACACCAACAACATCGGTTGCTACAACAACCACACAAGAAAACAATTCAACCACAACAATTACAGCCTCCACAGCGGCAGCATCAACATCATCGACCTCATTACCAACCTCAGGGTCTACTGCAACAAGTACGGAGACAGTCACAACACATGCACTCGGGACCACAACAATACACTCGGCTTCAAGTACAATATCTTCAGTTATTATGACAACTGCATCGCCTCGCTTAACAACTACATTCGCTAGCACAACTACACTGACTAAAAGATCTCTTGTAACCAAATCAACTCCGACGACAACCACTGAGACAGCAACAACATCAAACACAGAAAATCTTCCAACAACCACAGCAGGCAATGCAGACTCCACAAATGAACCCTCATCAACCATATTGTTACCAACAACTACCACATCGGCAACAGCAATAACCACAACAACATCCACACAGCCTTACGTCTCATCGACAGGACACACTTTGGCTACTACAACAAGCACACGGCCTGACGCAACAACCACAGCGACCCAACGAACAGTCACAGCATCTTTTACGCCAACAACATCTGCTGCAACAACAGCCAGCACAGAAAAAACTGCAACAACAAAAATTCGCGCCACTACAGAGGCAGCATCACCATCATCGAGTTCAACAACAACATCCGGGTCTACTTCAACAAGTACGCAGACTGTCACAACACCAACACTAGGGCCAACAACAATAGCGTTGGCTTCAAGTACATTATCTTCAGTTATTACGACAACTGCATCAACTAGCACAAAAACTGCATTCGCTCCCACTTCTACACGGACTCCAAGTTCTGTCGTAACCACATCAACTCCGACAACAACCATTGCGACATCAACACCATCAGCCACAGAAGCTCTCACGTCAACCACAACAGGAACTGCAGAATACACAAATGGACCTTCTACAACCATATCGTTAACAACAACTACCACATCGGCAACAGCAATAACCACAACAACATCCACTCAGCCTTTCGTCTCATCGACAGGACACACTTTCGCTACTACAACAAGCACACGGCCTGACGCAACAACCACAGCGACCCAACGAACAGTCACAGCATCTTTAACACCAACAACATCTGCTGCAACAACAGCCAGCACAGAAAAAACTGCAACAACAACAATCCGCGCCACTACAGAGGCAGCATCACCATCATCGAGTTCAACAACAACATCCGGGTCTACTTCAACAAGTACGCAGACTGTCACAACACCAACACTAGGGCCATCAACAATAGCGTTGGCTTCAAGTACATTATCTTCAGTTATTACGACAACTACATCAACTAGCACAAAAACTGCATTCGCTCCCACTTCTACACGGACTCCAAGTTCTGTCGTAACCACATCAACTCCGACAACAACCATTGCGACAGCAACACCATCAGCCACAGAAGCTCTGACGTCAACCACAACAGGAACTGCAGAATACACAAATGGACCTTCTACAACCATATCGTTACCAACAACTACCACATCGGCAACAGCAATAACCACAACAACATCCACTCAGCCTTTCGTCTCATCGACAGGACACACTTTGGCTACTACAACAAGCACACGGCCTGAAGCAACAACCACAGCGACCCAACGAACAGTCACAGCATCTTTTACACCAACAACATCTGCTGCAACAACAGCCAGCACAGTGAAAACTGCAACAACAACAATTCGCGCCACTACAGAGGCATCATCACCATCATCGGAATCAACAACAACATCCGGGTCTACTTCAACAAGTACGCAGACTGTCACATCACCAACACTAGGGCCAACAACAATAGCGTTGGCAACAAGTACGTTATCTTCAGTTTTTACGACAACTGCATCACCTAGCACAAAAGCTGCATTCGCTCCCACTTCTACACGGACTCCAAGTTCTGTCCTAACCACATCAACTCCGACAACAACCATTGTGATAGCAACACCATCAGCCACAGAAGCTCTCACGTCAACCACAACAGGAACTGCAGATTACACAAATGGACCTTCTACAACCAAATCGTTACAAACAACTACTACATCGGCTACTGCAATAAGCACAACAGAATCCACCCTGTTATCGGTCTCATCGACAGTACACACGCCACCAACTGCAACAACCCCACGTCCTGAAACAACAAACACAGCGACTCGACGAACAATCACAACACCTGTCACAGAAAACTCATCGGCTGCTACAGCAACCAGCTCAGAAAACTCTACAACCACAACAATTCTCACGACTCCAGCGTCCCTATCTCCATCCTCGACTTCACCAACAACTTCCCGGCCTAGTGCAACAAGCATCAAATCTTCTACAACAAATACCCTCGGCCCTACAACAATAGCATCGGCTCCAAATACAACCACATCAGGCACTACGACAACTCCAACGCCGCCAATAACAACAGCATTCCCTCCCTCATCAACTACACTCACTACAGGCACAAGCAGATCAGGGAGAATGACTACTGCATCGGCTCCAGTTACAAATGCATTCTCCACCACAACAGCAACACTGACTCCATCAGTAACTATTCCAAACAGATCCGCTCAGACAACAACGATTGTGGAACCGACAAAAACAAGAGCAGCTCCTACATCCACATCAATAGCTCAAACATCAAGCACAGCAGCAATTGCAGACTCCCCATTAGGACTCTCGACAACCATATTGTTACCATCAACTACAACATCAGCTAAAGGAATAAGCACATCGTCATCCACACTCTCATCTGTCTTATCAACAGGACACACGCTTTCGTTTACAACAACGATATTGCCTCAAGAAACAACCACGAAGACCCTAACAACATCCACACCACCGTTCATAGCAACAGCAACAACTGCCGAATCAACCACCTCAGAAAACACGGCAACCACAACAGCTCTAGGATCTACAGAACCCGCATCTCCATCATCAATTTCAACAACAACCTCAGGGTATAGCGCAACAAGTACTGAGATAGATAAAACAAATACACTTGGGCCCACTACAATAACATCGCCTCCAAGTACACTCACATCAGGCAGTATGACAACGACATCGCCTCAACTAACAACTGCATTCGCTCCAACAACTTCATTGAATCCAGTAATTTCTGTCGCAACCATATCATCTCCGACAACAACCATTGCGGCAACAACAACATTAACCACTGATGCTCTACCATCGACCGCTGCAGGCACTAAAGAAACCACAAATATGACCTCAACAACCATATCGTTGCCAACAACTACCACGTCGGCGACACCAATAACCACAACAACACGTACACAGCCATCTGTCTCATCGACAGAATCAACTTTAGCTACTACAACAAGCACACGGCTGGAAGGAACAACTATTGCGACTCAAAGAACCGTAACAACACCTCTCACACCAACAACATCGGTTGCTACAACAACCACACAAGAAAACACTTCAACTACAACAATTACAGCCTCCACAGCGGCAGCATCAACATCATCGACCTCATTAAAAACCCCAGGGTCTAAGGCAACAAGTACGGAGACAGTCACAACACATGCACTCGGGACCACAACAATACACTCGGCTTCAAGTACAATATCTTCAGTTATTATGACAACTGCATCGCCTCGCTTAACAACTACATTCGCTAACACAACTACACTGACTAAAAGATCTCTTGTAACCAAATCAACTCCGACGACAACCACTGAGACAGCAACAACATCAAACACAGAAAATCTTCCAACAACCACAGTAGGCACTGCAGACTCCACAAATGAACCCTCATCAACCATATTGTTACCAACAACTACCAAATCGGCAACAGCAATAACCACAACAACATCCACACAGCCTTACGTCTCATCGACAGGACACACTTTGGCTACTACAACAAGCACACGGCCTGACGCAACAACCACAGCGACCCAACGAACAGTCACAGCATCTTTTACGCCAACAACATCTGCTGCAACAACAGCCAGCACAGAAAAAACTGCAACAACAAAAATTCGCGCCACTACAGAGGCAGCATCACCATCATCGAGTTCAACAACAACATCCGGGTCTACTTCAACAAGTACGCAGACTGTCACAACACCAACACTAGGGCCAACAACAATAGCGTTGGCTTCAAGTACATTATCTTCAGTTCTTACGACAACTGCATCAACTAGCACAAACACTGCATTCGCTCTCACTTCTACACGGACTCCAAGTTCTGTCGTAACCACATCAACTCCGACAACAACCATTGCGATAGCAACACCATCAGCCACAGAAGCTCTCACGTCAACGACATCAGGAACTGCAGAATACACAAATGGACCTTCTACAACCATATCGTTACCAACAACTACCACATCGGCAACAGCAATAACCACAACAACATCCACACAGCCTTACGTCTCATCGACAGGACACACTTTGGCTACTACAACAAGCACACGGCCTGACGCAACAACCACAGCGACCCAACGAACAGTCACAGCATCTTTAACACCAACAACATCTGCTGCAACAACAGCCAGCACAGAAAAAACTGCAACAACAATAATTCGCGCCACTACAGAGGCAGCATCACCATCATCGAGTTTAACAACAACATCCGGGTCTACTTCAACAAGTACGAAGACTGTCACAACACCAACACTAGGGCCAACAACAATAGCGTTGGCAACAAGTACGTTATCTTCAGTTTTTACGACAACTGCATCAACTAGCACAAAAACTGCATTCGCTCCCACTTCTACACGGACTCCAAGTTCTGTCGTAACCACATCAACTCCGACAACAACCATTGCGACATCAACACCATCAGCCACAGAAGCTCTGACGTCAACCACAACAGGAACTGCAGAATACACAAATGGACCTTCTACAACCATATCGTTACCAACAACTACCACATCGGCAACAGCAATAACCACAACAACATCCACTCAGCCTTTCGTCTCATCGACAGGACACACTTTCGCTACTACAACAAGCACACGGCCTGACGCAACAACCACAGCGACCCAACGAACAGTCACAGCATCTTTAACACCAACAATATCTGCTGCAACAACAGCCAGCACAGAAAAAACTGCAACAACAACAATTCGCGCCACTACAGAGGCAGCATCACCATCATCGAGTTCAACAACAACATCCGGGTCTACTTCAACAAGTACGCAGACTGTCACAACACCAACACTAGGGCCAACAACAATAGCGTTGGCTTCAAGTACATTATCTTCAGTTATTACGACAAATGCATCAACTAGCACAAAAACTGCATTCGCTCCCACTTCTACACGGACTCCAAGTTCTGTCGTAACCACATCAACTCCGACAACAACCATTGCGACATCAACACCATCAGCCACAGAAGCTCTGACGTCAACCACAACAGGAACTGCAGAATACACAAATGGACCTTCTACAACCATATCGTTACCAACAACTACCACATCGGCAACAGCAATAACCGCAACAACATCCATTCAGCCTTTCGTCTCATCGACAGGACACACTTTGGCTACTACAACAAGCACACGGCCTGACGCAACAACCACAGCGACCCAACGAACAGTCACAGCATCTTTAACACCAACAACATCTGCTGCAACAACAGCCAGCACAGAAAAAACTGCAACAACAACAATTCGCGCCACTACAGAGGCAGCATCACCATCATCGAGTTCAACAACAACATCCGGGTCTACTTCAACAAGTACGCAGACTGTCACAACACCAACACTATGGCCAACAACAATAGCGTTGGCAACAAGTACGTTATCTTCAGTTTTTACGACAACTGCATCAACTAGCACAAAAACTGCATTCGCTCCCACTTCTACACGGACTCCAAGTTCTGTCGTAACCACATCAACTCCGACAACAACCATTGCGACATCAACACCATCAGCCACAGAAGCTCTGACGTCAACCACAACAGGAACTGCAGAATACACAAATGGACCTTCTACAACCATATCGTTACCAACAACTACCACATCGGCAACAGCAATGACCGCAACAACATCCACTCAGCCTTTCGTCTCATCGACAGGACACACTTTGGCTACTACAACAAGCACACGGCCTGACGCAACAACCACAGCGACCCAACGGACAGTCACAGCATCTTTAACACAAACAACATCTGTTGCAACAACAGCCAGCACAGAAAAAACTGCAACAACAATTCGCGCCACTACAGAGGCAGCATCACCATCATCGAGTTCAACAACAACATCCGGGTCTACTTCAACAAGTACGCAGACTGTCACAACACCAACACTAGGGCCAACAACAATAGCGTTGGCTTCAAGTACATTATCTTCAGTTATTACGACAACTGCATCAACTAGCACAAAAACTGCATTCGCTCCCACTTCTACACGGACTCCAAGTTCTGTCGTAACCACATCAACTCCGACAACAACCATTGCGACATCAACACCATCAGCCACAGAAGCTCTGACGTCAACCACAACAGGAACTGCAGAATACACAAATGGACCCTCTACAACCATATCGTTACCAACAACTACCACATCGGCAACAGCAATGACCACAACAACATCCACTCAGCCTTTCGTCTCATCGACAGGACACACTTTGGCTACTACAACAAGCACACGGCCTGACGCAACAACCACAGCGACCCAACGAACAGTCACAGCATCTTTTACACCAACAACATCTGCTGCAACAACAGCCAGCACAGAAAAAACTGCAACAACAACAATTCGCGCCACTACAGAGGCAGCATCACCATCATCGAGTTCAACAACAGCATCCGGGTCTACTTCAACAAGTACGCAGACTGTCACATCACCAACACTAGGGCCAACAACAATAGCGTTGGCAACAAGTACGTCATCTTCAGTTATTACGACAACTGCATCACCTAGCACAAAAGCTGCATTCGCTCCCACTTCTACACGGACTCCAAGTTCTGTCGTAACCACATCAACTCCGACAACAACCATTGCGACATCAACACCACCAGCCACAGAAGCTCTCACGTCAACCACAACAGGAACTGCAGAATACACAAATGGACCTTCTACAACCATATCGTTACCAACAACTATCACATCGGCAACAGCAATGACCGCAACAACATCAACTCAGCCTTTCGTCTCATCGACAGGACACACTTTGGCTACTACAACAAGCACACGGCCTGACGCAACAACCACAGCGACCCAACGAACAGTCACAGCATCTTTAACACCAACAACATCTGCTGCAACAACAGCCAGCACAGAAAAAACTGCAACAACAACAATTCGCGCCACTACAGAGGCAGCATCACCATCATCGAGTTCAACAACAACATCCGGGTCTACTTCAACAAGTACGCAGACTGTCACAACACCAACACTAGGGCCAACAACAATAGCGTTGGCTTCAAGTACATTATCTTCAGTTATTGCGACAACTGCATCAACTAGCACAAAAACTGCATTGGCTCCCACTTCAACACTGACTCCAAGTTCTGTCGTAACCACATCAACTCCGACAACAACCATTGCGACATCAACACCATCAGCCACAGAAGCTCTCACGTCAACCACAACAGGAACTGCAGAATACACAAATGGACCTTCTACAACCATATCGTTACCAACAACTACCACATCGGCAACAGCAATGACCACAACAACATCCACACAGCCTTACGTCTCATCGACAGGACACACTTTGGCTACTACAACAAGCACTCGGCCTGACGCAACAACCACAGCGACCCAACGAACAGTCACAGCATCTTTTACGCCAACAACATCTGCTGCAACAACAGCCAGCACAGAAAAAACTGCAACAACAACAATTCGCGCCACTACAGAGGCAGCATCACCATCATCGAGTTCAACAACAACATCCGGGTCTACTTCAACAAGTACGCAGACTGTCACAACACCAACACTAGGGCCAACAACAATAGCGTTGGCTTCAAGTACATTATCTTCAGTTATTACGACAACTGCATCAACTAGCACAAAAACTGCATTCGCTCCCACTTCTACACGGACTCCAAGTTCTGTCGTAACCACATCAACTCCGACAACAACCATTGCGACATCAACGCCACCAGCCACAGAAGCTCTCACGTCAACCACAACAGGAACTGCAGAATACACAAATGGACCTTCTACAACCATATCGTTACCAACAACTACCACATCGGCAACAGCAATGACCGCAACAACATCCACTCAGCCTTTCGTCTCATCGACAGGACACACTTTGGCTACTACAACAAGCACACGGCCTGACGCAACAACCACAGCGACCCAACGAACAGTCACAGCATCTTTAACACCAACAACATCTGCTGCAACAACAGCCAGCACAGAAAAAACTGCAACAACAACAATTCGAGCCACTACAGAGGCAGCCTCACCATCATCGAGTTCAACAACAACATCCGGGTCTACTTCAACAAGTACGCAGACTGTCACAACACCAACACTAGGGCCAACAACAATAGCGTTGGCTTCAAGTACATTATCTTCAGTTATTACGACAACTGCATCAACTAGCACAAAAACTGCATTCGCTCCCACTTCAACACTGACTCCAAGTTCTGTCGTAACCACATCAACTCCGACAACAACCATTGCGACATCAACACCATCAGCCACAGAAGCTCTCACGTCAACCACAACAGGAACTGCAGAATACACAAATGGACCTTCTACAACCATATCGTTACCAACAACTACCACATCGGCAACAGCAATGACCGCAACAACATCCACTCAGCCTTTCGTCTCATCGACAGGACACACTTTGGCTACTACAACAAGCACACGGCCTGACGCAACAACCACAGCGACCCAACGGACAGTCACAGCATCTTTAACACAAACAACATCTGTTGCAACAACAGCCAGCACAGAAAAAACTGCAACAACAATTCGCGCCACTACAGAGGCAGCATCACCATCATCGAGTTCAACAACAACATCCGGGTCTACTTCAACAAGTACGCAGACTGTCACAACACCAACACTAGGGCCAACAACAATAGCGTTGGCTTCAAGTACATTATCTTTAGTTATTACGACAACTGCATCAACTAGCACAAAAACTGCATTCGCTCCCACTTCTACACGGACTCCAAGTTCTGTCGTAACCACATCAACTCCGACAACAACCATTGCGACATCAACACCATCAGCCACAGAAGCTCTGACGTCAACCACAACAGGAACTGCAGAATACACAAATGGACCCTCTACAACCATATCGTTACCAACAACTACCACATCGGCAACAGCAATGACCACAACAACATCCACTCAGCCTTTCGTCTCATCGACAGGACACACTTTGGCTACTACAATAAGCACACGGCCTGACGCAACAACCACAGCGACCCAACGAACAGTCACAGCATCTTTAACACAAACAACATCTGTTGCAACAACAGCCAGCACAGAAAAACCTGCAACAACAACAATTCGCGCCACTACAGAGGCAGCATCACCATCATCGAGTTCAACAACAGCATCCGGGTCTACTTCAACAAGTACGCAGACTGTCACAACACCAACACTAGGGCCAACAACAATAGCGTTGGCAACAAGTACGTCATCTTCAGTTATTACGACAACTGCATCACCTAGCACAAAAGCTGCATTCGCTCCCACTTCTACACGGACTCCAAGTTCTGTCGTAACAACATCAACTCCGACAACAACCATTGCGACATCAACACCACCAGCCACAGAAGCTCTCACGTCAACCACAACAGGAACTGCAGAATACACAAATGGACCTTCTACAACCATATCGTTACCAACAACTACCACATCGGCAACAGCAATGACCACAACAACATCCACTCAGCCTTTCGTCTCATCGACAGGACACACTTTGGCTACTACAACAAGCACACGGCCTGACGCAACAACCACAGCGACCCAACGAACAGTCACAGCATCTTTTACACCAACAACATCTGCTGCAACAACAGGCAGCACAGAAAAAACTGCAACAACAACAATTCGCGCCACTACAGAGGCAGCATCACCATCATCGAGTTCAACAACAGCATCCGGGTCTACTTCAACAAGTACGCAGACTGTCACATCACCAACACTAGGGCCAACAACAATAGCGTTGGCAACAAGTACGTCATCTTCAGTTATTACGACAACTGCATCAACTAGCACAAAAGCTGCATTCGCTCCCACTTCTACACGGACTCCAAGTTCAGTCGTAACCACATCAACTCCGACAACAACCATTGCGACATCAACACCACCAGCCACAGAAGCTCTCACGTCAACCACAACAGGAACTGCAGAATACACAAATGGACCCTCTACACCCATATTGTTACCAACAACTACCACATCGGCAACAGCAATGACCGCAACAACATCCATACAGCCTTTCGTCTCATCGACAGGACACACTTTGGCTACTACAACAAGCACACGGCCTGACGCAACAACCACAGCGACCCAACGAACAGTCACATCATCTTTAACACCAACAACATCTGCTGCAACAACAGCCAGCACAGAAAAAACTGCAACAACAACAATTCGCGCCACTACAGAGGCAGCATCACCATCATCGAGTTCAACAACAACATCCGGGTCTACTTCAACACGTACGCAGACTGTCACAACACCAACACTAGGGCCAACAACAATAGCGTTGGCTTCAAGTACATTATCTTCAGTTATTGCGACAACTGCATCAACTAGCACAAAAACTGCATTCGCTCCCACTTCAACACTGACTCCAAGTTCTGTCGTAACCACATCAACTCCGACAACAACCATTGCGACATCAACACCATCAGCCACAGAAGCTCTCACGTCAACCACAACAGGAACTGCAGAATACACAAATGGACCTTCTACAACCATATCGTTACCAACAACTACCACATCGGCAACAGCAATGACCACAACAACATCCACTCAGCCTTTCGTCTCATCGACAGGACACACTTTGGCTACTACAACAAGCACACGGCCTGACGCAACAACCACAGCGACCCAACGAACAGTCACAGCATCTTTAACACAAACAACATCTGTTGCAACAACAGCCAGCACAGAAAAAACTGCAACAACAACAATTCGCGCCACTACAGAGGCAGCATCACCATCATCGAGTTCAACAACAACATCCGGGTCTACTTCAACAAGTACGCAGACTGTCACAACACCAACACTAGGGCCAACAACAATAGCGTTGGCTTCAAGTACATTATCTTCAGTTATTACGACAACTGCATCAACTAGCACAAAAACTGCATTCGCCCCCACTTCTACACGGGCTCCAAGTTCTGTCGTAACCACATCAACTCCGACAACAACCATTGCGACATCAACACCATCAGCCACAGAAGCTCTCACGTCAACCACAACAGGAACTGTAGAATACACAAATGGACCTTCTACAACCATATCGTTACCAACAACTACCACATCGGCAACAGCAATAACCGCAACAACATCCACTCAGCCTTTCGTCTCATCGACAGGACACACTTTGGCTACTACAACAAGCACACGGCCTGACGCAACAACCACAGCGACCCAACGAACAGTCACAGCATCTTTAACACCAACAACATCTGCTGCAACAACAGCCAGCACAGAAAAAACTGCAACAACAACAATTCGCGACACTACAGAGGCAGCATCACCATCATCGAGTTCAACAACAACATCCGGGTCTACTTCAATAAGTACGCAGACTGTCACAACACCAACACTAGGGCAAACAACAATAGCGTTGGCTTCAAGTACATTATCTTCAGTTATTACGACAACTGCATCAACTAGCACAAAAACTGCATTCGCTCCCACTTCTACACGGGCTCCAAGTTCTGTCGTAACCACATCAACTCCGACAACAACCATTGCGACATCATCACCATCATCCACAGAAGCTCTCACGTCAACCACAACAGGAACTGCAGAATACACAAATGGACCTTCTACAACCATATCGTTACCAACAACTACCACATCGGCAACAGCAATAACCGCAACAACATCCACTCAGCCTTTCGTCTCATCGACAGGACACACTTTGGCTACTACAACAAGCACACGGCCTGACGCAACAACCACAGCGACCCAACGAACAGTCACAGCATCTTTAACACCAACAACATCTGCTGCAACAACAGCCAGCACAGAAAAAACTGCAACAACAACAATTCGCGCCACGACAGAGGCAGCATCACCATCATCGAGTTCAACAACAACATCCGGGTCTACTTCAACAAGTACACAGACTGTCACAACACCAACACTAGGGCCAACAAAAATAGCGTTGGCTTCAAGTACATTATCTTCAGTTATTACGACAACTGCATCAACTAGCACAAAAACTGCATTCGCTCCCACTTCAACACTGACTCCAAGTTCTGTCGTAACCACATCAACTCCGACAACAACCATTGCGACATCAACGCCACCAGCCACAGAAGCTCTCACGTCAACCACAACAGGAACTGCAGAATACACAAATGGACCTTCTACAACCATATCGTTACCAACAACTACCACATCGGCAACAGCAATGACCGCAACAACATCCACTCAGCCTTTCGTCTCATCGACAGGACACACTTTGGCTACTACAACAAGCACACGGCCTGACGCAACAACCACAGCGACCCAACGAACAGTCACAGCATCTTTAACACCAACAACATCTGCTGCAACAACAGCCAGCACAGAAAAAACTGCAACAACAACAATTCGCGCCACTACAGAGGCAGCCTCACAATCATCGAGATCAACAACAACATCCGGGTCTACTTCAACAAGTACGCAGACTGTCACAACACCAACACTAGGGCCAACAACAATAGCGTTGGCTTCAAGTACATTATCTTCAGTTATTACGACAACTGCATCAACTAGCACAAAAACTGCATTCGCTCCCACTTCAACACTGACTCCAAGTTCTGTCGTAACCAAATCAACTCCGACAACAACCATTGCGACATCAACACCATCAGCCACAGAAGCTCTCACGTCAACCACAACAGGAACTGCAGAATACACAAATGGACCTTCTACAACCATATCGTTACCAACAACTACCACATCGGCAACAGCAATGACCGCAACAACATCCACTCAGCTTTTCGTCTCATCGACAGGACACACTTTGGCTACTACAACAAGCACACGCCCTGACGCAACAACCACAGCGACCCAACGAACAGTCACAGCATCTTTAACACAAACAACATCTGTTGCAACAACAGCCACCACAGAAAAAACTGCAACAACAACAATTCGCGCCACTACAGAGGCAGCATCACCATCATCGAGTTCAACAACAACATCCGGGTCTACTTCAACAAGTACGCAGACTGTCACATCACCAACACTAGGGCCAACAACAATAGCGTTGGCAACAAGTACGTCATCTTCAGTTATTACGACAACTGCATCACCTAGCACAAAAGCTGCATTCGCTCCCACTTCTACACGGACTCCAAGTTCTGTCGTAACCACATCAACTCCGACAACAACCATTGCGACATCAACACCACCAGCCACAGAAGCTCTCACGTCAACCACAACAGGAACTGCAGAATACACAAATGGACCTTCTACAACCATATCGTTACCAACAACTACCACATCGGCAACAGCAATGACCGCAACAACATCCACTCAGCCTTTCGTCTCATCGACAGGACACACTTTGGCTACTACAACAAGCACACGGCCTGACGCAACAACCACAGCGACCCAACGAACAGTCACAGCATCTTTAACACCAACAACATCTGCTGCAACAACAGCCAGCACAGAAAAAACTGCAACAACAACAATTCGCACCACTACAGAGGCAGCATCACCATCATCGAGTTCAACAACAACATCCGGGTCTACTTCAACAAGTACGCAGACTGTCACAACACCAACACTAGGGCCAACAACAATAGCGTTGGCTTCAAGTACATTATCTTCAGTTATTACGACAACTGCATCAACTAGCACAAAAGCTGCATTCGCTCCCACTTCTACACGGACTCCAAGTTCTGTCGTAACCACATCAACTCCGACAACAACCATTGCGACATCAACACCACCAGCCACAGAAGCTCTCACGTCAACCACAACAGGAACTGCAGAATACACAAATGGACCTTCTACAACCATATCGTTACCAACAACTACCACATCGGCAACAGCAATGACCGCAACAACATCCACTCAGCCTTTCGTCTCATCGACAGGACACACTTTGGCTACTACAACAAGCACACGGCCTGACGCAACAACCACAGCGACCCAACGAACAGTCACAGCATCTTTAACACCAACAACATCTGCTGCAACAACAGCCAGCACAGAAAAAACTGCAACAACAACAATTCGCGCCACTACAGTAGCAGCATCACCATCATCGAGTTCAACAACAACATCCGGGTCTACTTCAACAAGTACGCAGACTGTCACAACACCAACACTACGGCCAACAACAATAGCGTTGGCTTCAAGTACATTATCTTCAGTTATTTCGACAACTGCATCAACTAGCACAAAAACTGCATTCGCTCCCACTTCAACACTGACTCCAAGTTCTGTCGTAACCACATCAACTCCGACAACAACCATTGCGACATCAACACCATCAGCCACAGAAGCTCTCACGTCAACCACAACAGGAACTGCAGAATACACAAATGGACCTTCTACAACCATATCGTTACCAACAACTACCACATCGGCAACAGCAATAACCGCAACAACATCCACTCAGCCTTTCGTCTCATCGACAGGACACACTTTGGCTACTACAACAAGCACACGGCCTGACGCAACAACCACAGCGACCCAACGAACAGTCACAGCATCTTTAACACCAAAAACATCTGCTGCAACAACAGCCAGCACAGGAAAAACTGCAACAACAACAATTCGCGACACTACAGAGGCAGCATCACCATCATCGAGTTCAACAACAACATCCGGGTCTACTTCAACAAGTACGCAGACTGTCACAACACCAACACTATGGCCAACAACAATAGCGTTGGCTTCAAGTACATTATCTTCAGTTATTACGACAACTGCATCAACTAGCACAAAAACTGCATTCGCTCCCACTTCAACACTGACTCCAAGTTCTGTCGTAACCACATCAACTCCGACAACAACCATTGCGACATCAACGCCACCAGCCACAGAAGCTCTCACGTCAACCACAACAGGAACTGCAGAATACACAAATGGACCTTCTACAACCATATCGTTACCAACAACTACCACATCGGCAACAGCAATGACCGCAACAACATCCACTCAGCCTTTCGTCTCATCGACAGGACACACCTTGGCTACTACAACAAGCACACGGCCTGACGCAACAACCACAGCGACCCAACGAACAGTCACAGCATCTTTAACACCAACAACATCTGCTGCAACAACAGCCAGCACAGAAAGAACTGCAACAACAACAATTCGCGCCACTACAGAGGCAGCCTCTCCATCATCGAGTTCAACAACAACATCCGGGTCTACTTCAACAAGTACGCAGACTGTCACAACACCAACACTAGGGCCAACAACAATAGCGTTGGCTTCAAGTACATTATCTTCAGTTATTACGACAACTGCATCAACTAGCACAAAAACTGCATTCGCTCCCACTTCAACACTGACTCCAAGTTCTGTCGTAACCACATCAACTCCGACAACAACCATTGCGACATCAACACCATCAGCCACAGAAGCTCTCACGTCAACCACAACAGGAACTGCAGAATACACAAATGGACCTTCTACAACCATATCGTTACCAACAACTACCACATCGGCAACAGCAATGACCACAACAACATCAACTCAGCCTTTCGTCTCATCGACAGGACACACTTTGGCTACTACAACAAGCACACGGCCTGACGCAACAACCACAGCGACCCAACGAACAGTCACAGCATCTTTTACACCAACAACATCTGCTGCAACAACAGCCAGCACAGAAAAAACTGCAACAACAACAATTCGCGCCACTACAGAGGCAGCATCACCATCATCGAGTTCAACAACAGCATCCGGGTCTACTTCAACAAGTACGCAGACTGTCACATCACCAACACTAGCGCCAACAACAATAGCGTTGGCAACAAGTACGTCATCTTCAGTTATTACGACAACTGCATCACCTAGCACAAAAGCTGCATTCGCTCCCACTTCTACACGGACTCCAAGTTCTGTCGTAACCACATCAACTCCGACAACAACCATTGCGACATCAACACCACCAGCCACAGAAGCTCTCACGTCAACCACAACAGGAACTGCAGAATACACAAATGGACCTTCTACAACCATATCGTTACCAACAACTACCACATCGGCAACAGCAATGACCGCAACAACATCCACTCAGCCTTTCGTCTCATCGACAGGACACACTTTGGCTACTACAACAAGCACACGGCCTGACGCAACAACCACAGCGACCCAACGAACAGTCACAGCATCTTTAACACCAACAACATCTGCTGCAACAACAGCCAGCACAGAAAAAACTGCAACAACAACAATTCGCGCCACTACAGAGGCAGCATCACCATCATCGAGTTCAACAACAACATCCGGGTCTACTTCAACAAGTACGCAGACTGTCACAACACCAACACTAGGGCCAACAACAATAGCGTTGGCTTCAAGTACATTATCTTCAGTTCTTGCGACAACTGCATCAACTAGCACAAAAACTGCATTCGCTCCCACTTCAACACTTACTCCAAGTTCTGTCGTAACAACATCAACTCCGACAACAACCATTGCGACATCAACACCATCAGCCACAGAAGCTCTCACGTCAACCACAACAGGAACTGCAGAATACACAAATGGACCTTCTACAACCATATCGTTACCAACAACTACAACATCGGCAACAGCAATGACCACAACAACATCCACTCAGCCTTTCGTCTCATCGACAGGACACACTTTGGCTACTACAACAAGCACACGGCCTGACGCAACAACCACAGCGACCCAACGAACAGTCACAGCATCTTTAACACAAACAACATCTGTTGCAACAACAGCCAGCACAGAAAAAACTGCAACAACAACAATTCGAGCCACTACAGAGGCAGCATCACCATCATCGAGTTCAACAACAACATCCGGGTCTACTTCAACAAGTACGCAGACTGTCACAACACCAGCACTAGGGCCAACAACAATAGCGTTGGCTTCAAGTACATTATCTTCAGTTATTACGACAACTACATCAACTAGCACAAAAACTGCATTCGCTCCCACTTCTACACGGACTCCAAGTTCTGTCGTAACCACATCAACTCCGACAACAACCATTGCGACAGCAACACCATCAGCCACAGAAGCTCTGACGTCAAGCACAACAGGAACTGCAGAATACACAAATGGACCTTCTACAACCATATCGTTACCAACAACTACCACATCGGCAACAGCAATGACCGCAACAACATCCACTCAGCCTTTCGTCTCATCGACAGGACACACTTTGGCTACTACAACAAGCACACGGCCTGACGCAACAACCACAGCGACCCAACGAACAGTCACAGCATCTTTTACACCAACAACATCTGCTGCAACAACAGCCAGCCCAGAAAAAACTGCAACAACAACAATTCGCGCCACTACAGAGGCAGCATCACCATCATCGAGTTCAACAACAGCATCCGGGTCTACTTCAACAAGTACGCAGACTGTCACATCACCAACACTAGGGCCAACAACAATAGCGTTTTCAACAAGTACGTCATCTTCAGTTATTACGACAACTGCATCACCTAGCACAAAAGCTGCATTCGCTCCCACTTCTACACGGACTCCAAGTTCTGTCGTAACCACATCAACTCCGACAACAACCATTGCGATAGCAACACCATCAGCCACAGAATCTCTCACGTCAACCACAACAGGAACTGCAGATTACACAAATGGACCTTCTACAACCAAACCGTTACAAACATCTACTACATCGGCTACTGCAATAAGCACAACAGAATCCACCCTGTTATCGGTCTCATCGACAGTACACACGCCACCAACTACAACAACCCCACGTCCTCAAACAACAAACACAGCGACTCGACGAACAGTCACAACACCTGTCACAGAAGACTCATCGGCTGCTACAGCAACCAGCTCAGAAAACTCTACAACCACAACAATTCTCACGACTGCAGCGTCCCTATCTCCATCCTCGACTTCAACAACAACTTCCCGGCCTAGTGCAACAAGCATCAAATCTTCTACAACAAATACCCTCGGTCCTACAACAATAGCATCGGCTCCAAATACAACCACATCAGGCACTACGACAACTCCAACGCCGCCAATAACAACAGCATTCCCTCCCTCATCAACTACACTCACTACAGGCACAAGCAGATCAGGGAGAATGACTACTGCATCGGCTCCAGTTACAAATGCATTCTCCGCCACAACAGCAACACTGACTCCATCAGTAACTATGCCAAACAGATCCGCTCAGACAACAACGATTGTGGAACCGACAAAAACAAGAGCAGCTCCTACATCCACATCAATAGCTCAAACATCAAGCACAGCAGCAATTGCAGACTCCCCATTAGGACTCTCGACAACCATATTGTTACCATCAACTACAACATCAGCTAAAGGAATAAGCACATCGTCATCCACACTCTCATCTGTCTTATCAACAGGACACACGCTTTCGTTTACAACAACGATATTGCCTCAAGAAACAACCACGAAGACCCTAACAACATCCACACCACCGTTCATAGCAACAGTAACCACTGCCGAATCAACCACCTCAGAAAACACGGCAACCACAACAGCTCTAGGATCTACAGAACCCGCATCTCCATCATCAATTTCAACAACAACCTCAGGGTATAGCGCAACAAGTACTGAGATAGATAAAACAAATACACTTGGGCCCACTACAATAACATCGCCTCCAAGTACACTCACATCAGGCAGTATGACAACGACATCGCCTCAATTAACAACTGCATTCGCTCCAACAACTTCATTGAATCCAGTAATTTCTGTCGCAACCATATCATCTCCGACAACAACCATTGCGGCAACAACAACATTAACCACTGATGCTCTACCATCGACCGCTGCAGGCACTAAAGAAACCACAAATATAACCTCAACAACCATATCGTTGCCAACAACTACCACGTCGGCGACACCAATAACCACAACAACACCCACACAGCCATCTGTCTCATCGACAGAATCAACTTTAGCTACTACAACAAGCACACGGCTGGAAGGAACAACTATTGCGACTCAAAGAACCGTAACAACACCTCTCACACCAACAACATCGGTTGCTACAACAACCACACAAGAAAACAATTCAACCACAACAATTACAGCCTCCACAGCGGCAGCATCAACATCATCGACCTCATTACCAACCTCAGGGTCTACTGCAACAAGTACGGAGACAGTCACAACACATGCACTCGGGACCACAACAATACACTCGGCTTCAAGTACAATATCTTCAGTTATTATGACAACTGCATCGCCTCGCTTAACAACTACATTCGCTAACACAATTACACTGACTCCAAGATCTCTTGTAACCACATCAACTCCGACGACAACCACTGAGACAGCAACAACATCAAACACAGAAAATCTTCCCACAACCACAGTAGGCACTACAGACTCCACAAATGAACCCTCATCAACCATATTGTTACCAACAACTACCACATCGGCAACAGCAATAACCACAACAACATCCACACAGCCTTACGTCTCATCGACAGGACACACTTTGGCTACTACAACAAGCACACGGCCTGACGCAACAGCCACATCGACCCAACGAACCGTCACAGCATCTTTTACACCAACAACATCTGTTGCAACAACAGCCAGCACAGAAAAAACTGCAACAACAACAATTCGCGCCACTACAGAGGCAGCATCACCATCATCGAGTTCAACAACAACATCCGGGTCTACTTCAACAAGTACGCAGACTGTCACAACACCAACACTAGGGCCAACACCAATAGCGTTGGCTTCAAGTACATTATCTTCAGTTATTACGACAACTGCATCAACTAGCACAAAAACTGCATTCGCTCCCACTTCAACACTGACTCCAAGTTCTGTCGTAACCACATCAACTCCGACAACAACCATTGCGACATCAACACCATCAGCCACAGAAGCTCTCACGTCAACCACAACAGGAACTGCAGAATACACAAATGGACCTTCTACAACCATATCGTTACCAACAACTACCACATCGGCAACAGCAATGACCGCAACAACATCCACTCAGCTTTTCGTCTCATCGACAGGACACACTTTGGCTACTACAACAAGCACACGCCCTGACGCAACAACCACAGCGACCCAACGAACAGTCACAGCATCTTTAACACAAACAACATCTGTTGCAACAACAGCCACCACAGAAAAAACTGCAACAACAACAATTCGCGCCACTACAGAGGCAGCATCACCATCATCGAGTTCAACAACAACATCCGGGTCTACTTCAACAAGTACGCAGACTGTCACATCACCAACACTAGGGCCAACAACAATAGCGTTGGCAACAAGTACGTCATCTTCAGTTATTACGACAACTGCATCACCTAGCACAAAAGCTGCATTCGCTCCCACTTCTACACGGACTCCAAGTTCTGTCGTAACCACATCAACTCCGACAACAACCATTGCGACATCAACACCACCAGCCACAGAAGCTCTCACGTCAACCACAACAGGAACTGCAGAATACACAAATGGACCTTCTACAACCATATCGTTACCAACAACTACCACATCGGCAACAGCAATGACCGCAACAACATCCACTCAGCCTTTCGTCTCATCGACAGGACACACTTTGGCTACTACAACAAGCACACGGCCTGACGCAACAACCACAGCGACCCAACGAATAGTCACAGCATCTTTAACACCAACAACATCTGCTGCAACAACAGCCAGCACAGAAAAAACTGCAACAACAACAATTCGCGCCACTACAGAGGCAGCATCACCATCATCGAGTTCAACAACAACATCCGGGTCTACTTCAACAAGTACGCAGACTGTCACAACACCAACACTAGGGCCAACAACAATAGCGTTGGCTTCAAGTACATTATCTTCAGTTATTACGACAACTGCATCAACTAGCACAAAAGCTGCATTCGCTCCCACTTCTACACGGACTCCAAGTTCTGTCGTAACCACATCAACTCCGACAACAACCATTGCGACATCAACACCACCAGCCACAGAAGCTCTCACGTCAACCACAACAGGAACTGCAGAATACACAAATGGACCTTCTACAACCATATCGTTACCAACAACTACCACATCGGCAACAGCAATGACCGCAACAACATCCACTCAGCCTTTCGTCTCATCGACAGGACACACTTTGGCTACTACAACAAGCACACGGCCTGACGCAACAACCACAGCGACCCAACGAACAGTCACAGCATCTTTAACACCAACAACATCTGCTGCAACAACAGCCAGCACAGAAAAAACTGCAACAACAACAATTCGCGCCACTACAGTAGCAGCATCACCATCATCGAGTTCAACAACAACATCCGGGTCTACTTCAACAAGTACGCAGACTGTCACAACACCAACACTACGGCCAACAACAATAGCGTTGGCTTCAAGTACATTATCTTCAGTTATTTCGACAACTGCATCAACTAGCACAAAAACTGCATTCGCTCCCACTTCAACACTGACTCCAAGTTCTGTCGTAACCACATCAACTCCGACAACAACCATTGCGACATCAACACCATCAGCCACAGAAGCTCTCACGTCAACCACAACAGGAACTGCAGAATACACAAATGGACCTTCTACAACCATATCGTTACTAACAACTACAACATCGGCAACAGCAATGACCACAACAACATCCACTCAGCCTTTCGTCTCATCGACAGGACACACTTTGGCTACTACAACAAGCACACGGCCTGACGCAACAACCACAGCGACCCAACGAACAGTCACAGCATCTTTAACACCAACAACATCTGCTGCAACAACAGCCAGCACAGAAAAAACTGCAACAACAACAATTCGCGCCACTACAGAGGCAGCATCACCATCATCGAGTTCAACAACAACATCCGGGTCTACTTCAACAAGTACGCAGACTGTCACAACACCAACACTAGGGCCAACAACAATAGCGTTGGCTTCAAGTACATTATCTTCAGTTATTACGACAACTGCATCAACTAGCACAAAAACTGCAGTCGCTCCCACTTCTACACGGACTCCAAGTTCTGTCGTAACCACATCAACTCCGACAACAACCATTGCGACATCAACACCATCAGCCACAGAAGCTCTCACGTCAACCACAACAGGAACTGCAGAATACACAAATGGACCTTCTACAACCATATCGTTACCAACAACTACCACATCGGCAACAGCAATAACCGCAACAACATCCACTCAGCCTTTCGTCTCATCGACAGGACACACTTTGGCTACTACAACAAGCACACGGCCTGACGCAACAACCACAGCGACCCAACGAACAGTCACAGCATCTTTAACACCAAAAACATCTGCTGCAACAACAGCCAGCACAGGAAAAACTGCAACAACAACAATTCGCGCCACTACAGAGGCAGCATCACCATCATCGAGTTCAACAACAACATCCGGGTCTACTTCAACAAGTACGCAGACTGTCACAACACCAACACCATGGCCAACAACAATAGCGTTGGCTTCAAGTACATTATCTTCAGTTATTACGACAACTGCATCAACTAGCACAAAAACTGCATTCGCTCCCACTTCAACACTGACTCCAAGTTCTGTCGTAACCACATCAACTCCGACAACAACCATTGCGACATCAACGCCACCAGCCACAGAAGCTCTCACGTCAACCACAACAGGAACTGCAGAATACACAAATGGACCTTCTACAACCATATCGTTACCAACAACTACCACATCGGCAACAGCAATGACCGCAACAACATCCACTCAGCCTTTCGTCTCATCGACAGGACACACCTTGGCTACTACAACAAGCACACGGCCTGACGCAACAACCACAGCGACCCAACGAACAGTCACAGCATCTTTAACACCAACAACATCTTCTGCAACAACAGCCAGCACAGAAAGAACTGCAACAACAACAATTCGCGCCACTACAGAGGCAGCCTCTCCATCATCGAGTTCAACAACAACATCCGGGTCTACTTCAACAAGTACGCAGACTGTCACAACACCAACACTAGGGCCAACAACAATAGCGTTGGCTTCAAGTACATTATCTTCAGTTATTACGACAACTGCATCAACTAGCACAAAAACTGCATTCGCTCCCACTTCAACACTGACTCCAAGTTCTGTCGTAACCACATCAACTCCGACAACAACCATTGCGACATCAACACCATCAGCCACAGAAGCTCTCACGTCAACCACAACAGGAACTGCAGAATACACAAATGGACCTTCTACAACCATATCGTTACCAACAACTACCACATCGGCAACAGCAATGACCACAACAACATCAACTCAGCCTTTCGTCTCATCGACAGGACACACTTTGGCTACTACAACAAGCACACGGCCTGACGCAACAACCACAGCGACCCAACGAACAGTCACAGCATCTTTTACACCAACAACATCTGCTGCAACAACAGCCAGCACAGAAAAAACTGCAACAACAACAATTCGCGCCACTACAGAGGCAGCATCACCATCATCGAGTTCAACAACAGCATCCGGGTCTACTTCAACAAGTACGCAGACTGTCACATCACCAACACTAGCGCCAACAACAATAGCGTTGGCAACAAGTACGTCATCTTCAGTTATTACGACAACTGCATCACCTAGCACAAAAGCTGCATTCGCTCCCACTTCTACACGGACTCCAAGTTCTGTCGTAACCACATCAACTCCGACAACAACCATTGCGACATCAACACCACCAGCCACAGAAGCTCTCACGTCAACCACAACAGGAACTGCAGAATACACAAATGGACCTTCTACAACCATATCGTTACCAACAACTACCACATCGGCAACAGCAATGACCGCAACAACATCCACTCAGCCTTTCGTCTCATCGACAGGACACACTTTGGCTACTACAACAAGCACACGGCCTGACGCAACAACCACAGCGACCCAACGAACAGTCACAGCATCTTTAACACCAACAACATCTGCTGCAACAACAGCCAGCACAGAAAAAACTGCAACAACAACAATTCGCGCCACTACAGAGGCAGCATCACCATCATCGAGTTCAACAACAACATCCGGGTCTACTTCAACAAGTACGCAGACTGTCACAACACCAACACTAGGGCCAACAACAATAGCGTTGGCTTCAAGTACATTATCTTCAGTTCTTGCGACAACTGCATCAACTAGCACAAAAACTGCATTCGCTCCCACTTCAACACTGACTCCAAGTTCTGTCGTAACAACATCAACTCCGACAACAACCATTGCGACATCAACACCATCAGCCACAGAAGCTCTCACGTCAACCACAACAGGAACTGCAGAATACACAAATGGACCTTCTACAACCATATCGTTACCAACAACTACAACATCGGCAACAGCAATGACCACAACAACATCCACTCAGCCTTTCGTCTCATCGACAGGACACACTTTGGCTACTACAACAAGCACACGGCCTGACGCAACAACCACAGCGACCCAACGAACAGTCACAGCATCTTTAACACAAACAACATCTGTTGCAACAACAGCCAGCACAGAAAAAACTGCAACAACAACAATTCGAGCCACTACAGAGGCAGCATCACCATCATCGAGTTCAACAACAACATCCGGGTCTACTTCAACAAGTACGCAGACTGTCACAACACCAGCACTAGGGCCAACAACAATAGCGTTGGCTTCAAGTACATTATCTTCAGTTATTACGACAACTACATCAACTAGCACAAAAACTGCATTCGCTCCCACTTCTACACGGACTCCAAGTTCTGTCGTAACCACATCAACTCCGACAACAACCATTGCGACAGCAACACCATCAGCCACAGAAGCTCTGACGTCAAGCACAACAGGAACTGCAGAATACACAAATGGACCTTCTACAACCATATCGTTACCAACAACTACCACATCGGCAACAGCAATGACCGCAACAACATCCACTCAGCCTTTCGTCTCATCGACAGGACACACTTTGGCTACTACAACAAGCACACGGCCTGACGCAACAACCACAGCGACCCAACGAACAGTCACAGCATCTTTTACACCAACAACATCTGCTGCAACAACAGCCAGCCCAGAAAAAACTGCAACAACAACAATTCGCGCCACTACAGAGGCAGCATCACCATCATCGAGTTCAACAACAGCATCCGGGTCTACTTCAACAAGTACGCAGACTGTCACATCACCAACACTAGGGCCAACAACAATAGCGTTTTCAACAAGTACGTCATCTTCAGTTATTACGACAACTGCATCACCTAGCACAAAAGCTGCATTCGCTCCCACTTCTACACGGACTCCAAGTTCTGTCGTAACCACATCAACTCCGACAACAACCATTGCGATAGCAACACCATCAGCCACAGAATCTCTCACGTCAACCACAACAGGAACTGCAGATTACACAAATGGACCTTCTACAACCAAACCGTTACAAACATCTACTACATCGGCTACTGCAATAAGCACAACAGAATCCACCCTGTTATCGGTCTCATCGACAGTACACACGCCACCAACTACAACAACCCCACGTCCTCAAACAACAAACACAGCGACTCGACGAACAGTCACAACACCTGTCACAGAAGACTCATCGGCTGCTACAGCAACCAGCTCAGAAAACTCTACAACCACAACAATTCTCACGACTGCAGCGTCCCTATCTCCATCCTCGACTTCAACAACAACTTCCCGGCCTAGTGCAACAAGCATCAAATCTTCTACAACAAATACCCTCGGTCCTACAACAATAGCATCGGCTCCAAATACAACCACATCAGGCACTACGACAACTCCAACGCCGCCAATAACAACAGCATTCCCTCCCTCATCAACTACACTCACTACAGGCACAAGCAGATCAGGGAGAATGACTACTGCATCGGCTCCAGTTACAAATGCATTCTCCGCCACAACAGCAACACTGACTCCATCAGTAACTATGCCAAACAGATCCGCTCAGACAACAACGATTGTGGAACCGACAAAAACAAGAGCAGCTCCTACATCCACATCAATAGCTCAAACATCAAGCACAGCAGCAATTGCAGACTCCCCATTAGGACTCTCGACAACCATATTGTTACCATCAACTACAACATCAGCTAAAGGAATAAGCACATCGTCATCCACACTCTCATCTGTCTTATCAACAGGACACACGCTTTCGTTTACAACAACGATATTGCCTCAAGAAACAACCACGAAGACCCTAACAACATCCACACCACCGTTCATAGCAACAGTAACCACTGCCGAATCAACCACCTCAGAAAACACGGCAACCACAACAGCTCTAGGATCTACAGAACCCGCATCTCCATCATCAATTTCAACAACAACCTCAGGGTATAGCGCAACAAGTACTGAGATAGATAAAACAAATACACTTGGGCCCACTACAATAACATCGCCTCCAAGTACACTCACATCAGGCAGTATGACAACGACATCGCCTCAATTAACAACTGCATTCGCTCCAACAACTTCATTGAATCCAGTAATTTCTGTCGCAACCATATCATCTCCGACAACAACCATTGCGGCAACAACAACATTAACCACTGATGCTCTACCATCGACCGCTGCAGGCACTAAAGAAACCACAAATATAACCTCAACAACCATATCGTTGCCAACAACTACCACGTCGGCGACACCAATAACCACAACAACACCCACACAGCCATCTGTCTCATCGACAGAATCAACTTTAGCTACTACAACAAGCACACGGCTGGAAGGAACAACTATTGCGACTCAAAGAACCGTAACAACACCTCTCACACCAACAACATCGGTTGCTACAACAACCACACAAGAAAACAATTCAACCACAACAATTACAGCCTCCACAGCGGCAGCATCAACATCATCGACCTCATTACCAACCTCAGGGTCTACTGCAACAAGTACGGAGACAGTCACAACACATGCACTCGGGACCACAACAATACACTCGGCTTCAAGTACAATATCTTCAGTTATTATGACAACTGCATCGCCTCGCTTAACAACTACATTCGCTAACACAATTACACTGACTCCAAGATCTCTTGTAACCACATCAACTCCGACGACAACCACTGAGACAGCAACAACATCAAACACAGAAAATCTTCCCACAACCACAGTAGGCACTACAGACTCCACAAATGAACCCTCATCAACCATATTGTTACCAACAACTACCACATCGGCAACAGCAATAACCACAACAACATCCACACAGCCTTACGTCTCATCGACAGGACACACTTTGGCTACTACAACAAGCACACGGCCTGACGCAACAGCCACATCGACCCAACGAACCGTCACAGCATCTTTTACACCAACAACATCTGTTGCAACAACAGCCAGCACAGAAAAAACTGCAACAACAACAATTCGCGCCACTACAGAGGCAGCATCACCATCATCGAGTTCAACAACAACATCCGGGTCTACTTCAACAAGTACGCAGACTGTCACAACACCAACACTAGGGCCAACACCAATAGCGTTGGCTTCAAGTACATTATCTTCAGTTATTACGACAACTGCATCAATTAGCACAAAAGCTGCATTCGCTCCCACTTCTACACGGACTCCAAGTTCTGTCGTAACCACATCAACTCCGACAACAACCATTGCGACAGCAACACCATCAGCCACAGAAGCTCTGACGTCAGCCACAACAGGAACTGCAGACTCCACAAATGAACCCTCATCAACCATATCGTTGCCAACAACTACCACATCGGCAACAGCAATAACCACAACAGCATCCACACAGCCTTACTTCTCATCGACAGAAACCACCTTGACTCCTACAACACGCACACGGCTTGAAGGAACAACCACAGCGGCTCAAAGAACCTAACAACACCTCTCACACCAACAACATCGGTTGCTACAACAACCACCTCTGAAAACTTTGCAACCACAAGGATTCTAGCCTCTACAGAGCCAGCATCAACATCATCGTCCTCATCAACAACCTCCTGCTCTACTGCAACAAGTACGGAGACAGTCACAAGAAATACGCTCGGGAGCAGAACAATACACTCGGCCACAAATACAATAACTGCAGTTATTATGACAACTGCATGGCATCGCTTAAGAACTACATTCGTTTACAAAACTACACTGACTCCAAGATCTCTTGCAGCCACATGAACTCCGACAACATCCACTGCGACAGCAACAACATCAAACACAGAAAATCTTCCAACAGCCACAGGAGGCACTACAGAATATACAAATTTATCATCATCAACAATATAATTACCAACATCTAGTACATCGGCAACAGCAATTACCTCAGCCACATCTATACAGCCTTTAGAGTCATCGACATAACACACTTCGGCTATTACAACAAGCAAACGGCCTGACGCAACAACCACAGCGACCCAAAGAACGGTCACAACATCTGGCACACCAACAACATCGGCTGCCTCAAGAGCCAGCATAGTAAACCTGCAGCAACAAAAATTCGCGCCTCTACAGAGGCAGCATCACCATCATCGATTTCAACAACAACCTCCCGGTCTACTTAAAAAAACTACGCAGACTTTAACAACACCAACACTAGGACCCCGACAGTATCGTTATCTTCAAGTACAATATCTTCAGTTATTATGACAACTGCATCGACAAACAAAATCACTGCATTCGCTGCCACATCTACACGGACTCCAAGTTCTGTCGTAATTACATCAACTCCGACAACATCCACTGCGACAGAAACACCATCAGCCACAGCAGGAACTGCAGAAGACACATCTGTACCTTCTACAACCAAATCATTACCAACAACTACTACATCAGCTACTGCAATAACCACAACAAAATCCAAACTGTTATCAGTCTCATCGGCAGTATACACGCAAGGAACTACAACAAACCCACGTCCTGGAACAACTAATATAGCGACTCGACAAACCGTCACAACACCTGTCACAGAAAACACATCGGCTGCTACAGCAACCAGCTCAGAAAACTCTGCAGCCACAACCAATATCGCGACTGCAGCGTCCCTATCTCCATCCTCGAATTCACCAACTACTTCCCGGCCTAGTGCAACAGATGCTCCAACGCCTCCAATAACAACAGCATTCCCTTCCTCAACTACACTCACTGCAAGCACATCTAGATCAGGGAATATGACACCTGCATCGGCTATAATTACAGATGCATTCTCTGCCACAACAACAACGCTGACTCCATCAGTAAATATGCAAAACAGATCCGCTTAGACAACAGCGATTGTGGAAGCTATGAAAACAAGAGCATCTCCAACATCAACCCCAAAAGCTGAATCGTAACAACACCTCTCACAACAACAACAGCAGTTTCTACAACAATCACCTCAGAAAAAACTACACTGACTTTAAGTTCTATCTTAACCACGTCAACACTGACAACAATCATTTCGACAACAGTAACATCTGCCACCGAGGTTTTCACAACAACAGAGCAAGTTCTGCAGAATCCACAAATGGACATTCAACAACCATATCGTTATCAACAACTACCACATCGGCTACTGCAATAACCACAACAGAATCCACAGAGCCTTTCGTCTCATCAACAGAACACACTTTGGCTACTACAACAAGCACACGGCCTGACACAGCAACCACAGCGACGCAAAGAACTGTCACAATACCTGTCACAGAAAACACATCGGCTGCTACACCAATCGCCTCAGAAAACACTGCAACCAAAATAAGTGTCACGACTACAACAACCTCCGGGAATAATGCAACAAGACCTGAGACTTTTGTTTAAAACAACCACAATACCTCAAGAAATGACCACTCCAACTAGACCAACATTTACAACACCAATCATAGCAAAAGCATCCGCTGCCGCAACAGCCACCTCAGTAGACTCGGCACCCACAACAACTCTAGGATGTACTCTATTCGTATCATCATCATCAGCAGTTTAAACAGTAACTTCCTATCCTAGAGCAACAACCTCTGAGGTTGCTAAAAGAAATACACTCAGGCCAACAACAATACTATCGTCTCCAAGTACGATCAAATGAGGGACTATGCTAACGTTATCTCCTCCTTCAACGACTGCATTCGTTCTAACAGCTTCATTGATTCAGCAATGTATGTGGTAACCGTATCAGAACCGACAACAACCATTGCAGCGGCAACAAAGACTCAACGAACAATCACAACACCTGTCATGGCAAACACATCTGCTGACACACCAACCAGCTCAGAAAACACTGCAACCACAACAATTATCAAACCTGCAGCGTTCCATCTTCGATTTCACCAACAACCTTCCGGCCTAGTGCAACTTGCACTAGTACTTCTAAAACAAACACACCCAGGAGTACAAAAATATCATCGGCTTCAAATACAACCGCATCAGGCGTTATGAAATCTGCAACGCCTCCAATAACAACTTCTCCCACAAGAACTACACTCACTGCATGTTCAACCAGATCATGGAGTATGACAACTTTATCGACTCCAATGACAAATGCATTCTATGCCATAAAACAAAACTGAGTGCAGCAGTAATTATGCCAAACGCATCGGATCCAACAACACCCATTGTTGTAGCAGCATCAACAACAAGACCAGCACCTACATCAGCCACTAAGGCTGCTACATAAACACATCAGCGATTGCCGAATCCACAATAGGACCCGCAACAACCAATTACATTATCTTCAGTTATAATGACAACTGCATTGCCTCGCAAATCAACTCATTTTGCTCCAACAACTTCACTGACTCCAAGTTCTGTGGTAACCACATCAACTCCGACAACAGCCATTGCGACAGCAACAACAGCAACAACATCAACCAAAACAGCTCTTTCAACAACCAAAGATGATCCGCAGAAATCTTTAATGGACCCGCAACAACCAGTTCGTTATCAACAATTTAAACATCGGCGACAGCAATAACCACAACATCATCAACATAGCCATCTATCTCATCGACATAGCACACCTTGGCTAGAACAACAACCACGCGGCCTGAAGCAACATCCAAAGTGCCTTAAAGATGAAAGACAACACTTTCACAAGAACCACGTCGGCTGCTAGAAGAACCACCTTAGGAAAAACTGGAACCACAATAACTCTGTCGTCTACAGAGCCAACATCACCATCAAAGATTCCATCAACAACCTCCTGATCTATTTCAACAAGCACTGAGATTGTTACAGCAACTACACTCGGGATCACAACGATACAAACGGCTCCAAGAATAACCACATTAGCGACTACGTCCACAGCAACGAAGCCAATAACAACTACATTCGCTCCCACAGCATCTACACTCAGTGCAGGTACAACTATATCAAGGAGTATGACAACTGCATTGACCCCAACGACCAATGCATTATCTGCCTTAACAACATCACTGACCCCATCAGTAACAGCAGCAAACACATCGGCTCCCTCAAAAACCATTCGGTATCAACAACCTCAACAACAGGGCTTTCAACATCATCAATAAAGGCTGTTCAATCAAGAAAACAGCGAAACAGAGTAGTACACTCAACAATCAGATAGTTACGCATATTGGCCACATCAGCTTCTGTAATAAGCACATCGGAATATACACTATAATTTATCTTACCGACATGATATACGCTTCATTTTACAACAACCACACTGCCTCAAGCAACAACCACGGCGACCCAACCAACATTCACAACATCGCTTGTAGCATCCGCGTCGCCTTCCACAAACACCGCCTCAGAAAACACAGCCACCACACCAACTCGACAGAATCCACATATCCATCATCGATTTAAACAGCATCTTCCGAATCTAGTGTACCATGCACTGAGACTGCTACAACAATTACACTCGGTCACACAACATTTGTATCGATTCCAAGTACAATCACATCCGTGACAGTTACAACTGCATCGCCTCCAATAACAACTTCGTTGGCTAGCAGAACATCTACAATGACTCCAGCATTTTCTGTCGCAGACACATCACCTCCCACACGAACGATTCCTGTAGCAACAACATCAACCACACAGGCTCTTACGACAATCATAACAGGGAGAACAGAATCCACAAGCACGCCTTCACCAAATATCTTTACCAACAACTACCAAATCTGCTTCTGAAATAACCACAATAACATCCGCGCTTCGATCGTTCTTATCGGCAGGAGACACGCTTATTACTATAGAAACCAAACTGCCACAAACAAAAACCATATTATGTCCCAAATCTTAAATGATTGCATATCAAAATATTGCATATACATATGCGTATGAATTTATTTCTCAAAAGAATCATAATTACCTCTAACGAGTCCTTCCCTAATTTTCATCTCACATGAAGAGTAAATTACTCATTGTAGTCAGGATTGTTACAACGTTTAGCACTCGATGAAACATAAATGAAGTCATACAAATAATTTAAAATAAACAAGCCTTAATATCCTTTTCGCATTAAGACAAAACTTAGCTGATGATATAAATAGTGTGATAACGATGTATGCTCAGCAATAAAGTTATAAATATAAATGATATAAAGACAGCTCAGGCTTGCCTCATTTAAGAAGATTGTTGTTTAACTTCAATGTAGCAAAATTTTACGGTCATAGAGACGTTACATGTGAAATCTTTGATAATATAAAGTCACTGTACATAAAAGGTAATAGTCATAAACTGTGATATTTAAAACATACGTGCGTGTACTGGTTTATATATATATATATATATATATATATATATATATATATATATATATATATATATATATATATATATATATATATATATATATATATATATATATATATATATATATATATATATATATATATATATATATATATATATATATATATATATATATATATATATATATATATATGTATGTTGGTGTCATGTATATGTGTGAATGTGCTTATATGTTTAAAAGTGAACGTGTATGTTTGCGTGAATGAGTATGTCGATATATTTCTAGTCATATTTTGTACAAGATGTTAATTTCGCATTATATGGATATTACTGTTTTTCTTTAACTTGTCTGCATTATCGATGTCTCCTTCCTTAATGTATTTACTTTCATTTTGTTAACAAATATAATCATCTATAAATATATTTATTATTGTCCTAGGAATGAGATGTGGTAAAAAAAATACGTATGTACCACAATCATGTATTGTCTGTATTCATGTAAAAAAAAATTATAATAAATTTTTTTAAGAATGAATAGTTATTGCAGTTTTCTCTCATATAGGGTAATCCTTTGCATGTCGATATGACCTGTTTAACATGAACTGATTAAAACGTATAAACCGTCTAGTATACAACAATGCTGTCATTACACTTCTATTAAACTGTTGTGTTCATACAACAGATACATTTCATAGTATGCTGCCCTTAAACATAAAGATTTATTTCTTATTTCACGGTCAGCAATATTACCATCTTACATCTCATTTTATTGGACGGTTTTCAAACCATTCTCCGCGCACATACACTAAAACACTGATATAACATATTGCGTGAAGTGGAAAGGGTATGTATCACAGTTGCTAAAAAAATTCATGTTTTGACAATTGAAAAGCTATATCTTATTCTAACGCATTGTTTTTCAAATCCATGTGTACATTTCATCACCTTAAGGAAATGTTGAATGAGACCTCAAAATAATATTTGTATAACAATAGAGTAAATATACTATGAATTAGCAAACACGTTTTGTCGTCTGGGGATGGATAGATTGATACAGACTTTATCTATCTATCTATCTATCTATCTATCTAGCTCTCTCTCTCTCTCTCTCTCTCTCTCTATATATATATATATATATATATATATATATATATATATAACTATCTATCTATCTAAAGATATATATATATATATATATATATATATATATATATATATATATATATATATATATATATATATATATATATATATATATATATAGATAGATATAGATATATATATGTATCTATATCTCTATCTATATGTCTATCTACCTATCTATATATATATATGTATATCGATCTCTATATCTATATATTTATCTATCTATCTATATATATATATATATATATATATATATATATATATATATATATATATATATATATATATATATATATATATATATATATATATATATATATCTGTATCTCTCTGTCTGTCTATCTATAAATCTATGTATATAACTGTGTGTGTGTGTGTGTTCTATCAGTCACGATTCTTTTAATGTCCATAACAAGAAGAGATTCAGTAGACTTTGGATTAGTATAAATAACTAAGCCTGTCAACGAAATAGGCATTTTTTTACAATGTAAATGTTGTGGAAATGAAGTCCAAGGAATCCTTGTATATGCGGAAAACAATAAAAGTTTGATCTTACACAAAATAATAAAACAAATCATCTCACCAAGTAGTCTATATTTGCACTAAATGCAGTTAGTTCTCTTTGGTTGATCAGATCTGTGACTGTCCATTTTTATTGATATTCCCTAACGGAATTGTGAGTCTATATTTTTCATACCTATGATATGAATTCAATGGATTGTCAAATTCACTAATGCATATCAATGAATAAAACTCGCAGTGAAATACAGAAACGAGTTGACGATGCCACCTCATTTTATATAATCAGAATGTAATGATGTTACTACATCGGCCATCCAAAGAAAACGGAAATATATTATGCTACTTCACTTATCTAAGAAAAATTAAGTTTATTATGATACATCGTTCCCATGAATAACATGAAATGTATCTAGAACACGAATACTCACATAAGATTATAAGATAAAATGCTTCGTATCGTTTGCAATATATTGCATAAAGAATTCAAGCCAACTGTTTAACTCAGCTAAAACTGTCATTGTAACCTGACACATAACATATTAAAATTGGTTGGAATGTTCAATGGGAAATTGTCTGTCTGAAAGGAAATTTATGATCACTTCCGAATCAGTTTACGTCTCAGACGTTTAGATCTATCAAACAGATTACTTCTACAGCCGATCATTTGCTAGCATGAGAAAGGATTTTTTTTCTGACATGGAAACCAAAGCAATGTAAATGCACTTAAAACAGATCTGTATACTTTATTTGGTGGCGGAAACCGCATACAAAAACTACTATATTAGTTATATCCACCAAATGAGTAAAACATTAAATATGTATCAGAACTAAATGATACATTATGAAAAAAGCAACAGTGTCCATGTTCTATTTACATGGAAAACAAAATACAATGTTAGCTTCCTGTGTAATTTCAGCTTTGGACTAAAAGCATTTCAGACGCAAGAGTAGATTTGGTCGAACATCGCAAAAGCATGCAGCATATATTAACAGACTTTATTTCAACAATGATATTTATCCTCCATTTAAAATGACATGTAAAGCAGGGATGAAAGAAGGAGTAGTATCTTGACTTTTCTTTGAAGCACGAAAAGCATATCATGATTGAATATATGTGGCAGTAGTCAGTTAATAAATAGTTATGGGTCATGCTTTTCCTACTTTTAGGCTCTCTTCTGTTCACCCTCTTTGAAACCGTTAATGACGTTTTCAATATGTGTCCACTATCACGAAACCAGCCAGCTTTTCTATTCTTGATTAAAAACAAACTGTGTCAACCCATTCCGATCATGCAATATATTTACCGAAATGCAAAGATCACTGGCCTCATAGTTATAAGTTACTGCATTTGTATGGGAAAATATGAACGAGTTTTGGGATGGAATACTGCGCGACCTTGGGAGTGAAGTATATCCTTCCGACAAAACGAGTTCATATTTTCCCATACAAATGCAGTATCCTTTTCATTATATGCTCATTTTTTTATTCTACCGAAGGTTTAATTATATAAACAAAATACACTACAAGAAACAATGTAAATGAATGAATGCCGTATTCCAAATTAAATACCCAAGCGCAGATTTGTCATTACACAATAGCATCATTATTAATGTGCACAAAACTCCGCCCAGATAAAATTGAACTTTGTCGCGCGCTCGACATAACTTTGGAAAGAAAATGGCGTGTCTAGTTAAAATTGAAATTTGCAGTCATATTGTGAATGAATGCGCATTGCTACAACTTTTCCATTTGATCTGGAATGAATATATTTTAGTATTTTGTTTCGATTCGACGAAAGTTTGTGATTTTGGACTGGATTCATCTGTACAAATTATACATGAAATACATCGGATTGAAGCGGCGCGGGAGAAGCATGTTTACATCTGCAAATGTGTTTCTGTTTCTGTCATTGAATGTTTGAAATCATAATATGGGAAAAATATGAAGTCTTTCAATTGCAATTATCAAAAAGAAGAAAAGGAATTTAATGCTTATTTCTTCTGAGTGCAGTAAGGATGATGCAATTGCACTTATCATCGAAATTACAGCACAATTTCGAAATGTGTAATCCAGATTGAAAACCTATGACATAGCTCATGTAATTCGGATTTGCAGAATTAAGAAAATACATTTTGAGGAAATTCAGGATATAAAACTGTAAGTATATTTTATTTTGCCATTCTTATCACCAGCTAAAGAAGAGAGTATATGACTTGTCACTTGTATGTTATTTGTAAGGACCTTATCTTGCGTATCTTATATAATGTAGCTAGCCTAAATCCGTAACACTGTATCAACGCGGATTGTGCCAAAGCAGCTGGTATGTGGCAGTCCACGAAACATCTGTTTTAGTTCATTCAGAAACAAAGTCAACCATGCACAACGTAAAGAGCCTCTTACGCGAGTGTACATGATTTGTGTACAAATCAAAAGTGCTGGCGTCTGCGTCCATTGTTTGCTTACAATATAAAGTAGTTCCTTTATGCACGTGAATGCTATATGTGTATTGTCGCGCGAGTTCAGTATCGGGTAATACTGAACGATTCTGACAATCTAAAGTTAACGGGGGAAAAAATGAGCATATAATAAGTTGTTTTATCTCCATTAATCTACGATAACCATTGATCAAGAGCTTTTACTGACAATTTTCGACTTGTCCAATGATCAATAGCAGAGCGATTTTCATTATAATTAGCTCTACGGCAACTGATTTTTATGTTTCATAGGCTATTTTTGTAATTTTCTTCTTCGTAGTTCAGAACCACAGCCACTAGCCGTATGTTTTGCATATGCTAACTTTATTATAAAAATGAAGAATTGTTTTAATTTAACTGGGAAATAATTGTTGTGAAAAAAAATATATATGTCGGTGTTTGTCCCTAGACAAAGAAACCTCTGTCATGGATCTCCATATCTATCTCGGCAGAGCCACGTAGGGAAATAAATAAGGCAACCTCATGTCTGTATCAAAGTTTCTGCGCTAACACGCAAACAATCGTTTCAGAAATTATTTAGTAGTTTGCTTTACAGGCAGAGAAAATCGAATAACTGTTTGACAGTGACTATCAATCTTCCCAGGATTGTTCTCGTCCTCATCGTGATATCTAACATAGTACTTCGCTTGTGGGATGAGAAAGGCTCATCTCTGGTTCTCAAACACTTGCGTAAAACATGCTCTCAGGAGTTATTTGATGATAAATGTCATCTTATGATATATAAGGCGAAATGCCCGATCAGTAACAAAAACTTCAAACTCCCCATCATGACAAAATCGACGAAAACTTTCCGCATGAGTTCATTTAAATATTTTTGCGTTACAGAAAATAAAGACAGTATATTTCGAAGTGTATCTTTAATGACAATCAATAAAATTTAATGACGTGTCAGTTATGAGCACTCTCCTCGTTGGTTACAACCTGATGAGAACAGCATATTATGACCACCTACTTTTAGGAGGTGTCTAAGTGACAATTCTAACTAGCAGCATATGACGACCCACGCCTTTCACTTCGGTTCCCAAATTTTTCCTGGTGGTAGTTATGAGTACTCTCGTCGTCGGTTACAAACCGATGCGTACAGAACATTACGATTTCTCACTTGGAGCTACTTACATTACGAGGAGCCGCCAACATCAGCCCACCATAAACAAGAAAACCAACGATCATAAAGAGATATATTACGGACGCGGTCCCACACTCTCCGTGCGTAAAGAAACATAGGGCCTTTAAAGACATCATTATATAAAAATGGAGGTTCTGACTTAGCTTTCCCTAAGGAGTGTTTTTTGGCTCGATTTATCGTAGAAAAAAAAACTCTTTAGGAAGAAAATGGGGTTCTGGCTCACCTGTCTCTAAAGAGTGATTTATGCTAATAGACTGAATCCCCATAGAAATATACTAGTTGAGTTCTGTCTCAGATACCAACGTGGGATTCTGGCTCACTTTGGTTTTCGTATGTCCTTGTGTCCATGAGCGAGTGTATGATTGCCATCAGTAGAGTATCGATTATCATTGAAGAGGCATTATCCTCCTATGTTAACGAGTGTGGTGGAGATTTTATGTCATTGTGAGCGGACGGTTCTCATGGAGTAGTACTTGGGATTTCGAAGTAGTGATTGTATATAATGCTGGTAGGAGGCTACTTGTGCAGTGACAGGTTTTTTCACTTACTTGGCTTTTGTCATGAGGATTCCATCGTCGCGAGTGATGCAGTACATTTTGGATCGCAGTCCTATGACTTTCGTGATGGGTATTCTAAAAGTTTCATATTTGAACTTTCCAAGCACGTTTTTATTATCATTGCAATGGATGAAATCGGCTGCTGGAATCATAATGTGGGATAAATATGAAGTGTTTCAATTGCAATTATCAAAACGACGCTATCGAATTTAATGATTATTTCATTTACAGTGCAATAAGAAGGGTGTAATTGCGCTTGGAATATAGTCGAAATTACGGTACAATTTCGAAATGTGTAATCAAGCTTGAGAATTCATGACATAGCTCAAGTAATTCGGATTTGCAAGTACATTTTGAGGAAATTCAGACTGTAAAACATAGTATATTTTTGACATTTTTGTTACCAGAGAAAAGAGACAGTTTATGCCTTTATAACTTGCATGTTATTTGCAGTTACCAAGCGAATTTATGAAATCTGGCGTCTATCGCCAAAATCCGAAACACTGTATCAAAAACGTTAACGCGTAATGTAGCAAAGCAGCTGGCATGTGGCAATCCACGAAACATCTGATTTAGTTTATTCACAAACAAATTTAATAAGTCAAAACGTAAAACGACAGATACACGAGGGAACATGATTTGTTTACAAAGCAGTTCCTAATACAATATTGTGCACAAGTGTCGAGTGCGTGGGTGCAATATGAATGTGTGCAATATCGTAACATAATGAACGATTCTGATAATGTAAAGTTAACGGAGGAAAATGAGCATATAATGATGTTTAATATTCCAAAAGAGACTATTCCCAAGTGTAAGTGTTACTGAAAGAGATCGAACACCTTGGCTGGAAGATGCCTATGAAGATGCCACTCCAGTACCAAAAGCATGTTTACTCATTAACTTCAAATCAGCTACTACATATTATTACATATTTCGTATCAATCGTTTTCATTATGTACATGGCATCTCTTGCAACTTCTACATAACCGCCGTTTACGATGATACCTGCCAAACTCGATTTAACACCAGTGTTTCCTAATATGACGAAAGGAAGGACACCCATTTCTAAAGGAACGTCTGCTTTTTCGGCAACGACTTTGTCGACTGCATCATCAGTAGTTTAAGTTCAAAGCTGCCCTTGTTAAATACAAAAGTACAAGTACAAGCAGGTGCGTTGGATAACGTTAACTGATTTCACGATTTAGTCAGTTGAAAATACCTCCTCCTCGCTTGTCCACAAGGAAGTTATGAAGTCCATGCAACGTGCGGCCAATCAGTGGTGGGCAATTCTAGTATAAAGTGTGTCTGTGAGATTCACTTCAGTCGTTTGACACCTGAGGCAAATATTATCACCAAGAAGTGCATATCACCACAACGGTCCTCGTGGTTCCAACTCACAACCATCCCCCACAAGACGGAATGGAGAGGATTTGTACCCATAATGATATGATCGTTGCTAATAGTGTCTGCGTCTTTTTTACGATCGATTATTGCACCAAGTGTAGGAAGAGGCATTCGAAAAGGACGAACTTAGGAGATAACAAATCATACTTTACCGAACAGACAGCACGGCTGTTCCTTTAAGTCCTACTGAAGGACCACGACTCATCTTAGTTCCATAGAAACGATGCATGCCACTTTATGGCTGGTTCAAACAAAGGACGCATCATTTACCTATAACAATAATCTCAGCGAGATGTCATAGTCACAAATAGAATTACAATAGCTGATAGATCTAACATATTTGACATATTTTCAGATTAATCGCAACGGTATCGCATTGTACCTCGAGATCCTAAACTTGTTCATCGGAAAGATTCAGAGGAAGCAGAATATAATACTTTAAGACATTTCCATAGGATTATAAAATGCGAACCTAACGCCACCAACTCAAACAAAGCCACATGAATCGAAGAAGTAAACACACGAAAAATGTTTCAAACTCGATCAGCTCCATTACTTAGCAAGAATATATATTTTTATTTTGGGGACCAACCCACTACGTTCTCACAGTGAAGAAGACATTTAAGCTTGGTAGAAGAGACTGTGTACCTTTGCCTTTTCAACATAAATAATAAACGAAGAGGAAACATAATTGAAGTAATACATCAAGAACAACAGAACTACCTACAACAGGTACCATTATCAGCATTTGAACCCGTCTCTATGGATTTCGTACATACAATCCTGATGAAGAGTGCACCAAAATCATGTGAACTTGAACCAATTCCAACATCAATGCTGCTTAAGTGCATAGATCTAGTATTGCCTTCACTAATTGATGTTATTAATACCTCTCCGTAATCAGGGTAATTCCCATTATTTTTCACAACTGCCTTTGTAAAGCCTCTGCTGAAGAAACCAACACTAGACCATAACGATTTAAGGAACTACCGCCCAGTTTCTAATCTCGCATTCATATAAAAAAATCTTAGAAAAGGTTGTTGTCACAGAATTAGCAAAGAAATAACTTGGTTCTGTCTTAAAACTATCCGACTATTTCTCGTTGTACATGCGTACGTCGTTATTTAGGGTGAATGTGTTTTTCCAGGTAAGCGACTGAATTAACATTTACCTAGCCACAGATATTACTTGTGACGAGGTAACATGACTAACATGATATGCACGGGTATTCTACCCTGACTTGTACTCACTCTCCTATGGATTTAAGTAAGACTAAATTCTAAAACCAGACTGGTCGTTTTTGGATCACGTCAAGGAGTATACGCTATACGCTCTCCATTGTTCTCCAGCCATAGGGCTGACTGTGTTTGTAGCTGATTCTGACTGTGTTTGTAGCTGACTGTGTTTGAAGCTGATTCTGACTATTATTCTAGCTGACTGTGTTTGAAGCTGATTCTTACTGTTATTGTAGCTGACTATTATTGTAGCTGATTGTGAATGTCGCTGTGATTGTGTCTATGAAGTGTGATTGTCAATGTGACTGTGAATATGACTAGAGCGGTCTGAAGCTGTCCAAAGCCGTCTAAAGTTGCTTAGAGCTATCTGGAGTTTCCAGAATATTTAATGCTGCGTGCTGTCGATACGAATGTATGTATGTACGTATGTCTGTGCCAGGGACGTAGTCGTAGCAAATTAAAAAAGTGCTGCATGCTGTCTGTACGTGTAACGTATGACTGTACTTGTGGTGGATTCATAAAGGGTGCGAGCGGTCGATCAGAGTATGGACCAACCCAAGGAATCGTGCGACTGTACAAGGGGTCTAGAAGCATACGTTTGGACCAATTGTTGTTCCATTGCATTTTTATATCCATAAGATTATTTTGAATCTTCGTTATGTTCACAAGATTATATTGAATTTTAGTTGTGTTCTTAAGATTATTTTGAATCTTAATAGAATTTTTTGAGATTATGTGAATCTCTTATAGTGTAAAATACTGTTTGAAGCGTATCTGCAGTCCATGAGGTTTCTTGGATCTGTACTTCATATTGATTTAATATTTGTTGTTTATTTTCGATGAATGAATGTTGTGTAGAGTGATTTGAGTAAATCGTATGTTGAGAGCGTGAGAGATTCATTGTATTTTTGCATCATATATTTATCTTTATTAATTCATTCATAAATTTCCATCTTTCTCACACTGTGTTTGTCTTATTCGTTTTGTCCAAAGACATACTCTGTTTTATTTTGCGACAGTTGTTCTATGCCAGGTTGTATCTTATCTGAATTTAAACAGTCTTTTTAGCAATGTACAATCTGCATATCGCCGATGCCACAGTACTGAAACTACTCTTCTAAAAGTAGTTAATGACATTCTCTATGCGTTGGACAGCGGAAAGATTACAGTCCTCACTCTCATTGATCTGTATGCAGCATTTGACACAATAGACCCTGATATATTACTTTACCGTCTCCAGCATGTATTTGGCATTCATGATACAGCATTACTGTGGTTCAAGTCCTACTTGGTCAACAGGACACAAATTGTATCTGTAAATGGATCACACTCCAGCCCAGTTAATATATGTTGTGGTGTTACACAGGGGTCTGTTCTTGGACCTGTTCTCTTCATTCTATACACTCAGCCGCTGTCAAGTGTCATAGATCATCACCCAGTGTCTCACCAATTGTACGCTGATGACACCCAAATATACAAATCTAGCCACCCAAATGAAGTTGATGCTACCATCCAAGGTGTAAAGAGGTGCATTTCTGATGTGAAATCATGGATGACATTAACAAGCTGCAGATGAATGACGATAAAACTGAGGCCATTCTGATCACAACACAAAGACTTTCTCATTCACATCCTTTACCTCAAACAATAAATATCAGCAACACCAATATTAAATTCACACAATCAGTACGAAACCTAGATGTTACTCTGGACAGTACTCTCACATTGCACCAACATGTCATGAACATTTGCAAGGCTGCATATCTTGAGCTCAGACGCATCAGCTCCATTCGCAGATATCTTTCAGATGATGCCACTAAAACACTTGTTTGTTCGTTAGTTCTTTGAAGACTGGACTATTGTAACTCAATTATGTCTGGTTCATCTCAATATCTACTCCAGAAACTTCAAAAAGTTCAAAACACAGCTTCTCGGATCATACTTAGAGCACCACGATCAGAGCACACCTCCCCGCTGCTCTGTACCCTAAACTAGCTATTCATTCGATCCAGAATCAAACAAAAAATTTGTCCTCTGTGCTACGTTTAACTGTCGGACTCTAGTCCAACATACCAATCCGACCTCACCCTTGCGTACACACCAGCAAGATACTTACGCTCCTCTTCTGACAATCGTATATTCATTATTCCCACTATGAAAACAAAGTCATATGGACAGCGTTCTTTTGCATACCAGGGCCCAACAACGTGGAATGAATTGCCCACTGAATTGTGACACAAAGACACCGTGATTCCATTTAAGAGTGCTCTCAAAACTCACTTATTTCGACTGCAAGAACAAACTTAAAGACCTAATAATGTTTCCTACGTTAAATATTCTCAGCATGTTTTTTATATTTTCTAATTTCAAGGTGTTTGTTTTTGTAATCATATCATCATATATGTTTTTTATCTTACAGATGTTGTCTAATATTTTAAAGTGCTTAGAGCTTCTAAAAATTAGGTACTATACAAAGTCCTCATTATTATTATTATTATTACCTACTCCTATTGCTTACGGAACACATAAAATCTCATTGATACTAATAAAGCACGAATTTCACATCAGTATTACATAGTGCTTCACTTTCTGAGGAGCAACATCGAACACAGCCAACCCTATCATTCGGAATTTTTTTCCAGACATCAAAACAAAGTCGTATGGTTTGATAATTAAAAGAAAGCAGATTTAAGTGATGTTTGTAATTTAACAATGTACAGTCGTGCCCGCATCTGATTATTTTCTGTCACCAACCTTTTTCCAAAATCAACTTGAGTAGATTTTTTAAGCTATGCAACAGGTTCAGAGTTATTGCGAAATTTAAAACTTGTCTTGAAACCAAATGACCGCCGCCCTATCCGGTAAAAAGCATAAAAGCACCTTATGTATGATCTAAACGTTTAAAAAAAGATTTGAACGAAAAAACACACAGTTTTGACCACTGAAATGCTAAACCTAAAGCGAGTGATGCGGCAGGTTTTCAAAATATTTTACATGAACATTTGTTGACAAACTTTACACATCAGCACACTCCTCAGTACATCTATGTCTAAGTTTGTCTCAAGTAGGCTGACATTCATACAATCGTACCTTTATATGTGCATCTACAAAAAATGACTCTTAACTACTATGTGAAGGTGCTTGATCGATAGTTTGGAAAGCAAACCTATCACCAAGCAGAAAGCAGTGATGTGAAAACTCGAGACAGCATTCGAATTGTAAAGAAAGATAAATGCTTTTGACAAGGCTTATTCGCCTTAATGGACAAACTAATTGTTTCGTGAACTAGGCAAGTATGTTGACGTGAACCTTATTTATATTGATGGAAGGCATGAATTGGGAGGTGATGATATGTAGATTGTGCTTTGATGAGTTAAAGGTGTGACCGAAAATGAAGACGACTTCAACAAAATGGAAACGAATCTCAATCGAACTCTACGTAATGTATGTAAATGGAGATGTTAAGTGCTGAAAATGTATTGGAAAGGATATCCAACTAGCTATGATTCTTGGACTGCCGCGTCAAAAGACACCGACTATAAAAAGAGGTGATTGCTATGCTCTTACACAGCATATACTATTCCCTGTAAGAGCTCCACTACAAAGGCGCCCTCTGTGGTTGTGGTGTCTCACCGTGCTTATAAAACTGAACTAGTGTAAATGAATGAGAAAAATGTATGTATGTGGAATTGAAAACTGAAACAGACATATGTTGAAGACCTAATGTTAAGATTTCACAACGGCAGAAATGTAAGAACAAACTTTCAAGGAAACGTTGAGGAGCCTGAATTTAGTGATGATGATGATGCCGATATTAAATACATTCCTTAAACTAGTGAAAGATACGCCAGCAATTAATTGAGATCTTCTCATTTTATCCATAAGTTCCAGTTCTGGAATTTATGGTTAGAAACTTTAACACAGAATTTTATTTTTGATATACTACATGCTTTTCCTTCTTTCAACGCGGATTGTTCATTACCGGCTCTTGCGAAATTTCTTCTCCGTACATAAGCGTTTCACTTTGATGTGAAAACATAACCCAACATATTTGTAATGTATCGCAAATGTTCTGATTTAAAAATGTTTGCAGCTATTAATATTTATACCTGAAGAATGGTATTATTTTATGTTATGTGTTTGATCATTTTTAAAATGTGCATCTAAGTCAATATTGATTATATTTTATCTACATTCTGTTGAACATAATTATGTTGATCTGCTTGTTAAAAATAAATTGTTTTCTTTTTTAAATGAAAGACGTATTGATTAGCCTGTATTCACCGAGAATGGTATACGGGATAATTGTATAAATAATTAAACTGTACATCTGTACAAACATACCACTAATTAGAAACTCTTGTCCTTCCAAATCATATTTTAGAGATAATAACACTTCTTATTATATGTTCATTTTTTTCCCCGTTAACTTTACATTGACAGAATCGTTCAATATTCCCCGATACTAAACGCGCGCGACAATACACATATAGCATTCACGTGAATAAACGAACTACTTTATTTTGTAAATAAACAATGGACTCAGACGCCAGCACTTTTGATTTGTAAACAAATCATGTACACTCGCGTAAGAGGCTCTTTACGTTGTGGTTGTTTATTTGTTTCTGAATGAACTAAAACATGTTTCGTGGACTGCAAAAAACCCCAGATGTCTTGACGTTTTGCGTTGATACAATGTTACGGATTTAGGCTAGCTACCTTGTATAAATGACGGATTTGGTCCTTACAAATAACAAGGCATATACTGTTTTCTTTAGCTGGTGATAAGAATTGCAAATAAAATATACTTACAGTTTTATATCCTGAATTTCCTCAAAATGTTTTTACTTAATTCTGCAAATCCGAATTACATGAGCCATGTCATAGGTTTTCAATCTGGATCACACATTTCGAAAGTGTGCTGTAATTGCATTCTCCTTACTGCACTCAAAATGAAATACACATTAAATTCCATAACGTCTTTTTTGAAAATTGCATTTGAAAGATATCATATTTTCCCCAAGTTATGATTTCAAACATTCAGTGACAGAGACAAAAACACATTTGCAGACGTAAACACGCTTCTCCCGCGCCACTTCAATCCGATGTATTTCATGTATAATTTGCATAGATGAATCCAGTCCAAAATCACAAACTTTCGTCGAATCGAAACAAAATACCAAAATAAATTCACTCCAGATCAAATGGAAAAGTCGCTGCAATGTGGATTCATTCACAATATGACTGCAAATTTCAATTTTAACTAGACACGCCATTTTCTTTTGAACGTTATGTCGACCGCGCGACTAAGTTCAAATTTATCTGGGTGGAGCTATGCGCGCATTAATAATGATGTCATTTTGTAACGTCAAATATGCGCTTGTGTATTTAGTTTGGAATACGGCATTCATTCATTTACGTTGTTTCTTGTAGTGTATTTTGTTTATATAATTAAACCTTAGGTTGAATAAAAAAATGAGCATATAATAAAAAGGTTACTGCTTTTGTATGGGAAAATAGGAACTCGTTTTGTCGGAAGGATATACTGCACTCACAAGTTCGTGCAGTATTCATTCCGAAAAACTCGTTCCTATTTTCCCAAACAAATGCAGTAACCTATAAATATTATTGATGCTTGGTTGAGAAACTATTTGTAGGGAATGTTAAGACTTTTAGATGATGGCAAATGGATGTTCATTAAATATCGTAGGGAATGTATAAGTTACATACTTGAATTTGCTTTCATATATCCCGAACATTTTCTCTAAAAGCGACATCATTTACCATTATGTCCCGTGAGACAGAGAGCATATAGACCATACGAAATAATTTCCCTCTTCTAAAAATATATGGAAACAGTTATAGAATTTAGGACATAATTGTCAATATTTCTCTGTATGACCTAGAATGGAGCAAATAGCAACAGCGTTCAAAGACGGTGACCGTTATGTTACATTATAGACGCCTAGAACTGTGTTTGCTGCTGGGAATGGAACTACATAGAGTACTCTATTTATTTATAAATGTCTATGAAACCTTACATAGATTCTCTACATAAATGAGACTTCAAGCGAAGCCAACGTTTGAAAACAATCCACAAGCTGAACTTCTTTGTATTCGGTAAGCTAACATGTTGATATGACAAAATAAGCCATATTTTTGTTGCAGACCCTTATTTCATGAATTTGTATATTACATGTAATGTGGGATGGTTATTTAATACCAAAAGTCAATTATACATTTTTCTGGAGAAATTTATTTGCTTTTTGATATAAAATTTAATTACAAGTTTAAAAATAAATGTAGTGATTCGTGTAATCCTTCAATGAGAAAGATGATCATATATATTAATATAAATTTAGTGACCTATATTAACTAATGATTCTTCAACAGGGACGACAATGGAGAATGTACGTAAATATGTGTGTGTAATCTTAACGCATACAAAAGAAAAACTGAGGAAACTTACAAGACTTGTAAAATACCAAACAAAATCATTACCGCATTGAAATAAAATCAAGTGAGAATTAAACTGGTGAAGCCAAGTTAATACGGAATGTATATATTATCTCTTTTGAAGTATGCTATATATGGCTCTTTTACAATCGTCTCAAGAAAATATATAATCGTAAAATTCATGTACAGATAATTGATTCAGATATGCTCTTTTTATTAAACGACAACTACATACATAGAAATTACACTGCATCAAGATTATTTCAAAAGTCTTATTATCCATCAGATTTTTATCAGCCATGAATAATAAGCATTACTAATTTTGTTAATGCGGGTCATGCCTGAGCCAGGTCAGTTTGCGCATCACACCAGGCCTATTTCATCTAACAACCTGCCTTTCATCCCCTTTCAAAGTGCTCGTTTTTAATTGTCACTAACATAAATAATCGCATATATGCTTGATTAAATGTTTAATCGTAACTGACACTATATCTATGCCCAACATCATGCATAAGAGTGTCTGCTCACATGGCCCCTCTACGTTTTCTTGCAAACATACTTAGTTTCTGATGTATTCGACCTTTTTCTAACGTAAGTGGAACTTTACCATTGCAAAAGGTTACACTGTACGCTGCGGCAGGTCATTTCTAATAAGACGGTAATTATTTTTTGGATCTGAACACCTCATGCGAGTGCGCACACTCACAAGATATTTCCACGTGCAGTTCATTAGAGTTGATTAATAGAATTATCTTTTCACACGCAAAGTCCCTTTCATCATTTGAGCAATGTCAGTTGTTCTTCTTCTGTGCAATATGTTGTTTTAGATATATGTCAGGATGGCTTCGAATTTTGTCATTTTGGTACATATATGTTGTATTTGTCTTGTTTGTAATTTAGTACTAGATTGTTTTATTGGGTCACTGTTTAAGACCCAATCATTGATTTGACCTTACAAGTGTCGAAAACCGAACTTGTTTACAGTTGGATTAATTTTCCATTGAGATTATTAGTTTCTTTAGGAAATGTTAACGCGACTTAGGTCAAGAAGAACAAATTAATTTCAGTCTGTATAAGCTCTTAATGATGTTGATTGAGAAGATCCTTTTATTAAAAGGTTATTTGTTGGAATTTTATGTACCCATTGGTAAGTTAGTCAAAACGCTTCTTTGAGACTTTTGAGGGCTCTTTCAAATACATTCTGGATTACATCAGTGCAATACCTCAAAACTATTGGCACTTGTATGCATTCAAGGGTAAATTTCATTCGTAACACTATAAGTTTGGACTTGCGATCAAGTTTTCAGGAATATTTAGGATTTTTTTAAGAAATTATGCAAGTTCTTTCAAATTTTTAATTTGTACCTTAGGAAATAAATTAGTTGTTAAATTTTTCAAAACTTTTTCTCTCTTTGCTGTCATTTAGGTTAAGACCAAGGATTCGTAACACAACCAGTCACATCGTTTATGTTAGGCAAGATATTAGAACCATAACTGAGGTGCCTATCTTGTCGGTGGTTCCATCATCATAAATTATTTTTTCGAATTAAATAAGAAAATTTGCTGACAAATACTTTGCATTTATATGGATATTGGATTTAATTTTAAAATATATTAGTTTATATTAGTTTATCCATCTTGCATTTAAAACTGCAGGATCAGTGAAGAAAAAATGAAAGCCGCCACTAGACAACTAGATAAATAAAATGGTAGCTTTAGGAAAAACGTAATATTGAGAACAAATGGTTTTAATGCTCAGTACATTGCTAGGAATGTTGATTAAATGGTATGATTGACGATTAAGATTTGTTTATAAACGGTGCCTTTCTTTAGTAAGAATTTACATATGGCACCTTTCAAAAGTGTAACCTACTAAATGATTGTTAATCACAAAACATCATATAAAAGTATTCCTTGCAAATGCCGATGAAGCATATTGGGTCCACGTAATGATTATGCTTTCATCACGTATATTAATTTGGCAGTAGAGAACAATACCACGATGATTATATGTATGTTTTCACTAACTGTTCAGATATATTCAAGTAAAGATGCTAACCCAGATGCGAAAAAAAACACTTACATACCTAGTCAATACTGCATGCACATTATAAAATGAAATCAGCTGTACAGTATATTTAAAGGGACCGATTTGAGACAAGTTCGGTTAAATGGTTTCTCATCGAATATTGTAAACCGTACTCATATTATTATAATGAAGTAATCTATTAAAACATATCCCTTTATTATATTATTCGATTTATTTAATATGTAGGGTAACCAATAATATTGACAATGTACCATCAGGAAGAGGCAGTTTAAGGGGAATTCATTGACTATTACTACTTTAACTTAATGAGGTTTTTGTCCCTTACGCATATCACATCCACTGCCATAGGTTTTGTCCTTGGCCCAAGCATTAACTACGACCCACCCCACTTCCGCACATATTATTCTATTAAATTGCAATTGTGCCTGCTGTATTTGTTCTTGTTTAAAACCCTACAGACTTTCTACCCATTTGTGATAGGGACAGATTTTCAATGTCTTTAAATACTCGGGGTGAGACAATGCATGAAAGCCAAGTATTGATGTACATCGCAAAATGAAAGCAAACTCAGCATACACACAGCTGGAGCTGCCTCAGGCACACGAATATGACACTGAACAAGACACCTGTTGATAAAACCCACTAGCATCTTCCAAAATGAACACTAGACCCGAAGTCACTGATCATCTATCTCTGCACCAATATGTGTCTTTCTTACAACTCAGGAGTGTCCAGTCTATTTTGAGATTCCCACACATGAAGTCACGAGTACTTTATTGTCCATAGGAAAACAAAAAAAAACAAAGAATTAGTACATAATCAGCATTTTATTGCAAGAAATGTTTGCTTTACAGCATTAATACTAAATTCGCAAAAAACATTATGTGTAGCTAATTCCATTATTCAAACATGAGAGCGGCTTATCCACCTAATTCTCAAATTGTTCGCAGTTCTGCCGCCATTTGTATCTGCATCCTACACCGTGGATGAAAGAAGACAATACTAAATACACATTCAGATTAGAACTCTCTTTGGAAACAGATTTAGCTTAATCACACTTACCATTCAAGATTATTTTCCGCAAACTTGTAAAATATGTATACTGATATTGCAGTACCCTAATCTAATTCAAGTGTAGTCACGCAGCAATTATTATTATTATTTTAGTACTAGTAGTAGCAGAATTGTTAGTAGTATTTGTAGTAGTGGGAGTAGTAGTTGTGGTGGTGATTTTAATAGCAATAGTTGTAGATGTTGTAGTAGTAACAGCAGCAGTTGTTGTATCAGTCTCGGTGATTTGTCTGCGGAGTACACGATCATTCTGTTCAGCTTTTCTTGCTCGCTGTTGTAATGGTCATAAACACAGAATTTTCATTACTTAAAGTCTTTTTCATAGAGTTTCGTTTTGTTTAAAAGGCGAGACCCAGACGAGCACCCGAGATACAGCTTAAGGTCTTTTACGTGGACTAGATAATTAAAAGTTCTACGTTCGGTAGGGAACATCATGAGGAATTCTATATACGTTAGCCCTGCATCATCAAATATTGCAAACTGATAGTCACAGGCACTCGCTGGTCTTTAGGATACAGCAACGAATGAATGTCCCACATAGGAGGCATCTACCTGAGGCATATGTCTTGTCGTGTGTACTGGAACTTTTATACTGCATTGTGAGCGAGCACGTCATACATATACAGCTAGTCAGCATGAGCCACCGGAACGACAAGTGATTGTAAAACGGTGCTTATCGTTCTATTCAAGGTTATTCAGTTCAGGTGGAACTGAGAAAATGCTGCGGATAAACAAGTGCAGTTGGCCAACCCAACACATCATGCATCTTTCCAAGTTGTTGTGAATGACACTCACTGATGAATTCGTTGACCGAGTGGCCATTGTACCAGGAACGGTAATGAAGCACAACCGAAATTCATGTTTTGATGGGGTTCCCTGCGTTGTGTGCAGTTTGTCTCAATAAGACAGTGATGTAACAGTGATCGCCAACATTGGAGCTACTAGATTTATCAAAGTCGTCAGTTTTAATGGAACCGCCAAGGATCCTGCAATCTGTGGTCGCCGAAAACTGACCAATATTTCTAAGAGTCATAGTCATGCCAGAAGTAGAGGCGGTCTCATTCATTGTCCATTTCGTTCTACCTTCAAGCGATTGTTTGAATAAATCACCTGAGTTATTGACACGGTACAACATTTATGTTTCAGTATCTCCAATACATCTGCCAACAGTGTAGAAAAATCTGCATGGGATTTGAGAAACAACCGCTATGACGTTTTTGATCAAAAAGCTGCGGTGACATCTACGAGAACGCTCAAAATTGATGATTGGATTAAAGATTGCGTGCTCATAACACCGGTTTCCTTTTACATCTATTACTATCTGCGGAGGAAAATAGCCCGGTGTTGGAATATAATCTGAACAACGGAAAGATATGTACTGGGGAATTTGAAGAAAAGTATCCAATATTCTCCAAAATATACGTCCCTAACCTCTTCTATATCTCAAACGTCTCGCGGATCCGTCCATAGTCTTAATTTATTTTATCACTGACGGTTTTGTGATTCAACCCACGAGGACACCACAATGAAACCACCACTGTGTTGTGCTATGAATATATAATTTAATTGTTTATTTGTTAGTTTAAAATTTTCTTATATTTCATTACATGACATTGTAATGCAACATTCTACGCTGGATTTGACCTTGCTAAAAACAATGAGTTCATTTCTGCTAGACCTGATTTACTTTTTTAATTTCTTTTACTTCATTTTATGTCACCAACTAATAAATAGCTAAATTATTCTCCATGTGTATGGACTTACTATCATTATCTTTATTAATAGAAAAAGTAAATATGCTGATTTGGGTCACGATTGTTTATTTTCCTAATTGAATTTTTCAGGTTCTGATTTTGATTTTGGAAACATCAGGATCATTCTAGAGGGATATTTTCAATTATGTAATGGTTATTTCTAGAAAATGCCAATTGTGATATGAGGTCAAGCAGAGAACTGTATAATCTTGTAATTGTGAGGACTTGGTAATTCGTGCCTTAACATCTAGCACTTTTAAGTTGTTTTATGTTGTGACCAGTTTGCGCTGAATTTCATTTTCTTTAAATTATTGAATTCATGTGATTATTATCTCTTGAAATACAAAAGTGCTCTGATCAAATTCTTTGATAAAATATTCACTGGAATGCATACTGAATTCAAACCTGGAATTATATTAGTGTGATTCAACAAAATACTGTTGATACATCAGCACTCCATAAGCTATAATAAACGCATCATTGCCTTCGGTTTCGGATCTCTTCGAGACATGTACTGAATTTTATTCAGGACTTTATCTTTTTAGAACTTGTGTCTGTAATTTGTGGATTATTTTGGGATTTAATTCGCAATACCCTAAGTTCTTTATTCACATTTTCATTTTGTATTCTAGGGAAATAAAATTGTTCAATTTTACAAAGCTTGTAGTCCTTCACTCTTTTTGTTACTTATTTTAACAACATGGACTCGTAACATTTGGCATAGGTGGTTCAGAGCCACTTGCTATTATGTTGATAAGATTCACGGACGCATATTAGACATAAACTTTACAGCGGCTCTACATGGTTTGCATACCCTTGGTATGATTGCCCGAACATCTTGCAATTCACCAGAGCGCTAGTGTAAATTACATTCAATCACTTTGAGGCTCTGAAGACCATGTATAACAAACTTTTCTGCAATAGTACTTTCTGTATTGGAAGGATTGTATTTTTGGCAACTGCAGCCAATGTGGCCCGTGGAGGAATGTTAAATGTGAAACTGCGCGGGTACCACACGAAGCTTTATCACACTCTCGCATTTTTTAAGTTGATTTTGCATATGATGTTTCAGATGTGTCCAGCTGTACTTCATTGGGTGGAGTTGATTCAATACTTTGAATGGCTCGTCTTCAAGTCCTAATATTGCAGGCATATTTGCATTTCAAACATTATTCAACGCTTAGAGTGCCTTACTTTAATTTATACGTAAAACATTGTCTAATTGGTTGTTTACTACTAAAATTGCTTTTTAAAAAAATTCTCTTCGATCTTGGGTAATATCATTGGCTATTTCATTTCAGACGGTAATAAAAGATCGCTTCATTAAGCTTAGGATACGATTAAGTCAGTCGACAGCGAGCATACTCTATCCCATACGACTGAGATGCCCTCAAGTTTCTTCTATACTCTCTGACTTAAATGAATGCATGGCATTTAGGTTATTGACATTTCCACGTACTGAGAGCTCTTCCGCTATTCTCATACCATATTAGCCTTTTATTGAACATAGCTCTGTTGCATCATCATTTTTCTTATTAGTTTGTCATGTTGGTTCAGCTGTATAAAATATTACCTGTCGTCTGAGCATACCGTGGCAGCCCTCATTATCAATTAAATAATCCGGGTTATATTGGTGACGATTAAGACTGATAGCTACATTTTTATTAACTATTATTATGTCCGTTTCGTGTGAAATAGTTGTGCTTTCCATCCGTCGTACACGATTCACAAATTGTTTTAATATGTCAACTGAGTCCACTATTTGAATCTTCTAATTCTGTCACCATTTGTATTTGAGACCTTTGCCGTCGAAAATGAGAAGTCCGCAGGCCGTATAATTGGTAATTCCAAATTCGAGTTCTCTTTGTTTTACTCGTGATCTCTTTTCAGTCTATTTAGTACGTTTTAGCAGCATGTGTCCATTTCATCACAAATCTGATTCCGGGAAAATGATAACAGATTATACTGATTCATTTTTACAAGTCAAGAAAACAGTGTATATTAAAAATGTACATCAATACTGAAAAACTCTAGTCCAAATCGAACGTGCTGAAGTAACTACTATTACTTCCAAACCTACTTTTACGATGATAATGATAATGATGATTGTTATTATTATTGTTGGTATTGTTCTTTTAGTAGTAGTAATAGTAGCAACAGTAGTAGTAGCTGTTGTTGTAATAGCAGCATCCAAATTATGAATATTAATTTGTGAGTATATTGTCTAAACATGAAAAATGCTTTGATGTATATACTATATGCGTTGCAATGAAATGAAACACTCAGAAATAATGGTATCGTTTATTGGCCAGATTCTTACGTACACATTCATTAGGATTTAATTTTCTTTCCAGCCATAGCACTACGGAAGGTTTAACTGTTAATTAATTACACTGGCTTTATATTTGCTTACCTGTTGGAGTTTGTTAGGCAGGGGAGTGTCACGGTGGCATATTACACGAAGAGGTTTTTAACGAAATATTTGTTGCGACTGGTGTCTACCAGCCATACCATATGTGTTTCCAATGTACGTTTTAATTACTGGTAATTCTGGTAATTTGATTGGCACATTTGGACACAGTTTTCGTGTTTATTCATATTGTCTCTACTTGTATCGAATTAGGATAAGAAGAAGATTCTTTATATGTGCCTGGCAAGTTGTCTGATTTATGATAAATGCAATTGATCTCGGATACGTAGTTGATGTCTGGGGAAATGGCGCTCAAAATAAAGTGAAATACTTTCTAGATAATCAGATCCAAGATGATTAAAATGTCAGATACTAAACTGATAATAAAGCAAAGGGTGATTAGAAACTTAAACCACCACAGCTGCGATCCCTATCAACATTTCAACTAATCAGATCATTGATGCGTATTATGAAGTTTTTGTTTTGTTTTGTTTGTTTTTATTTTCATTTTTTGGGGAAGGGGTGGAGTGGGGCATTTGAGATTAATATTGGATTGTAAATATGATGCTCTACTACCTGACACAATCCCTGGCTTCCAAACTGGGTTCTTTTTCTTAGATTTAATTTGTACTGATGGCTGACTAGAGTGTCCCCACACATAAGTGTTAAAAACTATTGAAACTTAAGGCACCAGTTTGCAAGCAGGTATACATCAGCATCTGGAATAAGTGTGTATTCAAACCTTTCAGTACCCAACCACCAATGTTCCAATAATATAAATCTAGTTTATGCTACGTCTATAGATGCTAATATATTGTCGAAACTTGGACAATCGATTCATGTGTATACTGTATGCTTCCTACGTTTGTAGCACCGTCAAAATCTATGGTGATTATTTATTTGCAGTAAAATGCTAGATGCATACTTTCACATTCATCGGGTTATAGGTTTCTTACGGTCATCGTAATACAGAAGGTTTAACTGTTAATATGTCATGCTGGTTTTATGTTTGCTTACCTAAGTGGAGCAACTAGGCAGGGGAGCACCACGATGTAACATTACACTGATCCGAATATTATTAGTAGTAAATATTCCGATTTGAATATTGTTGGTAGAAAACCAAAGCGAAGATGACAGCCATGATTTTGATTTCTTGAGTTGCTTTTTAAGTAGTCTGCATATACATAATACATATTGACAAGGGAAGTGTACAACCTTTTGAAATTGAAAAGTGGAGGTAATATGGAAATGGAAAGAAAATAAAACGTAACGATGCAAAGGGAAGAATGAGAACGGAAATAAAAACGAAATCTCAGATCCATTATATGGTATTCAGTACTCATTAGGCTGAAACCAAATATTTCACTCATACAATGGTAATACAACCATTCTTTGCATTTAATCTAAGTAAATATTTGAATAGTATCACACTATTGGTATACCTTTTTCTATTCCATAATTCAGCCGTCGCACAAACTATCAAATCAACAATCTGGGCGAAACGTATTGTTGAAAGTGTACATAGGTTATACTCACTGATCTATAGCGACTTTGCGAAAGTAGGTAAAACGTGTGTTCCTCCAAGATATCCGTAATGTGTAGAAAGCAAGCTGGCATACATATATTTATGTGCTTTTAGGAATATAAAGCAGCCAAGATAGAGATTGAAGAGTGAGAGTGCACGTCTCCAAAAAGGTAGAGTAATATTCAAATCAAGATACAAATGGGAAAATTGCGCTTGGTGAGTTCCTTGTGTAGTACACTGATATGGCTGTACACTTACTAGAGATCGAAATAACAGGACAGGATTTCAATTGGTTTATAATTATCTCAGTTCAGTGAATGTGTTACTATCATCGCGAGAAGTTAGTGTTAGCTGTAAATGTGTGAGTGTGTGTATTATTAGTGTTAAATATCATTTAATGTAATATTATTTGTTTATTTTCCGTTGTTCGTCTTCGTCATTTGAGTCACAGTCTCCTGTACTAAACAATCACCCTCCCCTCTCTTCATTATTTGCCTAAGTGTAGGGGAGTTCGTGAAATCAGTATTAAATACATTGAAGAGGACTTCAAACATGACTGGGATGATCGGGTAGATGTTTTCTGGGTTTCTACTAAAACTAGTCTTTAGGCAGTCTTGGTCTTGAGGATGATCAATCTTATTTCGTATCATAGTAGTTAACAATTTATATGACTCAGATAAAGTGAGTCCGTCTGGGTATGTATCTTCAAGTTTATGGCCCAAAGAGGTACTGGTCAAATACAAAAACAATAACGAATCTTGCGGAAAATCGACACTTGATTGAGATAAACATCATGAAAGAGCAATGTAGCGAAACATTACCTCCGTTATGAAAAAGAAACTAGACCCTAAGAGACAGAGAGAGAAGTACGAAGCAAACATAGCTTCCGCGTTAAGAAAGGTGTCGATTACGAGAACATGTAGAATCGCAGAAATGACTTCTAATTTCCTTCATACGAATGCTCGGCATCAAGGCTTCAGCACTTGTCCATCCGTGGGTACTAATTCGGTTGGTGTTGATTGCCCCTGAAGGTTAATTCGGTCAGAGATCGCAAACGCATGCATCCACTGAATAAGTAGGGACCGTAGTCAGACACTGTGTTCCTTTCAGCTCTCCCTGTATATGCATATAAGGAATCAAATTGTTTTCCGAGTGGGCCTAAGTGTTGGATAAATTGGTTTGTGCACGGTGACATTGCTGTGCATTTGGTGTGTGTACGTATCCGATCATGAGTGTGAAACAAGATGTCAGCCGGGCAAACATGGTTTAGGCTCATCACATCACACCCTCCACGAGAAAGTTTGCTTGACACTTGCCTAAGATGCTCTGGGACAACTGCTACATGTTAATGGTCTTTATGGGGTTAGACTTGCATGGCATTGTAAACATTCATTTGCCATATCGTGCCGTTAACATTCCGTGGAATGTGTTTCGAAATATGTGCAATTAGGTCCAGACTACATAGCTTCCTCGCGATTGACTTGCCGCGGAGGTACCGCACAAGTTCAAATTCAAAGGCAATAAGCAATTTAAAAATTATGATGAATATATACAATATTAAAAATCTCCCGTGATGTCATAGCTGAACATGGAGTCCGTCATTTCAAAGATTAGAGCGACCAATTGGAACTTCTTCACACGTAGAAAATAGTCATTCAGCATTTTACACTAGTCCATGAGTCTCAGATCACACCATGAACTATGAATGTATGGCGCGAGGTTCAATTTAATCAATACAAATCGAAATTTTTTGTTGTTACCAATATATATTGCAAACTATCACAATGGACAGTCAAAATTGTTGTCATTTAAATGACTAATATCATGAAATATTTTTTCTCAAGTTGTATCCGAACAAAACTAAGACTGATTCTAAACTAATTTTATAATAATAATGAATACTTGCTTACTTAATCGCCGAATTAATATCTGACTTTTCAAGATTATTACTAATGATGGGTACGGCTATCGATAATTGTTGTCATTAACTAATGACAATAAAACAAAAGTATAACAACTGGCTAAATGATTTTCTGATTTTGTCAGAACATACTTGAATGGGAATAGATGGCAAAGAAGGAAGTCGATAAGGTGGCTTAGTAATATAATGTAGACCAGATGTAAAGAAATCCAGCAATGTTTTTACCAAGATGCTATAGACAAACAACTAGCTGAAATATTAATTAGTGCCACAGTAGATGTATCAGCAATTTTTACACTTAACGGTTTCGAATAAAGTCTCAGTCATGTATATTATGGTCATTCCCCTCTGACATTGTATTAATCCGTATAATGATTTAGCTGAATAAAAAGGCTCTCCGTCTGTATTAGATCTTCATATATTTAGCATTGTCTGCTTTCAAAACTTTCCAAACAGCTTTATATGATATTATGTTGTTTAAATCTTTTTTCAATCTATTTTTCATTTGTTAAATGGTCAGTTTTGATTGATGTTATGTTTTGCATTGTCAGTTTCTGTATAATGTGTTTACGGTTTAGGCTCTTGCTTTATTTGCATTGAATAGTCGTTTAACCTCATGTACAATTTGTTCATTTTGAATATTTTCATAATAAACATTTGTTAAGTTCCTTCTATAGTTACCTTTGTATAGCAGCAAGTTCAAACAAATATCTAGATTGTACCTGCTCAATTTTACATAGTGTCCCCCTGTAACAAAATAACCGGGTAGGACTTTTCGGATTCACAACATAACACTTTTGACTATGAAATGAATGCAATGTTTAATAATGGATGATTTGCATGACCAATTAATTATGAATATGTGCGTGTATATATAATCCAAATATTGGTTTTAATTAACATAAGAACGCACATACTTAATGATGAAAAATACAAATCAATTAATTTAGCAAATACAAAGACAAGGGATGAATGGTTCACAACGATTTGACAATGAAACGATGGATATAGTTTAATCTGGTAGTAAACGATGTAAACTTTTACTCATGTAGTAAAATGCTTTCACTCAGGTAGCGAAATTATGGGGGTGAAAAAGAGGGACAGATATACATCTTATCTTTACAGTCACGAAAGATACACTGGGTTTAAGGAATCCCAAAATTAGCCCACGGCTAACAAATTACATGTACGGAGATACACTCCGTCATCAGTACACTGTTTCAGCTCCACGGCTGCTACAGTTTAGCTTCACAGCTGCTAAAGTCTCCGGACACTCGGAATACTTCGAACACTACGAACACACCGAACATTAGACCCTCCAGACATTCCAGGCATTAGACACTCTGGTCACTCCAGGCACAGACACAGACATAGACAATCCGATCACAGATACAGACTCTCTGGTCATAGACAGAGACACTCCGGTCACAGACAGTGAACATTCCGGACACCCGGACATTAGACAGTAGACATAACTGACACCCTGGACATTACACACTCCGGACACTGGACATTAGACACTCCAGTCACAGACATTAGACATTCCGGACACTCAGGACATTAGGCAGTAGATATTCAGGACAACCCGGACATTATACCCTTCGGACACTCCGGTCACAGACAGAGACACTCCGGTCACAGACATTAGACCCTCCAGTCACAGACAGCTCTACAGCTGAAGATGTGCAAGTCATTGAAGCAGACTGCCCGCTGACAAGACTATTTCGTATTGTAAAGAAATGGACATACGGTGAGGTATTTATACACATAGCCTGTGCATTGTAGCATTCGGTTCGTCGCAGCGAGAGCACTTCTCACGTGCGGCATGGGATGAACCGAACTCACTATTTAGAAATACGACACAATATACATAAATCACCCTCCGGTATCGTTGTACACAAAACACAAAACCCGAATATATGTATTAAATAAGTAAAAGAGTTCAATTCCGTGACAATAAATCACTCCTAAAAAAAGTGGTAACACATTTAGAAGAATCAAGGAATGTGAACATAAACAATTGTTAAAACTTCCAATTTGAATACTGAACGAAAATGATATGCTAATTATACTCTACTTAAAAAATCAACACCCGCATTTTCCGATCCCTGTATCGCCTCGATCCGGAAACTATACGGTTGCAAAGACAACGCCCAGCGCATTAATCTTGCATTGGCGACCTTTGCTTTATTCAAGAATAAGAGCGACTAATGGCTCGTTTGTAAGGTAAACTCCCTCCCGAAAAGGTACGTATGGAATTTTCCTATCCCCCATACGAAGGCTAGGCACTCCTTCTCAATCATGGAGTAGTTTTTATCCCTAGGAAGAAATTTCCTACTTGCATAAGCAATGGGCAATTTCATCCCCTCTTGCTCCTGTAGCAAAACAGCCCCAAGACCCGTAAAGGACGCATCAGTCCTCAGTAAAAAAATTATTTTCAGTTCTGGTAACTTTAAGATTGGTGCACTTACCAGTTTCTGTCTTAAAGCGTTAAATGCTTTTATATGGCATACACCCCAGGGAACTTTATTCGGTTGCCCTTTCCTAGTCAAATCTGTTAATGGGCTGGCAATAGCCGCAAAATTGGGGAAAATTTTCCTGTAAAACCCAACCAAACCTAGGAAAGATCTTACTTGTTTTTTAGTTTCTGGTCTAGGTGCATCTCTGATTCCTCCTATTTTATCTGGATGAGGTTTCATCTGGCCTAGTCCACTTACGAGATGTCCAAAACACTCTAGGCTTGGTGGGCTTAGCCGTAAGTTTTGCAGTGTGAAGTCTATCGAACAGATCCCGCAATACTTTAACATGTTCATCCCATGTATCTGTATAAACAAAAATATCATCTACAAATCTGTCGACGTTTTCCATACCGTTTAACAGTTTGCGCATGAGACGAACGCACGACGCACAGGCGTTGACTAAACCGAAAGGCATAACTTTAAATTGATTAAGACCTTTGGGAGTCGCGAATGCCGTTAACTCGCGGACATTATCAGCGATTTATATCTGCCAATATCCCTTGGTAAGGTCTAATTTGGAAATGTATTTATGACCTGCCAACTTTGAAAATAAACGTTCCATGTCCGGCATTGGTTCTGCGTCCAAAACGGTGATTTTATTCAATTGCCGAAAGTCAATGCAAAAACGGTTCGTCCCGTCTTTCTTTCTAACACAACGTGGGACAAGTACGGGGAACTGGAAGGTTCGATCACTGACTGGTCTAACATTTTCCCCACTTCTTCGTTGATTGTCTCCCGCGCATTAAAGGGTATTGGATATCCTTTAATCCTGATCGGCTCAGAGGTATTCAACTTGATCTCGTGTTGAAATAATCCAGTATGGCCCAGTTTGTCCGTAAACACGTCAGGGTGTTGGGAATGAACCTCCAAGATCTGTGTACCCTGACCCACTGATAAATCCGGACATACATTGATCTGGAAAACACCTACTTTCCCTACGTCAATGGGGTATTCAAGGGGCATTTCTGTACTGGAGATGAATTCCAATTCGTCACACGACCTATCCTCTATCACGGCTACGCATACTACATTCAAGACCCCTTTATCAATTTTTTGTCTAGGTCTTTCGACGTGAGTTTCAGCATATTGGACATACTTTCCATGTCAGTGACAAAGTTCAATTCCTTTGAGACAGTTTTGTGACAAGCCTTGCACGAACGACACAATCGTGCTATGTCACTGTTAACCTTGGGCCAATAACATTCCCGTAATACGTTTATCCTTTGTTTTATTCATACTCAAATGGCCTGCCGTACTCGACTCGTGTGCCACTTTGAGTACATGTGACCTACATTTCTGGGGAATAAGTAGCTGAAAGAACTTCCTACCGGCAGGCGTAGTATACTCTCTATACATGAGACCATTGCGATGTAGAAATCAAGAGGACCCACCCCCCGTTCTTATACTTCCTCACGGTACCCCATAATGCTTTCTCCGCTGTTGCACGTAGAGACGCGTCATGTTTTTGCTCATTCCGAAATTCTTCGTGGTAAATATCAGTAACGGCTTTCGGTACTTTTAATTTACGTAAAGGTTTGTTATCTTCATTTACCTGAGCCCTAATTTGCACTACTTGGATGATCGGGAATCGGAAGTCTGACATGGTCGGGAGTCTAGATCCTTGTACATTGCCAATCGTAAGTTCGTAGATCGGGTTAGCTATGCACCAAACTTCCACGGTTCCGGTCAAGAAATGTGTTTCGATATCTACCCTTGCAACAGGAATGTGGTCATTTGTTTGGTCTTGTAGCATACAAGGCGATTTAAACCCAAGCAATTGATCATCGCGGACTAGGCTCCTTTTCACGACTACAGTAGCGCACCCTGTGTCTCGTAAAACAGTCACTTCCTGTCCGTTGACAGTGCCATTTGCCGTCGGTACCCGTGTCTCGGGGAAAATACACATGCCGATCGATTGGATCGCATCACGACCGATTTCTGCACGCAATACTGGCTCCTACACCGTGTCCCACTTAGCTTGCTGGGAAACATCGAGTTCTCCATCTACCGACCGTCTGCATTCAATGGATACCGCAACTCCTTGGATTGGTCCCTTCCGCTTAGGACAATTGGGGGAGATATGACCCCACTCATAGCAAGTGAAACATTCCTTGTCCTTGTGCCTTCCCTGGTTATCCCTACCAGGATTTCCAGGTTCCCAGGGTTTCTGGTCCTTGACCTGATTCCCACCTTTGTTGTCTCGCGTGATGACGTTCTGCGAACCTCCCCGAGCTTCAGCAAATAAATCCGCCTGTATGACCATGTCATATATATTCGTGAAGGACTTTTCCCTCAAGAACAATTATAACTCCTTGCCACTAATTGCCAATAGTTGGTCTCGAATCAAGAAATCGATAAGACCCTCAAATGTCTTAACGACTTTACCACATTCCACCCATCGCTGCAAGTAATTGCACGTGCTACTGACGAACTGGGTGAATGTCTCGCCTCTCTAGGGTTTGCTATACTTAAACTTCTTGCGAAACCCTTGTTCGGTTAGCTCGTATTTCTTCAGAAGTGCATCTTTCAACGCAAGATAATTCAGCGAATCGGCCTCAGATAAACGCGAATACACGTCTAACGCTTTACCTTTCAACAACGCGCTAAGATGAAGCGATCAATCTTCTTTCTTCTATTTTGTACCGTGGCATACTTTTCGAACCTGTTTAGGTAACTATCCATGTTATATTTATCGTCTTCAAATGGGGGCAATTTTGGACCTCTCATTTTAACATCATGTTCCCCCTCCTTTTTAGTTTGCACTAGCTCTGAATTTCTTTGATACTTTCTCTGCCTATTTCTATCTTCCATCTCCAAAGTTTCTAACCTTACTTGTTTTTACATTTCTAACTTCCGATCTTCTACTTCTTTAAGCAGTTCTATCTTCTCCCTCTCTGCTTGTTCTTCTATCTCTATCATCCCCTTCTCTAATTCTATCTTCTCCCTCTCTGCTTCAGTTTCCCATTCTCTCCGTTCCTTTTCGGTCTGTTTTTCTAATTATATTAACTCCTTCTTGGCTTCCCTTTCTATCTCTAGTTTCTCTCTTTCTATTTCCCTCTTCTTTAACCGTTGGTCCCTTTCCCTAGCCTGTTATTAACGAACGAAATTTCTAAAGGACTCCCCCTCATAGCCAAACTGTTTCCCCAGTTCTACAAGTTCTTTCATTGACGACATTTCAAACGTTTGGTGTGACACTGTAGACTGTTTCAGCTCCACGGCTGCTACAGTTCAGCTTCACAGCTGCTACAGACTCCGGACACTCGGAATACTTCTAACACTCGGAACACCTCGAACATTAGACCCTCCAGACATTCCGGGCATTAGACACTCTGGTCATTTCAGACACAGACACTCCGGTCACATACACATACTCTCTGGTCACAGACAGAGACACTCTGGTCACAGACAGTGGACATTCAGGACACCCCGGACATTAGACAGTAGACATTTCGGACACACCGGACATTAGGCCCTCTGGACACTGGACATTAGACACTCCAGTCACAGACAGTAGACATTCCGGACACCCCGGACATTATACCCTCCGGACGTTCCGGTCACAAACAGAGACACTCCGGCCACAGACATTAGACCCTCCGGTCACAGACAGCTCTACAGCTGAAGATGTGCAAGTCCTTGAAGCAGACTGCCCGCTGACAAACTATATCGTATTGTAAAGAAATGTACATACGGTGAGGTATTTATACACATAGTCTGTACATTGTAGCATTCGGTTCGTCCCATCGAGAGCATTTCGCACGTGCGGCATGGGATGAACCGAACTCACTATTTCGAAATACGACACAATATATATAAATCACCCTCCGGTATCGTTGTGCACAAAACACGAAACCCAAGTACATGCATTCAATAAATAGAAGAGTTTAATTCCGTGACACCCCCATTATCCAGTCCAACCACACGTGATCAAATCTTCAGTTTCAGTATTATCTAGTAATTGATTGGTTCTGTTATTTTTTTAATTTGGCCTTTGTTTGAGATTTATATCCAGGTTTTACATACAACGGTGCCGTGTCTCTGACTTCAAGCCATTTCGTCTTGACTGGTATTATGCTAGATTTTTATCAAATATTTGTCTGTGTTAGCTCTATGCTATTTATATCGCCCCGATATCAAATCGGATTGGTGTGTTCCACTTCATCATTGTGCAAACAATCCCAGAGTGCAAGCATGCAAGCTGGTGTATTACATTATTTATCATGCTAATGCAATGATTGCAAGATAGCGGGTTGGTATATCAGTGTGTACGCAGATGTAGAATTCTATTTAAAACTTAACAGGATGATTTTTCAGTAGATTCAAGAGTTTTCTAACCCCACTATGACACACATAATCATGAACAATGGAAACAAAACTTGCTATAATTGTTAAATTCGGCTAACAGTGGGTCTAAGAAAGTGTCTGCAGATTCCAAATCTCGTGGTGTACGCTCCAGTATACTCATTCCTTCAAAAAGACAATCACCATATGTAATGTCGAGCCTAATTTTTTCGTTTAAACTGATTTCTCTAAACAAATTATATATTTTCCCTGAATGTTATCGTCAAATAAACAGTGAGGAAACAATATGGGTTAATGGTGATCTTTGCAAACATATTCTGAAACTCATACCTCGATTGATAAGCAGTTCAAATGGTTTCGATACTACACGCGTCAAAGACGCGAACTATCGTAATCGTAGAGGCTTGTAAAGAAACATAAAGGCACATAAGCGTATTGCTACGTTACATATATCACGTCTCAATTTTATTTGGGTCCTGGAAAAATATACGCTTAATGTTGACTTGGTGTTCAAGCATTATAGTATTCGGGCCTGGCGTAGGATTATTAAGCGCCGGGTTCTTAGATTGTGGAAAAGTAATCAACTGTTCGGTTGTCGTTGACAACCATTTTGATTCCCGAAGTACTTCTATGAAACGCTTCATTACAACATGACATGATTCATCGTCCACCACAGTCTGAGCTAGCACAGTAAATATAATGATCAAAGTCCACCACAATTGTGTTTTCTCATAATCCTGACGGCCAAGCTCGAGGGATTCCATGTCTCCGGAAAATATGATGATCAATATCGGTCAACAGCTCCACCTCTATTTCTATTTTGTATAGTAAAACAACCGAGTTCATTGTTTTATAAATATTTTTCAGAATAGTGTGCGAATCAATTTAGGAAACATTTCATAATGATCAGGTGGTCAGAGCAATCCCAGTGCGCAAACGTCAATGACAAGAAAGATTTCTGGGTTTTTTGTGTTGCCAACTAAACATAACCTGAATAAAATACTCAAACTGAGTGCAATGCCGTATGAAGATATTAAATGCAAATGCAATGCAGCTAGAAGCAAATAATAGTAGAGAAGGAAGAATTTATAATGCTTGACTGTCTCGAATTTAGCAACAAACAGAGGTTTTTATTTTTCGGTCTCCTGAGTATGGTCAACGAGTATTGGCTTTTGCCGAATCTCCATTGTGTTCCCGAACACGGCCAAATTCAAGAGTATAAAGAACTCCCTTTTGAAACTCTGTTCTGATCGGTATTAATTCTGATATATCATAAATCCGTGCACGTTCATAAAACCTGAGCAAACAATGGATTCTTCGTTTAAGCATACCCGAATCTTAGGTTTGACGGCAGATGACGCACATGGATTATATACACGATCTTTTCTTCAGGTTCTGTACAAGCTTGACTCATTCAGCGTCCAGAATCATCCACGATTGCACATTGATAATGTGGCAGTCATTATCGAGACACCAACAGCGTAACTAGGACAGTAGGTAATCATTATATCTAGGTGAAGCTCATCCAGGTACACCAGGTCAGCTTCCAAAAAGTACCATCTGTCATTGCTGCGACATTACCCACATATCTGGTTTTCTATATCCCCAGTCTATCCTTGATATAGATATTTTTGGGGGAAAATACGTGATAAAGTCTAAGATGCCATGGAGAAGGATAACGTAGAATTAATGAAACAAGTAAATTCAGCTAGAGAACCATTGTTTACATACAGAAGAAGCAGCACAAAAGATTGGAACGTCTATTGTCTTTCAGAATCGGCAATCAATAATTTTGCTGTTGCTGGTGATTGAGCTGGTCTTATAGCAGGCATCATGACTATAGGTAAAAGAACATGAAATAAATAACTCAATATAGTGTAATATGTATGCCTTACAATGTATTCAGCAATGCTACCACCAGAAGAGGAACGTCTTCGACAAAAAGTTGAATAAGATATTCTATACTTATTCACACTTTAGTTATAATATAGTTTATAGCAATACGAAAGGATATGAACTCAATAAATGCCGTTCACCATCACATTTCGAACAGCAATATTCACCTATAAGTGTAAGAAAGTTTGATGAAGCGAATCTAAACACAGACCAATGCATAAGAGGAAGTAACCAAATGACTCTGCTTAAATGATGTCGTCTTAACCTAGGTCATGAATGGAATCATGTAAACACCCCTAAGCTTCTATTTTTAATTCCTTTCTTGCGTAAGAAACAGTACATACATTAACAGTGTTAGCGAAGCACACAAGTGAATTTTAATTGTCTATTTCGTTATACTTGGATTCTTGATTAATATTATTGTTTTCATAATGTGACGGAGACGTACAATACAGTTATAGTATATGAACATTTACATGCATATAAGAAAATATAATGAAAGTCATATTTATTTTATTACAAGGACTGGTACTAAATTGTATAGGCATATTTTTTCTTTATATCCGATATGTTACTTACATGTTTTTGTTCGTATGGTGTATCGATCATGTAGACTTCAAAAGGATATTTGTCTAGCAAGTATATTAGCAAGAATAAACGTATTATAAGGAACATCGTTCACTAACATTTAAGCACACACAAAATGAAACCTTATATATATATATATATATCTGGACATATTTATGTTCTCTTGCTACGTATGTCTTCTCCTTGCTGTATTGGTGGTTATCGCCACCAACTTCTTACCCTAGACGTATTTGAACCTTTTAGCTACAGCGATATTGAAAATCATCCTAAAGATCTGGCAGAGAATGCCGATTCTGTTTGAAACTTTAAAACCACAGGCCAGGAGGTCTCTATGCTTCTCATTAAGCCCACCATTAATGTATCCGGCACCATTATTGTATTCAACGCCTTTAGGCTGTTTTGTCTGTCGCACGGTCTTGAAATTGCAAAGGGCTTTTATTTGCAACTTAACCGATCTTAGACATTCACAAAATACCCTCAAATAAAGATCTGTCGGCAACCTGAACGCATACATGATTCTCAAAACCGGCGATAACGTGTTATGCCTCCTTATCTTTGCGTTGGAAATTGATACGACTGTTTGTATACCGAAACGGCGTTCATAAGCAGTTAAAAATATCGCTCAACAATCGTTACGCCCAGCAATATAATATCGGTCAGCCGGAATATTGCTCCAAATACGCTTAGTTACTACCCTTATAATTAGCCTTGTGTGTCGTTATTGGAAGTTCGTTAACAGCCTTTGCATTAGAAAGCACAACGATTTTCCTGTCTTGGCATAACATATTATGACAAATCGCAGAGAATACTGTCTTTGGCCCAATGAGAGATTGCTGTCAGAAAAAAAGAACTCGACATATCCTAAATGATGTCAACAAACAGAAACCATAACAAATGAGATACATTTTACAGCGCATATAACATACACTTCTGTTGCAACAAAGCATATTGATAGCCCCGGGAAGAACATGACCGTGAAAGAAGGTCATGAAAATTGTTACTGTAGATACCTAAATTTAAAAATATGGAATCGGCATGGATTGGAGCATTTCCCCAGGGCATATCGGCTATTTGATGGTGCCTAACAGACAAATAAATGGAAATATTTACAGTTCTTGCAAAAGAGCCACAACACATGCTTAGATTGTCTAGCCCTAGGACAACCGACTTAAGATTTTTTTCACACTGGTCGTCCTAGCGATTAGATTTCGTGCCTAAAATCATACTTAGTTGTACGTAGTTTATAATTACTGAAATATACAGTCGACTACAACCCATATTGGAGCATATCGGTTTAAGTCAGCGTAACACGGTCACCTACAACCCATTCTGGATATATTATGATTAGATCCTCGTAACATTTCCAAAGGTGAGTAAAACTTTGGATCAGTTCGGATTAGATGTACTTGGAAACCGTAAATCACTTAAATTTTCGGATGTTCATGTAAGCATTGATACTACCTAAGGGTATTCCTAGCTCATGCTTCAAGGCCCTTTCAAGGTACACCTCCTCTTTGACATAGGCACCATATTAGAAGTAAAATGTTTTGTAGGACTGGTGCTATCTATATAAATGGAATGTGTCAGTGCTTTGCATGTCACTTCCTTTAGCCAATAGCACCGATACAGTAATAGTGCCGATGAGAAAACGTGGTAAGGATAGGATCAAATGTATCCATGAATGGCTGGAAAACCACATACATCTTAGAAATTTGACGACGGTTTTCTTGACTGCCGGCATAAATACTATTTGCTGAATACTGTCTTCACGTTCCTTTACCTCTTTGAGCATATCAACCAAGCTGCAACATGCATGACTTTTAATCAAGGCCGAAGTGTTCGTTGAGGCACTCCTCCTCCCAGGCCTGCTAACATTGTGATGTTTGGCAGTGGTCATATGCGCTCACATTCACAACCATTTGTTCGATAACAGCAATGCGTAATACGACTTTGACAGCTCTTAGGAAATACAGCTGTCTTCTAGTGACGCCTTCAAACCAGTTGTCTTCAACATAGACGTTTTCCAAATTTGATGCAGATTTGTCGCGAACACGCGACTGATATTCAAGGAAAACAAATCTTTCAACTGCCTTACACTCGCTGTCTTGGTTATAAGAGATGCTAAGGTTTCTTCTTCCAACCTTTGCTTCTCTGGAACGGTGAGGAGTTAGTCGTTCACAATTGCTCCTACTCAGAAAAGGAGGGAAATATCGAGTGCTCAGCCATATGCCTCTAAGACTGAACATATAATTAAATCGCCCTCCTAATGTGGAAGCGGATCCCCATCCTCCTTCGCCCCCTCCCCCATCCCATCTCTCTCAAGAGGCAATTAACATATTTTAATATATTTACAGTCGATCTAGATCATTATTTTACTTTAATAATATTAATACCGACCGTACCATTTTTCTCCCTCTTTCTCTCTCTCTCTCTCTCTCTCTCTCTATCACTCTCTCTCTCTCTCTCTCTCTCTCTCTCTCTCTCTCTCTCTCTCTCTCTCTCTCTCTCTCTGTCTCTCTCTCTGCTCATTTCATTACCTACTGGCCTTTGCAAGATATCACGTTATATCTTGGTATCATTCAATCAATCAAAACTTTATAAAAAAATGATCTTATGTGTATAGTTTATTTGCGTGTCATCAGTCAACAAAATATATTGTTTGATTAATGGTTGTTTTGTTTTGCTTTTTACATTCCTCGGATGTTACTTTAATGTTCCTAATTGAATTCCTTTTGATGTTGCTTTCACTGAATCATCAAAAAACTTTCAAAATTAATTGAAAACATATTAATACAGGAAATAAATATCGGATTCAAACCTATCGTGGTACATTGTCCTGTCTTTAGGATAGGAAAAAAATACTGTTTTCATGATTTCGAGGATCTTATGAACTCCTATTGCAAACAATGTATAATTCTTGAAAGTAATGCAACGTGTCTTTGTTAATTAAATAAAGTATGCCTAACATGTACCATTTGACAAATCTCGACGAAATGTAAAAATGTTTTTTTTATTTTATATGGTTCTACTGTGTCGTAATAAGTTCTAAATATAAATTATTCTTTTTTACTTCTTTCACAGGCCTAGGCATTATAAACAATGTTCATAATGATTAGAGTATTGGTTGTTACTTTAATGGTGTTTTGTGTCTTCTCTCTACCGCTTATGAAAACAGACGCGTTTTCAACGACCACTGGTAAACTGTTACACATTTGTCTTAGATAGCATCATTAACCCTATGTATATAGGTATGTATGTATGTAATAATGTATGTATGTATGTATGTAATGTATGTATGTATGTATGTATGTATGTATGTATGTATGTATGTATGTATGTATGTATGTATGTATCAGTGTATGTATCAATGTATGTATGCATGTATATATGTATGTATGTATGTATGTATGTATGTATGTATGTATGTATGTATGTATGTATGTATGTATGTATGTATGTATGAATGGATCGATGGATGGATGGATGGATCGATGGATGGATCGATTTGTGTAGGTGTGTATGTATGTATGCATGTATGTATGTATGTATATATGCATGTATGTATGCATGTCTGTATGTATGTATGTATGTATGTATGTATGTATGTATGTATGTATGTATGGATGGATGTAGGTAGGTATGTAGGCAAGTCGATATGTAGGTAGTTACCTACGTACATACATACGTATATATGTATGTATGCATGTATGTACGTATGTACCTATGTAAGTCATTTGCTCTTCTATTGTTGCGTCATTCGAACTTGTTGTTTTCAAAACTCTATCTTGATTTTTGTGTTCAATTGCGTTTTTTGTGGATGTAAATGAAGTTTCTTCCCTGAAGATGCCCTTGTGTAACTGGAAACGTTTGGAAACCACGGCAACAACAGTTAGTAGTAGTAGTAATAATAGTAGTAACAATAGTACGAATAAACTTTATTTGTAACAATTCCACAAACGTAAGGTGCATTCACGTGCTAAACCTGATGTGATTTGCATTACAATCAATATAAACCTCTCTAAAGTTATCATACATGGAACATTTAACAGAAAATTAAAACTCAACTTCTATAGCAGCAATTTCAGCACATGCATAGCAAACTACATTATCTGAAGAACTCAGACAATCTATAAAGAAATAAATATGATCTTTCTGATCTTATAATAGAATAATAATTCACAAATTGACCTTAACTCTCATTTAGTTCTTGTCGAAATATTTCAAATATTGAATCAGTTAACATAATACGAACGAACTAGATAATGAAAATACAATAAATTACCTTACACAGTATAAGGACAAGGGGTAAAGGATTCACTGTGATTTAGCAACGAAAGAATGATGTGTTTTACCCAAATAGTAAAACTGTAGTATTTTACTTATATAGTAAAAACGTACCCACTCAAATTTTGAAAATGATGAAAACAAAGGAACATATGTACAAAATTTATCTACAGTCCCGAAAAACACATTGGGCATTAAAAAACCCCAAAGATTAGCCCACGGCTAAAATATTAATTCATGAAGTTACACACTCCGTCACCAGCGCACCAGGCTACCAGCCACACAGGTCAATCAAGCAGTCAGTATTCCAAGTTGGTCAATCAAGCAATCAGCGCCCACCAATCTCGGTCAGATACTCCAGATCACCTGCTACTCGACCAGCGACACTGTTTACTCAGCTCTACGGCTGCTATGGTTCAGCTTCACAGCTGATATGGTCAACTTATATGGTTAGCTCTGCAGCTGGTAACAAGTCGACTCCGATCACTCCGATAACTCTGATCACTTTGATCACTCTGGTCAACTATACAGATGCGACTCTGATCACTCTGGTTAGCTCGACAGATGCGACTCCAATCACTCTGTTCAGATGAATATACAGCTAATACCGTGTACTGTGCATGACACGGGCATATACTACAAAAGGTAATGACGTTATATACGGTAAGGAACACAGATTACATTACCGGTTAAATAATTACAAAACAATACACAAGTTCAGAAGTGTACCTAACCGTGCCCGACAAGAATCCTAGAGTACTAAACGTTTCTTAAAAATGCAACTTTATATATTGCTAATATATATCTCTTGCTAAGTCATCAACAAGAATAGAAAATATTTGCATGATACTATGCAAGCTGAAGCTACATAGAAAATATACAAAAATAAACGTGGCAGTACAATACGTATAACTTATACACAAAAAATTAACAACTCACATACCTCAATATACCTCTGCAGCTGAAGATGTGCAAATACTTAAAGTAGACCGCTCATTGACAAAACGTTCCGTAATGTAAAGATTTTTGACTATACGGTGAGGTATTTAATAAATAAAAGGATTTATACAATTCTGCGACATTACCTCCCCCTTAAACAAACGGTAACAATTTTAGAAAAATCACGGAATGTGAACATAAACAATTATTAAAACATTTAATTTTGAATACAAAAACAAAAATGATATACACCCTACTTAAAAAAATCAGCACCCACATTTTCTGACCCTCGAATCGCATAGTTTCGGAAACAATACGGTTGCAAAGACAACGCTTAACGCATCAATCTTGTGATATATACAATTCTTTGACAATCTTATTCGATCAGGCTTTATAGTCCTTCATTTAAAGTTGACGTAAATATTTGTCATTGAGCCGATACAAAGCTAATCCGCGTAAAACCTTTGGGCGTATGCATATTCCCCTTTTGTGAATGAATACAATAGCAGCTATGGTCAAACATTTTGGGAAGTTTGCAAGAGTAAAAAATGCTTTGAACATAGATGCTATGATAGGCAACGTTATATTTCCAGTTGCCTTAAACATTTGAAAAGTCACCGACTCCACTTGATATTTCGACTTTATACTTTTATTAGTATGTTGCACTTCTTCAATCATTTCACCGTCCCGTTTTTCATGGCGAATATTAGTTTGATTTTTTTTTAATCTCAAGTGGTTTATCCCTCTCATGTTGCACATAAAAGATATTTGCATTCAGCAGAAGTTATAAATTCCAATTAAGTCATGCAAGTTTACTTCAAAAAAATATTTATATTAAAATCATCCAGTTAGATTGGGCACTTATCAAACCTATATTCGTCTTCACACTAAAAGTATGGTAACTTTAATTGGATATATGCAAACAGTATATAAATAGTACATAGTAGGAAACCTATGGGCAAAAGAAAGTTATTTCCGTTCATTATAACCTCTCGAGTAGTCAGCCTAAACAGTCATGTTGTTTGCTGGAGAGACTGGATGGGGAATAACGATTTTCGTGGTGATGATGATGATGATGCTAATGACTTATTATTATTATTATTATTATTATTATTATTATTATTATTATTATTATTATTATTATTATTATTATTATTATTTGTATAGTAACTGTAAGAGAAATGTCATTCGAGCGGCTAGGACACATGTCAATCAAAAGCTTTCGGATGCCAGCTAAGAAAAGGTTCAGATTTGAACTGAATGGTGAAGAGGTAGACCTTGATCTTCATTTGAACAGACTTATCGGTGATGATGTGAATTTATACGTCAGAGAAGGGCGTAACCTAACTGATGGAACTATCTAAAAATGACGATGAGGTGAGTTAAAGTCAAGAGAGAGAGAGAGAGAGAGAACATAAGACAGAATGGTCTTAAGCTAATGATCAGTACCGATTCCCAGAAATCATGTAACTCTACAGCTGGTTCACCCACAGGTAAAGTCGCAGTTCGATGTACACTACGAAAATTTTCACCAATTCTCTTTATATGAAAAAGATTTATATTCCGTAATTAATAAAGACAAGTGCATTACTAATATATCTTGAATTCTGCTTGAGAGTTTTAATGCCTCTCCGTTGTTTTTCTAGAGATAAAGTCATTTGCCTTATCTACTTACGCTAATGACTTTGGAAACACAAAGTGGAGAACCGATGTTTCCTGACACATTTACGTGGTTCTACTGTATTGGCTTGATTTGTTTGATCTGGCTAAAGTTAATTCCGCAGGTCAATTCTCAAAATTTTCCAGAATTTGCACAGAGAACTTATCCAATGTTGAGCTCACCAATGCTGAATACTGATTTATAGGCAGCTGTAGCATCAAGCAAGTTAAAGCTGCATTTCGTTTAAGCCCCCACATTACTTGACGCGTTTGTTGATGCAAGTGTCGCGTAGCTTTGGACTTTCCCTGTTTTCAATGCTTCTAACCTGATTAGTACAGTATTTGTCTCGCTAATCAACTTTTCGTTCAGTGACCTGCTGATTTGCGACTATTTCCTGAAAACAGCATATTTGTGATTTCATGATGGTATACAATGGAGAACAAAACATCTTGAACAATCACCTCACTGTGTGGATCCAGACATTCAAAAGTTATCTGCTTTTCTTAGGTACCAATTCAACGGTACTAACATCATCTAGATCAATGGGGTGACATTCAAATAGTGTCATAATTGGTTAGTTTAGTACAGGTTGTTTCATCTTTGTGTTGAATTCCCTTAATTTAATATCATCTTTAGCCACTGATTAACAAAGAAATGGCGGCCATCACAAATCGTAAGATCAAGCTTTGCTTGCGACGTGAAGCTTATCTTATTCCCCTGATTCACTGGTTTACTGTGAAAGTGTTTTGCCTATCTTTATAGTATTTTCCTTGTCAGTAAGCAATGTAGTGCCGTCACGTCTCAATATTAGAGATGCTGCTGATGCATGTAGCCCATGTCCTCAAAGTATCATAGAAGCTCATGCCTCTATGTGTAGGACTGAATCTCATCTGCATTGTCTCTACACCATACGTTGCAACTCTCTGACTGTGCTTTGGAGAGCCCTCTTCATTCTGTAGAAGGCCGCCTTTTGAGATGATGAAGTGCTGAGGAATAAACAGGCCAGACTGACCTGGCGTTTTTATGCTTATTATTCTTGTTTTATCAGCACTATTCCAATCAAGCCAATCTTGATGTTCATGCCCGGTTAAGCCAAAAGGGGTTTAGGATCCAGCTTAGAATATCATCTATCCTAAGGATACACAGATTTTCGCTACATTTTTGGAACCGACATCAAGTGCTATAAGTTAGTTGCACAGTTGATAATGAAAGGCGCATGACCTCAGTATGAGGAGTTCATTCTTCTTGAATTAGCCAAAGGCATGGTTGCTGATGCTGCGTGGACACGTCTACTGATCTGCGCTAACACCAGCGTTGACTACACCAACTGTACCTAAACTGATGCCCTGCGGGAGAGATGACAGTAACTGATCACCTACCGATCCAATTGCTTAGACTTTTTATGGGGATCATTATGTAGGTTTCCACTCTGGATGAAGATTAGAGGTTGCAGAATTTGTATCTCAAACGCAAGCTGAATCTCAATTACCTCTGTATGAGGATAAAGCACGTTAAAGTAGCTTGACATACAGACTGACTGATTTGTATATTTATTTTTATACAGATAAATCACGTAACCGTCAGTAGCACTAGAACTAATTTCACACAAATTTATAAAAATACGTACACCGTCGTAATTTAGTATCCCTGATGAAGGACAGTACTGTCAGTTAATCAGAGCTGCCAGTTAACTGTTAGAGTAGGTGCATCCTTCAAGGCTAAATTATTGGAAAAGTTCAAGAAACATAATATGAAGCACATTACCCGGAGATTGTGTAATGTCTTAGGATACGAAATGATTCTCTCGTGCAACGCATACCCTGTCTGTTAGTGTTTGCGCATTCTGCTTCAGATTAATTTCTAATCTAGTCAAAGAGGCGGTTTATGAGCTGAAGTTTCCTCATTTTGCTGCGAATTTACGTTTGACATTACATTTTAATATTATATATATATATTTATATATATACATATATATCTACATATATACATATATATATGTATATATATATATATATATATATATATATATATATATATATATATATATATATATATATATATATATATATATATATATATATATATATATATATATATATATATATATATATATATATATATATATATATATATATAATATTTTCCTTAAATTGGGATAATCCAAAGGATTATGTTAAATCTCAGAATATAAATAATATGGATCATTGCTGTTTTCATAATTAACACATTCTCGGATAGTCGATCTGCGGTGTAACTGGGGACAACCTTTGCCCCAAATCATTACAATACGACATGTGTTAACGTGCCAATAACAATAATGAAACACTGAAAATCAGTCCTCACTAATAATATGTCATTTAAGTTGACAGACCATAAGTTACCAATGTAATATCATGTGTCACATATTCATCTATAGTATCTCGAGAAGAGCAAAAGCAAGCTCTGGCGTCGCATAATGCGTTGATAGGTCAGAGTCCGATGAATTGCCGATCTTTAATGTTTATACATGGAACAGCAATTCACCAAGAATAAAACCATCACTGGCAGAATCGTGAAATATAAATGCTGGCAGGCTACTGTAAAAGTCGTTCCTAATACAGACAGACTGACCCCAACATAATAACCTCACTATAACACACATTTGTGCTGATTTATGTTAGTGAACGTTATCAAATGATATCCTTCTTTTATGTAGTAAAGAAAGAAAATGGGATAGATTTTTCCATTTAAGTACTGACAATCACTTATTCTTTTGAGATTGACTATATCCGGGTTTCATCTTTCAGATGTGCGGTTATTATCAGGGAGGAAAGATCAAAGCTGCAATGATTGTGAAATGTAAACGATTCGAGTGGATATGTTTGCCGGTAATTTTATTCCAAAATTATTGAAATATTTTCTGAAACCTTTTTTGTAGTTTTCAAAATCGACATTTTTCATGACCTGGTTCCGTTTAATTTGATTATGTGTATATATCGTTGTTTGTCATCGCATGGTAGGCTATATATTGCGGGCATTATATTTGCTGGGGAAAGAACTCTGTAACACACCTGGAAGAAACACCGACTAAATATAAGCTACTTCTACCCTTTTACATATACCCATGTACCTGTTGTAAGAAACTATGTAACAAAGAACATGCGTGTATCTATGTATGTATGTATGTATGTATGTATGTATGTATGTATGTATGTATACATGCATGCATGCATGTATGTATGTACGTACGTACGTATGTATGTATGTATGTATGTATGTATGTATGTATCAATGTATGTATGTATGTATGTATGTATGTATGTATGTATGTATGTATGCATCTATGTAGGTAGGTACGTAGGTCGTCAAAGGAAACTTGCCAGCCTCTTTTCAAAAGTGATCAGCGTTATTATGAATACTTGACATATTGATTAGTAGTTATCTTTCTTTTTATTATATATTCTCCTTCTTGACATGACATGGTATGTTTGCTTTAGGTTGGCACGTTTACGTTAAACGGAAACAGATATAGCCTTGAGCCGACTGACAGCCTCCCAGAAGCAACGCACGTTGTTACGGAAATACATCGAGATGAAAGAGATTTATACATACATGACGATAATCAACCGATACCTGGTAGATTAATCAGATATGTTCTTTTCATTATACATTGAATGCGAAATTTTTTCTACACATTAACACCACGATATTGTTGTAAAGTGTGAAATGAATTACAAAATATAAAACGTACTTATGTATTTTTCTTTAATTTATATTCTTTCCTTCCTTTTTTATTATAGTTTAATTTAATTTCGTGTTTAACGTTTAGTGGTGTCTAGCCATTGTCTATGATATATGCAATTTGCATGTTGACATCAATTGTAATATATTCTTCAATGTTAAATGTGGTGTATCTTCTAATTGAATTGTAATGCCGTATGACATATGCCTCCTAAAACTTGAATTAAACATTGCTATGACCTACTGGAACAAAGTTCCTGTACTGTGCCCACCCTAATGTCAGTTAGCGTATATTTGAACCAATGATTTAGCAAAACTATACCATGACATTCCATCTTTGATATGGCATTATGTAATAAAGTTCGAAATTAATAAATCTAATTGAAGATGTTGAGTGTGGTGACAAAATACCCACACGACACGTGATATAACAGTTTTGGGTAGGGTTATTACAGGCATCTAATACCAAACATGATATATAAATTAGGCAGGAGTACAAAACCGGTTTAAAACAAAGTTTAATGTAGAGGTTTCATATGGTGGTTAAGGAAGCCAAAACGAAACATTTTGCAGAAGTCGTGTACGTTTATTAGAGATGTATAAGAAGAAACGTTATGCTGATGTTGATTAGGATTATTAGAGAAAACTAAGACAATACACAAAGACAAAATAGTAATTAGTAACAGTAGTTTGAGTAGTAGTATTGTTCAAATAATGTTGACATTATGATTATTCAGAATATCCTCAGTCGCCGGGTCAAAATATTGCTGCCATGGCTGGACACGTCGGTTTGAAGGAAAACCATAGAAGAGTGAAACGGATGATACCAGCAGGTGTAGACATAATTGAAATTTACATATTCACAGATGACTCAATTTACAAAAGGTATTTTAATAAAACTACCTCCTATACTAAATTCGAAATTACTTGCTAAGATGGATTGGTGCGTCGTATATTCTTGCTTAAGTTGAAGACATATGGTCTTGAATATTGCATCTACTGCTGCTTTTCTAAAGCTGAACAAAGAAATCAAAGACATGTGACGCTGATGATTATTATAATATTCCACTCACAATTAATGGTGTTTGTCTCCTTGTTTGTTTGTTTATTTATTTATGGGGGGGGGGGGTTGCATAACTATTGACGTTTCTTTATAATAGATACAACTTTAAAGATAGATGATAATACGATTAAATACTTAACTTTGTTTGAAAGATTCGAACAGGAAATTAATGACCGAGTCAGTAATGATTACGGGAGTCCCAACAAATAAGAACAAACACAACAAATAAGAACAACACACAATACTCAATATGTTTCTTTCTTTTGTCTGTTTATCACGTGCTTTCACCACCGCAAATGTTGATGCGCCAAATCATAATGATTCATATAAACATAAAACAAACTTAATTAGCAACAGCTGTGTAATGTATATATATATATATATATATATATATATATATATATATATATATATATATATATATATATATATATATATATATATATATATATACATATATCAACAGAGAGAAATCAGAGGAGAAGTACCACAGGCATATTTATATAATATCACATAGGATGCTTATCATTCATCACTAAATGATGTGCTATTGCAAATTGTCAAAATCAGTTTCTTCGCTATATTTGCGATAACGACATGGGTCGCGATTACTGAATATAATGAGAGTAATGGGCAATGCAGAAATTTTAATATAGTACTATATGTTTCTCCCTTTTGACTCAGACAAAGCGTGATTAAACAACTATATGGAAACCAGGCATGCATGTACATGAAGTACTCTTAAAAGTCTGGAAAAGTAAGATTCGTTACATTTTTGAGCAGACTGAAAAATGTTAAACCAATCAGAAAAGTGTGCCAGCTACCGACCAATAACCTTGTATCTAAAACTGTTTGCAAATGCAGCACTCAGATTTAGTTTCTTCACTAAAACAGTGTGAAGGCTACTGCAAAAACAAGCTTTTTCACCAACATTATTGACTACTGCAATGATAAATTTCATTTTTATTGAAATATGTGTTGATGCAATAGTAAAAAAAACAATCGATTATTTTTGCTACCAAGTGCAACACACTCTTTTTTCAATTCATGGCTTCGATTTAATTTAACCTAATCCATTTTAAACATATTGATCTGCCCCATCTAATTTATAAGTGGACGAAAACATACGAATTATTTCTTTTTCTTTTTTATTCAGTGTGATCATAACTTTCTGTTACTGTTCTTTTACTGTTGAAGTATCATACACTTGAGGGATTAAATTTACTTTCTCTGATGTGGGAGTGCACAATTTAGTGAAACATTTGTCTTTAGTGAAAGCGTATCTGACCCGTACTTTTATTTGTACTGTTGATGCATTATGAATAGCCAGTTAAAAGCTGACCTGCATGTATTCGGTAGCACCCAATATACTGTCACAATGTGAAGATGGCTGTCCTATCGGCATTGGACACAATTTAGTAAGAAAAAAGCACTGATTAGTTTTGGTCCAGTAGAATATATTTTGGTGAGATCAATGTATTTGTAATGCTCATGTAGCATACAAATTTAAGGAAAATCGAGCAACGAGTCTTTTTAAAGTAGCGAGCTTTTCTTTTAAAGAAGCAACACAACTTGAACTTTTAGTGACACTTTACGGTTAGTGAAAATTTACTTTCACTTGTTAAATAGCATTCCATTTCGTAAGGGATAGGCATCACGTTTGGTCAATTTAATACATATTGCAGTGAATAAACTGATATGTACTGTTACCGCATCACATATTATACTGATTAAACTGAATTTACTGTTCATTTATACAACGTATTGCAGAAACTCCATCAGTAGCACATGGCTCGATGAAATGAGCTCTTTTGAAACAGCACACAATGCAAATAATAAACTGACTTTTATTTCTCAGTAGAACACCATTTCGAGACAGGCACTTTGTTTAACTGTTGCTATATCACTCAAGTTAGAAACAATTAGCTATCGAACCATTTCAGTAAAGAAATTGACTTTTACTATCCTAGCATATAATTTAGGTAAAAAAAAAATTTGTTTATTGTGCAGTCACACACAATTTAGTGGAAACTCGAATTTGAACTGTTACCAGAGCAAATATCAGTGAAGAGGCTGCCTTTTACTGCTGCGGTAGAACACAATTGTTGAAACAAAAACATGGTTTTGACTCTTCTGGTCGCACGCAATTTAATGGGGAAAATATTACTGTGAAGAAAAACCAAATGTAATGACGAAAATAGGTATTACTGCTCTGGTAGCATGCAACATTAGTGAACCCACTGACGTTTGCTGTTGCATAATTTAGTGTGATTAATGGTTCTAGTTCCACACGTTTAACTGAACAAACAGACTTGTACAGTTACGATAGCATACATTGTAATGAATCAACTGACCTTAGTGAAAATTGTAGTAAAGGAGCATAGTATTAATGCGTCAGTAGGTTACACCACTTGTGAAGAAACCTGATCCTTGATGTTGTAGTAACAAACGATTTAGTGAAGAAAGGTAACAGATTTTTAGCCACAATGATGCTAATTTGGAGAGTAACTGATATTTTCCGTTACAGTAGTATGCATTCATGTAAGTTGCCTTTTACTGTTGCAGTCATGTGTATTGTAGTGATGAAACATACCCTTACTTTATCAGTAGCACACACGTTACTTTTAGTCACATTTACTGTTCAAGTAGAAGACAGTTTAGTAGGAAAACAACTGATTGTGCTTGTAACCATAGCACCAATATTAATAACGAACCTGATTTGTACGTTCAGCAAATTGCAGTAAAGCAGCTAGAATTTCTTATTGTAGCAGCAAACACGTACGTGAAAACTAAAAACTGATTGTTGTTATGACGTTAGTTTACAAATAGGCTGAATAAACTGACTTTTTCTATTTGTATTGACAATTTTCTTTTGGATATTGTGGAGTTTTCACATATATTAACTTGGTAGAGACTGGTTGTTAAACATTGTTTTTGCAATTTAAGTGAAAACATTTAGCATTATTATTAAATCCAGGTCACAAAACAGTAAACACTTTTCCATATTCAGGCAGTGTTCGTGAAGGATATACTTTGTGTTTGTACATCAATCAGATCGTTCCCTGTTTTAAACTATGTGTGCTTCTTATTCTATTGTGTTCACTCTCGATAGCAAGCAACTCTTCGTCCTGTCCTTTCATTCCCTGTGCTAGTAGTGTTAAGTTTGTGCAATATCTTAGGGTAGTAAATGAACAGGATTTTTACTTTTTTCAAACATGCATTTAAAAACATTTTAAGAATTTTATGAGACCTTATTCGCATCACAAACAAAGTTCCGGCGTACTTTTAAAATTTGACAAATCTTTAACACGTATCCTATTTGATGATTGCATTAGGCGGACGATAAACAGAATCAGTAGCAAACGCATGAACGAAAGAAACTAAATCTTATTACAACTCTAATATAAAAAAACAAACAGAAACGAATAAAAACCAACAAGTTTAGTAACATTCAAAATATAATTTATTTCCTTACAAAGTAAAACATTAAATATAATTTAGCGTATGCTGACTGAAAACATAAAAGGTTACATCACAAATCCAAATATATCTTTAATTCTAAATGAGTTCCAGTGGTCTTCCGAATGATCTTAAATCTAATGTGCTGATGTGCCAATATTATTGATGTATTGCAATGGTTAAATCAAAAAGGCTTTAAATTAATTCACAGTGATTTCAAAACAGCTATTAAAATCCTAAAGTCTGGGAACCTTGCATTTCCAATAAAAAATTAAAATTAGTAAATTAAATCCTTCAATTGAATTAAACACAACCGTTTGACTGCACTAAGACTGATGTTGATCTTAGGAATAATTAATTTTCATGTAGACAACCCCTAGATAAGAAACACTAATAATCATTTTTCGAATAGTCTACTTGTCATCGTGGTCAGGTATTTTGGTTTCCCAAGGAGGAATACCATTAAATTTGCACTCAAGATTTCGTTTACAACTTCCAATATCAAACGGCCAAAGCAATATGTTTACACGAAAACATTACCTCATCGTCAAATAGATATCCATTATTTTGAAGTGATTTTTATATTTCAAAATGACATCTTAAAGTAAAATCCCGTAAATATAAAGTATATTATTTAATATATCATTTACTAAATGGTCCCTACAATCAATATTCTTGAAACTTAGCACGCAACGTAGAAATAACAATGTCTCACTCGATGTTGACTCATTCTAAAAGAACGTTGAAAATTTATGTTGCCAAGTAAACAAAATTTATCTCACTATTTTAGGTTTCTTCACAAATAAGACCTTAAGTTCTCTCTTTCTATCTTTTTATATCTAGCTCTAAAATCCCAGAAAATAGTCGGTCAATGACATCTTTTTCTGGACTATCTTTTGTCCTAAATGTTGCCAATATATTTGCTTATTGTTTGTTTATGTTTTTGTCAACTTTTGCCAAGCTATCTTATTGTAAGAAACGAATAGCACACGTGGTTTGCGTCATCTCTCATGATGTTACTTCATAGTCTTTCACGCGAACTAAATGTAAAGCATGCCTTCAGAATTGTAAATACTTGAATATTACATTGTCTAAATTCTAAATTATACTAAATTCCCAAGTTTGAAAATACACCTAAAAGGAATTATGGTCGTAGGAACATTTAACAGTGATTACCTTTACTACATGCATGAAGTTTACAATGCAAATATAAAATTGATTGAGCCAGGGTCAGGTCAGCTTAGACTTGTAGAAGTGTAAACCTTGTATCAATCATATATGAATCAAACATGACTCTGATCAAACTTTGCCTTTAAGGATATAAAATTTGTAAATGCTAGAGGTGGCAAATCTGAAACAAAACGGAGGAAAATTTACCTGACTTAAGATTAAATGTTTCAAAACAAGCATGTTGTCAGTGATACACGTTGAATATTGTAGTGACTATCATAAATTTAGGATATCAAGAAATATCTAAACCTCACCCTTGTTATGTTTCATATACGACCAATAAAGGATATCCCTAACATTTTAACCATATCACTATAAACTTACAGGAACGAATGGTTAATGACTTTTTATCTATGTTCGTCAAGTAACTAAAGCACCATAAATAAAACTTAAGAAAGCAATATCGACCTAATGTTAATTTACTGCTTATCACTTTAACCCAGAGACCCATTTATTATAGGAGTCTTTCTTTAGTTAATAACATTCCCATATTAATTTCCCGTTCCGGTTCAGAGTGTCATTGCCAAGTTAGTTCCTGTTTGAGTCCAGACTTGGCAGATCCCTTTTGAATACGACATTTGCGTTTTTGGCTAAAATTTCCACAATACCACTGATGCATAAAAACTTATTTAATGATCATTAATATACATAGTTTTATTGTTTTCATAATTTCTAGGTTTCTAGATTTGCATGGAGACAAGAACACAACCATGAAGATGATCCGAGAGTATTACTTGTTAATATGTAATGAGGTAAGATACGCTAGTTGTTATAAAATAAACGCTTACGATTATCGACAACGAAAACTATGATACGACAAAGTCGAGGACACAATGTCATCATGTAAAAGTGAATAATGAGATACTGAGGCTATTTCAGTGTTTATGGGATCCCTGATTCTTGTATATGCCACGTATGGGTATACAAACCGTTGAATCAGTGTGCGTATGTGACATGAATGCTGTTAAAAAGGTAGTCTATTCAAGTGACTAAATACAGTTTTAACAAACACTAAGTCCTGATTCGATTGGTTCTTCCAAACCAGCTCTGATTGCGAGTATATGTTCTCACAAATTACATTCTTTCAAACTACCACTGTGTGAATATTTGTGGTGGTTTCAAATAAACATAGGGTGCAAGTGACAGAGGTAGTTTTGCAAGAGCAAAGACGGAAGTGACAATGTGGTTTCAAACAGATACCATATGTAAGTGGCAAAGGAGATGTTAGGGATTTGTGCAATTAATGCACGTAGCAGACTACCAAATAAATCCATTTCGCGCAGGTAGTCTCACAGAAAAAAGTATGCAAAAGACAAATCTCGTCTGACACCAAAATTTGGATTCATTGAGACTTGTGGGTTTAGCGAGCACGCTGTGTAAGTGTAACAAGTGGTTGCAAACATAAACTGTTCACAAACAATATAATTGGAATTAGTGAACCAAATTGTATTAGTGACATTCATCATTTAAAAACTACTGGCTAAATGAAATCACTTAAGGAGCAGTCAGTATAATGTATGCATGTCTAAACAATTATTCATAACAATGGTATTGATGGTCTAATTATGATGCAGGCAAGCAGGCAGAAACACATTTGCTATGGTCATAAGATGAATGATTTGATTGTAATAGGCGTCATCAAGCTAAGTATGAACCTTATTTATTTCCTTCATTTGCTATATCTTCTATGAAATCCATTACATTAGTTACAGTGTCAGATGTTATTGTGGTCTATGCTATATATTCTATGAAATCCATTACATAAGTTAGAGTGTCAGATCCTGTTGTGGTCAATTACATATATACTATGAAATCCATTACATTGGTTACAGTGACAGATGCTGTTGTGGTCTATGCCATATATCCTATGAAATCCATTACATTAGTTACATTGTCATATGTTATTGTGGTCTATGTAATAGATTCAATGAAATCCATTACATTAGTTACATTGTCATATGTTATTGTGGTCTATGTAATAGATTCAATGAAATCCATTACATTAGTTACATTCTCGTGGGTCGGTGGTTCTTTCCGGTGTTTTCCCGGGTTCTTCCTCCACCATTAATACTGGCCGCCATGTATAGCCTATCGTGTGCTGAAAAATGGCTTTAAACCCCACAACAACAACAACAACAACTACATTAGTTACATTGTCATATGTTATTGTGGTCTATGTAATAGATTCAATGAAATACATTACATTAGTTACAGTGTCAGAAGTTATTGTTTTCTATGCCATATATGCTATGAAATCCATTACATTAGTTACAGTCACAGAAGCTTTTGTGGTCTATGTCATATATTCTATGAAATCCATTACCTTAGTTGCAGTGCCAGATGTTATTCTTCCTATGCTATATATTCTGTGAAATCCATTACATTAGTTACAGTGGCAGATGCGTTTGTGGTCTATGCCATATATTCTACTACATCCATTACATTAGTTACAGTTGCAGAAGATGTTGTGGTCTATGCCATATATGCTATGAAATCCATTACATTAGTTACCGTGACAGATGCTTTTGTTTTGTACGCCATATATTCTATGAAATCCGTTACACTTGTTACAGTGTCCCATGTTACTGTGGTCTATGCAATATATCCTATGAAATCCATTACATTAGTTGCTTGTCAGATGTTATTCTGGTCTATGCTGTATATTCTGTGAAATCCATTACATTAGTTACAGTGTCACATGCATTTGTGGTCCATGATATATATTCCATGAATCCCTTACATTATGTATAGTGTCAGATGTTATTGTGGTCTATGCTATATATTCTATGAAATCCGTTTCATTAGTTACAGTCTCAGATGCTTTTTGTGGTCTATGTCATATATTCTATTACATCCATTACATTAGTTACAGTGTCAGATGTTACTTTCGTCTATGCCATATATTATATGAAATCCATTACATTAGTTACGGTGTCAAATGTTATTGTGTTCTATGCTATATATTTTATGAAATCCATTACATAAGATACATTGTCAGATGTTATTGTGGTCTATGCTATATATTCTATGAAATCCATTACATTAGTTACACACCGCTCCGGTGGCCTAGTGGCTAGAGCGTCCGCCTCGGATGCAAGATGTCGTGGGTTCGATCCCCGGCCGAGTCAAAGAAAAGACTTATAAAAATGGTACTAAAAGCTGCCTCGCTTGGCGCTTAGTATTAAGAGGTTAATGTTAGGAATGGTTGTCTTTGCGTCAGGATAATGTGACTGGGTGTGGCATCATGCTGTATGTCTGCGTCATGATGCCCCAGTGCTAAGCATCACTATAAACTGCCACACTGCAGACATCGTAGCGATATGACTGAAAAGTTGTTAAAGCTACGTTAAAAATCCAAATCACAACAACACAACAATACATTAGTGACAGTGTCACCAAGACTGTCTTATTCATATTAAGTATAACAACTGAAAGACAGCTAGTGAGACTTTAATATAGATTATGATGCATTCTACCAATAGTCTATTTTGTATCAAATAACATGAATGGCTAGTACATGTGACCAAACTGGAACCGGCTCAATAACAGCTATGCAAAAATTATTCAAATCAAAATTTAGTTTAGTGTAAGGCTATGTGGAATAAAACAAAGATTTCATCTTTAGCTGCTGTCATTAAGAATGTATTTTAGACTCATGCTGCAGTCAATACACATCATATTTTCTTCCTAGGTTTCAACTCTGCTTTCTATCTTTTCTTCTAAGTTATACCACTAATCAGCGAATCCCAAATAGAAAATAAATCAAACAGAAATTGTAAATGCAGTCTGATACAAATCAGATCTCCTGTATTATGCACGATGATTCGACAGCGACCACTTACTGGTTATGTTCTTTCAACCTGTTATTAACATAATCGCTTATTGTATCAACCAATCAGATGAAGTCGGATAACTTCGCGTCTGGGGACTGAGCAGTTTCAATAGAGAGCATGAATGTATACTGAACGATTTCATTCACTATCAGATTTGTTAAGCTGCATTTACATTGGCTAATTCAAAACACCCATGAACATGACCCTTAAGCGGTCGTCATCAGATCATCAAGTTTGACAGCGGGTATCTGATTTTAATCAGATTGCATGTAAATCATTTCTTAAGGCGTTTATAATGAGATATATTAAGAAATCATACGATACGTTTCTGTAGTTCATAATCGATGCAAATTTTTCCAAAAGCAATATCATTGTTGTGCCATTTTGAAGGTATGTATATCATGCTAGTGAAGGAGTATCTTATTTTTGTGTGTGCATAATATAAGCTGAGTGACACCCATGCGTATTCTGGTTTCCGGTGAAAACAAGTCCTAGTACATAGGTGAAAACAGTTTCGTCCAATCTAGCCAATTATCTCGTCACTATTATTCATTCTTTGTGAAAGATCTGGCCACACATACATCTAACATTAATTTGAACGATTTCGTAATGGTTTCTCTCTTAATATAAACGTCTGAGAGTGGGACTGTATTTAGTGAAGTTGTTTGCATTGGTATCATGCACAGTGGAAATAACGTTGTCATACCTTTTTGTTGATTTCATGTAAAGTGACAGAAATTACATTCTGTGAAATAGTTACGAAATCTAGACGATGTTGGTACGTAACTGCAAGTAAATGGGGGTTTAAAATGTGTGCATCTTGAAGCGAGACGTACTGTATTGGGTCAGTTCTGTAAACTATAGCCGGTATGTTTGCATTGTTAAACAATGGAAATCATTCACCTTTGCCTGTCTTATTGCCATTGTACTACCATGTTTGGTGCATCTTGACTTGTTACTAATCCTTTGGAAATGAAATATAAATTCAGTTAACTCATACATGTGATATTCTTCCTTATATATTTTTTTCTTATAAAAGAATTAAAGTAAGTTTTATGTTTTCTTTTCATTTTCTCTTTAATATGCTTGTATTATAAGATGGATCATCACTTTCAACAAATCAAAGATGGTAATAGGAAGGGAATCGACGTTCGAATATATGCTAAAGGAATTCATCTAGCCTTGGTAAGCTATTCTTCTTTGGAAATCTTTGTCTGTCAGCCTTTCATTTTGTTTTCCAACCATATTATTCACTTGAAAACTCTTTCTCGACTGTTTATATAATTTCATGTTTGGATATTGGAGACAGAGAGGCAAACACAGAGAAGAACATATACAGAATGAAAGAATCAGAAAGACAGAGACAGAGAGAGAGAGAGAGAGAGAGAGAGAGAGAGAGAGAGAGAGAGGAAAGAGATATCTATGGATGGTTATATATAATGTTTAAGGTCGCTTCTTATGTATCTGACTAGTGAATATTCAGAAATATTCTTGAACCATTTTTTGTCTAAATGTTACTTTTGCCATATGTTATTAATACACACTCAATTAAATCCGCATCATTAATCAGTATGTTTCGCGGGATCTCATTTTAAATGTTTTGCAAACCAATGAAATTGTATAACAAAAACAAGTGTCAATTTGAAATTGTTATCTGCTGTAGCGCTCTCTAATTTAATTTCTCTATTTGTCTACTTAAAAATCAACGCTACGAACACATTTTATCATCGTCTACATTAAGTGAGAGTAGTTGTTGCTGGCAAAAATTATTATATATTTTAAATCGGCAAGTTTGACTATTTTACTACGTTTGTCATCAAATTGATTTGTTTTCATGCAATTTGGGTATTATCAATACGCTTATGTATTAATTTTACAACCTCTCTGGTGGTCTAAGTCGCTAGATTGTCCGCCACGGATGTGGAATAATGCGGACTCGGTCCCAAGTGCATCATACAAATGACTAACTAAAAATGTTAATCTGCCTCTCTCTTGGCACTCAGATTAAGGATGATATAGTTAGGACTGGTGGGCATGGTGTCGGGATAGTTTGACCGGATGGGACATTATGCTACGTGGCCGTGGCGTGATGTTGCAGTGCTAGATGTCATTATAAACTGCCACACTGCAGACATTGCAGCTATGTGATTGACAATTCGTTAAAGCTACGTTATAAATCCAAGTCACACATAATAACACACACAGTCACACACGCGCTAATTTTACATTAGCATATCTTACAACCTACATTATTGAATTATTGAAAAGAATCATGTTAATATTGTGTTTCCATTTCTCAGGATTCCACTGGTGCACCATGGTCAATTCGAGCGATGGATTCATTTAAAACCGTAGATTCATCAAGGGCCTTGGACATATTTTTCAGCATGGCAGAAACAATTTCGCATTTCTAATAGTCTTCAGTATCATCTCGCCATGGCAGTTACAGGGTGAGAATCTATGTAATCACACACAGTGCAAAATATATCAGAGAAAGTAATCGAGATCGTGCAACAGAAATTGAATGTTACTGGAAGACAGCGAGCTTGAGAGAAATCGCAAGGTAAACTAGTAAAGGTGAACGTGAATGATCATAGTCACGCGGGAGAGTTGCAGACACCGTATTAGATTAATAAACTTTTGCGGTGTCGAGATTGAAATGAGAGTTGGGCTGATCGTAAAACATGATTAATAGATTGTACATGAACTACCGAAAACGACCTGGAGAAGGTGAGCAGGTCATGGCGATATTAACGGGACCAACATGAGTAATTAGATATATCTTCAAATAAAATAATGTATTATAAGTCAATCAGCTGTAAAGAAAGATCTTCAGAAATATTCACAACTGAGTTTCTTATTAAATATAAGTTCTTTCAGATGTCTTGTGTTCCTTGTGTGTGTGTGTGTGTGTGTGTGTGTGTGTGATTTTGATATTTTACGTGGCTTTAAAAAAATTTCAATCATATCGCTACGATGTCTATAGTGTGGCAGTTTATAGTGATGTCTAGCACCGGGGCATCATGCCGCAGACAAGTAGTATGATTGCCCACCCAGTCACATTATCCCGACACCTAGGCCGCCCAATCCTATCACTAACCTCTTAATCCTGAGCGCCAAGCGAGGCAACTGTTAGTACCATTTTTATAAGTCTTAGGTATGACTCTGCCGGGGATCGAACACACGACCTCCCGCATCCGAGGCCTTTTGTAACATTCAAGTTTTACGATGTACATATATATTATCTGAGGGGAAAAAACGTGCTTTTTTTGGACAGTTCGGTGGAAAAGGAAAATTAGTCATTGAATTATAATACTGCTTTGAAATTTGCGTGAATTATTCAAAAGAGTTCTGGACAATGCCATTTGACAACTTCAAGAATTTTGGCTGACTAGTATATTTCGGGTAATTTGTGATTAGATATAGTTTGCTTTCGTGATTGCATATGGCTTTTTATAAGATATTATCGAATATGAAATTGCATAGAATCGATAAATACATTCTTAATTAATTGTTGACAATTATTAATAAAATATGCTTACAAGATTCAATATTGTTTCCAGAGGAAAGATTTGTCAGGTGGTATGTTGGAATAATTAAATGAATTGTTACTGGACGAATTAGGTGACATGAGTAGATAATTTGAAATATTAGATTGGGTATATATATATATATATATATATATATATATATATATATATATATATATATATATATATATATATATATATATACATATATATACATATATATATATATATATATATATATATATATATATATATATATATATATATATATATATATATATATATATATATATATATATATATATATATATATATATATATATATATATATATATATATATATATATATATATATATATATATATATATATATATATATATATATATATATATATATTGTGGGGAATGACGTCATAATATAATCAATAATGTATATATAAGGAGAATGTTGAGAAACCAAATTCATTCCAATTTTAGATCCACTCATATTTCTTGTGTTCCTTTGTAACATTCAAGTGTATGCTGTACTTAGATACAGTTCAGTAGTGGATATATTTTAGTAATCTCTGTTTCTCTTTTGTCATGATTTTAAATGGAAATCATGCTGTTCACAAAGATTAGACTTCAGACATTCGGCACCTTTTGCAAAGAAATGATTACTGTTACAGAACACAAGGTAGGTAAAGATAGATGTATATATAACGTATACTATGTAAGGATTTAATTGTTTCCGTTTTATCATCAGTATGTGGACACAGTTACAGTTATGTTCAGACATAAATAGAGATGGGTTATTTATTCAGATTTATTATTGGAATTGCAATGTGCTCATTCACTTTTGGACTAAATCTACTTTAGCATTATAAATACACTATGGCATTATTCAGCGTGGTACATCACGACACGCAAGATTACTGGAACTCTGAATTAGCAGAAATCTACTGATCGAGTAATGTTTCTTAAACATAGAATAAGCAAATACTAGTATCGCCGAGTAATTATAGATGTTTCGCTTATGTGAATAAATACGTTATTGATAATATTAAATGCCATACTACTGTATTCGTCTGACATTCGATTTCCATTTTTCTCGCTGTATTATACCACCTACAAAATTAATTCCAGTAGGTATCTCCTATTTTTTTCACATCAAATATACTGGTGTCTCATGACGTTAACTCATAACAGCCGTAATTTGTCAACTTCATCATCTGGAAAAATACATCTGAACTGATATTTTGCCTTGAATTAATAAAACATTTAAGACTGCCGATGATTAAAGGTATTGACGACACTTACATAAAATTTGCAGTTCTTGACACCTTAATCCAATACAATATATTCTTGAAAACGTTCAAAACTGTTGATAACCAGAGCACTAATCTATAATGACTGCGTTTTGAGACAAAATGTGTCTTATGCTGTAATGTTTTTTAAATTATATGTCACTAATGCATCGTTCAAAATTCAATGCATGTTTAAGATATACTACAATGTTTGATGTATCTGTTTAGTGGCTCAACTATACAAGTAAGACCAAATTCACTTAAGCATATACAGAAAAAAAGTTGCATATGATCCATTTAGCGTTAATGAAAACTCCAAATACAACAGTTAGATTAATTGATATTATTCCGGACATCGGCATATATCGCACTTCCATCTTGCTTGGGCATCATAATCATCATCATCAGTATTATAAAACAAGAATAAAAGAAATATGAAAATAACAAGAAACAGAGAATGATGAGAAAAATATATGAAAAATAGAAAAAGTCAAGGCGCAAGGAAACTGGTATAGAAAGGAGAAAATGATGGATTATAAAGGACAAAAAGAAAAAAGAAAGGAAAGAAAGATGAGAAGAAAGAAATAATAATAAAAGTAGAGAAAAGCTTAAAACAACAAAACAATACATATTCAAGTTAAAGGGGAGCAAATTACATTTGACGATAAAATAGTAAGACAAATTTAAAACAAACAACGGATTTACCTTTTCACATGCGTATGATTTAGGTCCGAAGTAAACTTCACATTGTTCATCCAAACTTGGAAATTCCAATGCTGTAAGTTCTGATCCGGTTTCCATGTACTCCGCATCGGTGAAAGAATGCTGAAGTGTGCATCTAGAAGGTCTATAAATGGATGAAAGTCAAAAATATTAGTCATGCTTTTACATGCATCTTTTATTTCATATATGCATGAGCACATACATACATACATTGATAATACATACATACATACATACATACATACATACATACATACATACATACATACATACAACATACATACATACATACATACCTTGGTGCCTCGATTCAAGAAAAGTTAACTTTAAGACATTAACTTCGACATTTTAGGTCAAAAAAAGGAATTACCAAAATTGATTCAAAATGTTTGCTTAAAGAGCAAAGAAGAGCAAACCCACAGAACAAAACCCTTTCAAAAATTCTATAATGCGCATATATCTTATTGGAATAACCACATTTATATTTAGCGTTGCAATATACGTTTGCCAACATTTAGTAGTCAGCTTTTCTTAGTTTTTGCACTTTTTCTTCTCATTGCTTTTCTTCTTGCTTTTTAATTAAATTCACCAAACATCATTCGAAAATTCTTCAACTTATTTGCAAATGCTTCAGGACTTGCCAAATTCAATTTAACCACTGAGTTAGAATAATCATGTTACCAATTATATTTGAGAGATTAGATTATCATCGATAAGAGGTTTTGGGGAAACATAACCGTTTTATATCTCTTTGGCAAATATTCACTGTGATTTAATTTTGTAATGGGGCATAATCTTTGTTTAATCCCCAAAATGGTATTAAACGCCATACAAATATTGTCTTGTTATATTGCATGTACCTTACTAGCAAATTTGAAATAAATGAATTAGTTGAAGAAAATAAGTTACCCCATCTTAAGTAGGAACTGTGCACTGTACAATATGCTGCATGGGGAAAATTTATGTTGGATTATTCCAATTGCCGTATGAAAGGATGCCTCCATTATGTATCCATTTGAACAAGGACCAGATGTGGGATCATGGACTGCTGAAAGGCTGAAATTAATAAATTAATAGTTAAATAATATACACCTGTTCCTGTGACGTCAGTCAAGCTCAATTGAAGCAGCAAACGAACTTGTATGATTCGCAGCATTTCAAATTTTCAAAGTTCTACTTGAAATAAATCATATTAATTCTTTAGAAAAGGACACAATATATCATCAAGATCAGTGACTGTAGAGCCCATATTTGACTAAAACAATTTGTACATAGCTCTCATTCAAATGTATTTTACAGACGATTTAGCTCTCTATATGCAGGTATAAACGTTCAGCATAAACTGTGCTGGGAACTAGATGTATTGTCAAAATTATACGTCAAAATGTAATGGTATATTTTATTAGTCCCCGTATTTGCAATGCTGACATCTGTAAACACGGCACCTTTAAAGTCAAGACTTGATATTTCTGATGTGTCTATTTATTTAACTAGAAACATAGTTTCTACAAGCTTTAATATGCTCACACATAGAATGTCAAGGCAATAAAAAATGTGCTCATGGCGAAAATAAACTTTTATTTTTTTAATGACTCTTTAAAATAAGATCCATATATCACCGATATTTAAAATTTCTATAGGGACTTTGATTGGCATAAAACGAGTTTAGAAGGTTTTCTTTTATTGGTGACTTAAATTGTTTGAATGCATGTGCGATTTCGATTTGCAACGTACCTTTATCATTTTGTTTTCAGTCATATTACTAAGATGCCTGTGGTGTGGCAGTTTATAGTGATGTCAAGTACTGGGGCATCACGCAACAGACATTTAGCATTATGTCCAATCCAGCCACATTATGCCGTCGCAGGGCCGACTAATCCTAACACTAACTTTTTACTGCTGAGCGCCTAGCGAACTTAAATTCGTTGAAAATGATAATGTACTGACGGAGTTTAATTTAAATTGAATCTAATCTCAGTTCTATTCTAGATGGGATTTACATTTCTTCACACTGTATCCAAAATGAATAAGCATGTTTTATGGCATTACAATATTAAAAGTGCAATGAACGAATCGAATGTTTCTGAGGTAATATAAATGTCATGATATGACTCTAGAATGAATAAAAGATATTGGTTGGGGGACATATAAAATTAGTACTAGAATTGGCTA
>CM068841.1:64894940-65252440 GCA_028554795.2 Sinohyriopsis cumingii
TCCATTAGATCAAATCTCTATCGGAAATAACATCATCCTCAACAAACATCCCCTAGCTATGAGCTAGCCAAGTTATACCACCTATAAGCCACTGAACATGACACTAAGCAGTAAAGCACAAATTTGGTTTTATTGCAGTAGTGAAGCCGGCCTTAATCTGTAAATTACAGTCTCCCAATACCTGTAAGAATGTAATATCATACCGGAATAATTAAAATGAAACGTTGACCTTTTATTAGTTTGCAGATTTATACAACTACCGATAAAAATAAGATTTATACAGACAGCTGTGTGTATAAAGATCAGGTTATCTAAAGCAATAAAGGTACAAGTATGCATATATTAGGAATCTGAACTAGATAAGAAGTGTTATTTATGGCAGTATGAGGTATACAAGACTAATTATGACAATGCAGTTATTTCTAATGCTCATTAATTCATCATTCAAAGTGATTCATTATCACAATCATTCAGCCCATGTACTCAAAATGTCACACTGCTGATAATGTGGTAGTTTCCTTTTGAACGAAAAGCAAAATGAAGTACAATGTGTATAATATTCAATATACTTTAATGTGTACGTTCACAAGTCCGATTCCGTCTTTTTGACTTCAGCATGTCTATGGAAACCTCATAGATCAACAAATTTATATCGACAACAACTATAGGATAAAACTAACGATAGCACATTATTCCGAGTGGAAAACATCAATAATTGCAATATACTAATTGAGAGCAATTCCCTGTTTTATTATTTGGGTTTACAGAGCTTTGGTGAAAACTTCGCCATTGCAATTTGCATTTAATATGCCAGGGATTTGTCTTAGCCACATGATCATGTCCACCACTGTCGGTTGTTTGGTTACAAAACTTGAAATACTAACTTAAAGGAGCACAATCTTTACAATAAAGCCAAATTACGATGCTGACTTTTTGCCTTCTTCTGAATCAGGATCTGGTTGAATACACGGTTTGCTTAGTGTTTGAGAGTTGCAGTCCCGATCAGTGTAACTAATGGAATACTAGAAAAACGTGCACGCCTCGTCTAAGTTTGTGTCATGCTTTTGGGGTTCTACTTTGCAATATCCTCACAAATAATAAGCACTAAGCAATGCTTATTTTAAAATGTTGGATCCAACCTTTACACTTACATAGAAGGAATTGGATAATAATAACAGCGTTTAGAACAATATTTTAAGATAATGACGTTTTCTTATGATAAAATATAAACATAATTTTCATTTTAATGAATCCAAATTCTCATCACCAGCAGGTTATAGACCGGCTGGAACTGTTAGGAATTTGTGTGAGCTAAGAGACAAAACTGTAGGAAATTGTCACTGCAGGCAAGCGTGTTTACTGTGAATTGATATTAGCTGCAAGAACATGTATGTTTTCAGATTAGTATGAGACAAAGTAAAACTCCATGATTATGTGAGGCATGAGCTGGAGAACAAGCAAGGTGGAACCTAACACTGGTTTGTCTTTGCTTGCACTTGTTCAACAATTTGCATCAGGAGCACCAGGATTAAAGAACATACACTAGCGAACATAGCATTATCAATTATTGATCAAAATACGTTACGCAAGAATCCTAGCACACTAATTCTTTGAACAACTAGAGAGTTTGTGACACTTTCACACGTCTTTGATTGCACACGTTCTACGATCTTTTAGGAAGAATACTCTGAAGAACTTAAACAAAAAAATGTGGTTGTACCATTGCCAATCCTGCCATATTATGAACAAAACTGTGCTGATGCCTCTCAGATTATGGAATGATATGTTTATTATGCCACCAACAAGCATAATACAATATCATACCTGCCTGCCAGATTTTATACTTTGTAAATAACAGAGAAACAATAGACACTCGCATCCCCACTGATCTTCAAATGGAGGATTTGGTAAAGACAAAAACAAAGTTGTCGAAAGGATAAGCTGCCAATAAATACGGACAACTAAATCTGACAGAAACTTCAAAAGCAGCGTCTGGAATGAACACAATTTCGATGTACTTTACAAATTTACATCATACGCAGAAGTGTTTTATGGTAATGAAGCCAAAATGATCAGAATCCTTAGGGAAGTTAAACCATTGAGACCAACGCTTGTTAGAGATATTAAGGTCCATAAAACCCTCAAATCACCAGTTGACGTGGTGACAGTGAAACAATTACAATTTCATTCATGCGATATCTATCTGAAATATGGATTTGATGCCAAATCTAGGAAGTCAACTTTTTCAGCTATGGGTATAAAGGAGAAAATTTTGCTGTGTAATTCCTGCCCTATACTGGGCTTTACATTCGGGTTGGTTTTGAAGTAAGTTATAGACGTATAATACTGACATGTCTAATTTTAATTGTTATGTTATTTCCAGTGATGAAGTTGTTAAGGGATCTACCTGAGTCTGGTAACAGCTGTCAAGATCAAACATGCAGATTGTTAAACAAACGTATGCAGCTATGCATTCTCAAAACATTTGTTAGACAAATCGGCTTGATATTTTGTTATGTATATCTATTTTGTGTTTCATTTTGACACGTCTCTGTAGGTTGCATATGTGCTATAAATAGATGGTGAAAATGTTTAAAATTAATCGTGTTAGTGAACGTGTATAAAAGTTTTGGGTGATTTCTCATTGGATGGTTCATTCTGTTGCTACAAAGGGTATTGTGACATAGGACAGTTTGGAAGTATTGCGACATCGATCGATTAAGAGAATATTACGATATTGAGCCATATGTGTATATATACGGATGAGTGTTGGTCAGTTGGTTAATTCTCATTTCCTATGTGTTTGGTTTAATATCAGCAAGCATCTAAGTTTAACGTTGTATTTATATATAATTTGAGAGGATAGCAAGCATCTAAGTTTAACGTTGTATTTATATATAATTTGAGAGGATAGCAAGCATCTAAGTTTAACGTTGTATTTATATATAATTTGAGAGGATACATTTCTTTGAATTATACATTGGATTTACATATTGATCATATTATTGTTTGGACAAAAATATTATTCAGAGACTACTGTGAATGCCAATGTGATAAATTAAGACTGCTGGCGCATCAACACATTTGAGGATCTGGAATTCCTTCGGAACATTCGTTTCTTCTGGACCTGAGACAAGCTGTTTATGCTTATTTTGGATTTAGCTTACAGAATGAATTATTTGCTACGTTTTACAAAACTTGATGGATTTGCTTCTTTCTGTTACTTAATTTATGGCCATAGAGTCGTAACATTTCAGTATGTGTTTGGAAGTACTTGACAAACACTTTCCGTTTAGAATTAATATGAGCAGGGTAGCAAACATTAGTACAATTGACATGTGAAATAGATTATGAGTTCTCAAGTTTTATTGGCATTTACAAACAATGCCTTATATACAAGATAACTCTGAGATATTTTGACCTTCTACTGGCGATACTTCTATAAGAGCACCAAGGTAAAAATATTCATAGCAGATACGTTCGCATAATTCATCAAATCTTTAATGTAATCAGAATGACACTAATTTATACAGCCAGAATTAAGGGTAAGAACTTATTTCAACCTTGTTAAGCATTTGTGATGACCAGCCGCTAGAGTTATTGTAGATTGTGATGGCAGATTGCATGATATCCCTCACAGATCTTCCAATATTCTGCATGTACTTTGAAAGCAGATAATCACTGCAGGTTGCAGTATTTCTCACCCAGAAACAACATTTTAAAACCGGTTCAGTAATTTCTTCTAGGTAAAATATCAGCCACATAAATGAAATGTCATCAACAGAAGACAAATCATGAAGCAGCAACAACTACAGAAACGAAGAACAATTGCAAACGAAAGACTCTTTCAGAATGCAAAAGAATATAAAACTGACTCTAACTTGGAACATTCAAGATCATTCCATACAAGAAACAACTTAAGAATGACATTGGAAGATGAAGCAAGTGACATACTGTGAACCAAATGTTGTGTATCACATTCATAATACAAATCAAACGTAGCGATTTTTCTCTTCTTTCAGGCTTATAATTTATAAATATGTGGGATAATAGTGAACGAGCAGGAAACTGTGTAGAATGCTACGTCAGATTACATTCTTGTATTTATAAACGTGTCAGTGACAATGAAGTTTGAGAAATTTGTCATAACGAGCAACTTTTACCGATGTAGAATCCTCCAAGGAGACGCGACTTAAAACTTGGAATCTTTTTCATAGAAATCTTGTCATGTCAGAGAGTTATTTACGGCGAAGGAGTGATTGGATCATATGATCAAACTATATTTATACCTTGATGAGTAATACACGTAATAAATTTATTCATTATTAGTTTTGATGTTGAATAAAAATTTAAGAAAGACAAAAGTGATTACATCATCAAACAACTGCTGAACGTCAATATAATGCTGCAAGGCAACCGCGAGGTTTATATGCAGATGTGGAGCTTCGGTTTTGTCCATTTCGTCAGTAGCTGCAGACACAGGTAGACCGATTATAGTCTTGTAAACTGTTCCTGGCCTAAAGGTTCCATCTGGCTGGACAGAGAGCAGAACATCAGCTGTCAAAGTAAGTACTTTTAAATGGTGCCCGTGATGAAATAATACGAAAAACTTTTGAACGCATGCACGGCTTCTTTTCCCTAGCAAAGTAATTTTTTTCAAAGCTAACCAAATTCCTTAGTTAACTAAACGTTATGCTATGCAGGCTCACCATGTTCCTATTGAGTAAAAAGGGGTGAAAGTATTACCAAGATTGTTCTGCATTCTTATGACACCAGGCTCTCTTTGTCGGCTACACTGTTCTGTTTCATTGTGTGTTTATAATACACCATTATTTCATGATACTCGACTATCTTGTATAAAGCGTAAAAAGACAGCCGAAAACGAATTACCCATTTGTTAATAAAACTATAACAGACCCTAAAATACCTGTATGCAGCAAACAACATCTAATAAATAGGGCACGCTAGCGTTCTAAATAAAAATTAATACCGATTCCACCAAAACATACGTCAGCACTTATTGCCAAAAATCCGGTCTAATATATAAACATTCAGTAGTCCACACACTGGTGATATATAATCTTTATAAAAATGCAAGCAAAGGTAATTTCAGAGACGTCGGGTTATATCTACTATTTCACTGAAAAGAGTGGCTTTATAACTGGAAAAGTGGAATTTAATTTTGAAAAGGACCTATCGAAACCGAGACGAAGAAGATTAATATGACCAAGTTTGGGTTTGGTTTTGTTTTGGTTTCTATTGGGGATGGGGTTGTTGTTATTTCTAATGACAGCTGTAATACATTATCGCCTATATTGTGCCGTGGTAAGGGAAGCGAAACCCCTTTCCCACGGACACACTAAGACAGCCGACTATTTGGCGGGGGGACGAGGTAGGTATCGAACCCGTGACCCTTGAATCATGAGCTCGACTTTCTGCGAACAAAATTACCGAGGCTCCCATATGAACAAAATAACCGGATTCCTAAAATGTATCGAATAAAAATTATAGATCATTCCTACGGTGATAAATTATAAAAAGGCGACTCTGAGATAAAGAACAAAAACATAAATCAGAAAACTTAAGAAATTAAACAAAAAGCGCACACGGTACGCTTTCATGATAAATCTTCCTTCATAATGCACTTAACCTGACAGCACACTTGAACTGAAGATATATTAGCTTTTTTATATCTGCTTCCTAGACACGTGTTCACATGTGCACCTATAGTATGCAATCAGATTGTTGAGCAAGAAATGCTGCAATATTGTAACCATATTGGTATACAAATGTTCAAAATATAAATAAGCACTATTCAGCAGAGAAGTGATTTGTTCTTCTATGGGGAAAAAAGCCACGGGGTTCAACTTGAGTTAACGAGGCAATTCAATAGAAAAGCAATATCTTAAACAGAATTCAAACTCGAGACGTTAGGCATACACAACTATTACAATACCAACTGAGCTTAGATGTTTTCGAGGATAGCCTTGGTTACGTTCTTTATGACAAGTATGAAAATCGCATTTTATGCTATGTTGAATGAAGACATTTACCGCTTAGAACTAAGTCAAGTACCTCTGTGATTTATCATTACAATGAAATTTTTTCTTATATTTCTTTGGAGAAACATTTGCTGAGGTATTCCCCCCTTGCGCTCAAGAGAAATATTTTATTTCAACATTGGGAAAACACCAATGTCATTACAAAAGTATATACAATATCCTTTAAAAAGTCTGTCATCCTTTGAAAATAAATCTGATTAAAATGAAATTCGGAGTTGATTTGTGGAAAAATATCAATATGTTTTGTTTATTGAAATTGTAACTTTTGTCCTTCAAAACTGGACTCTTTAGGACAAAATGCCATAAAAATGGCATTACCATCACTCGTTCTTTTTGTGTTCATTCAAATTGGCTGAAACATCGACATTTGATTTGTTCGTAGTTGTGTCACATTTCTAGGTGACAAGATTTTATTTTATAATGTAACTTCTATATTTCTGAAGCCAGTAAGATGAATATCAAAGACCAAAAAACATACATATGTACCGAAATAAGTAATTTAAATAACCATTTAGAGCAGGAGGTAAGAAACATAATTGAACAAATTGAGTTTTAAATAGGAGAAAGTATTGTGTGATGTTTTATTGACGAGATCATGCTGCGAAAATAGACTGCCTCAAATAATCTCGTGGTTTCTGTTGACATGATTTCAAAACAATATGTGATTATTCCATTCTTGTTTTTGTACACTGATGTGTGTACGCATAATGAAATCTAGCATAGTATCTTGTTTTGTAATTTACACATACTCAAACATTACATAATAGCATAATATAATAGAACACAATGAAAACATAAAGAAACTATCGGTCTCAGAAACAAATGAATCTTTGTCCAGAAACTTTGTCTTCACGGTTTTGCAGCGATATTTCTGTTTATAATATTTTAAGGAAAAGTACTAATGACACAGTTTGTTCCTAATTACTGTTGGGGTTGAATAAAGGGACAGTAAATATCTATAAGAAGTCAAATGGATCGTTTGGCAGGCCAACACATTTCTAATGTGTATAAATTTATAATGTTCAAAACTGCGGAAAAACAGAATATATATATATATATATATATATATATATATATATATATATATATATATATATATATATATATATATATATATATACATACATACAGACACAGAGACTGATTAAATAGACCGAGAACCTAACTAAATTTCATAATTTATAATATAATTATAAGGAGGCGTCAAGACGAAAATACTCATAAATTTGGCTCAGTAAATTAAATGTAATTTTATATAAAATACATGTATAATGTTGCTTGGGTAGTCCACATCAAACACTATCTATAGTTTGTTTTTCATTATATGCATGTAGTCATGTATACATTGATGTATGTACCTATGTATTACTTTCCGTGTTTCCCAGAAATTCGCAAGTTAAATTTAATTACATGGATACTATATGGTTTTATTGTCAAATCTCGATGCATTTCAGGCATAATGCAAATATAACAATGAGAATAAAGGTAACAATTATAAAAGTGAATAGTTCCTTTACATACTGACTGAGTAGCACAAATAAATGACAAAACCAACTATGGAGAAAAATATTTTTCATAGATCAAAAGGTTTCTTTGAGAACACTTACCCAATCATAATCCAGCACTCCCAGATACTACGTTTAGCTAAAGGGAGCTAAGAGTTGTATGCAAAGCCTATAACCATGTTAGTTACTTATGGAGCAGAAGTCACGCTCTCTATGGATGTAAATATTGGGAGACCCGGGTGGTGATGTGCATTATGATTGGGTAAGTATTCTCGAAGAAACATATTTTACAAGGAAAAAAATGGTTTCTTCTTTAAATACGTTACCCAATCATAATACCTTAGGAGAATAGGTAAGAGACGGAGGGAGGTACATCCCCTTAACCAGAAAATACCATCATCTCTCATCTAAGGTATGTGAGACAGCTTCATTGTAACCCGACTGGAGTAAACTCCATCTGTCGGTGCACGTCTTCAAATAAGGAAAAAGTGTCATCCCACAACAGAAGTTGTTAAGCCGCTTCTTATGAAGCTGTCGATCAAACTGGAAGGGTGCCCTGTTGAGCTGACGATGTAGGTTTCCATAACATCAAATTGGGCCGTCTGGGATGACAGATCTCGGACATAAAAGCAGGAGAATGTGGACTCCGATCTCTGCCCCAGAGCCAGAATGATGAACAGTTCCGGTCTAATGCTTGGTTAGTGGCAACTGCTCTAACCTCGTAAGGCGAAATGCGTAATAAGTTAATCCTAGCTGAGGTTATTTCCCTTGACGACACGGCTATCTTTTCTTAGGGTACTACTTCAAAGACCGATCTAGGTCTTATAGGTGGCCTTCAACTTTTGTGTCCAGAAGCTTCATGATGAAAGTCAGGTTACCCGTAGACGGAGGCAGTTGTAGTCGATGAAAGAGGATGTCGTCATGAGTAAGACCGTTCCGTCTTGTGGGAACTGAATGAAATTTGAGTCTACTGACAGGGCATGTATTTCACTAATTCTGCTTACAGTCGCTAACGCCATGAGGAAGCATGTCTTGTAGGATTGGTGCGGCAGAGATGCCCCTGAAATTCGTCAGTCTTTGGGGACTAAGAAAAATCAGAAACGAACGATTAAGAGGTTAGTGTTAGGACTGGTCGGCCTGGTGTCAGAATAATGTGACTGGGTTGAGCATTATGCTACATTTCTGCGGCATGATGCCCCTGTGCTAGACATCACTATAAGCTGCTACTTTAAACAAAATAAAAATATATAGGCGGATCATAATGTCTGTAATTCTCCTAGACTGCGGCAGTAATTGAAGTCAGACTCTTCCGTTTCGTCGTAAGATCAACAGGTGGTGGAGCTCTCGTCCAGGCTGTTGATGAAATCGAAGTAGGGGAACAATACTCCTGGGGTCAAAGGTGTAAAACGTCCTGTATAGAGGCTCGGAATGATTAAACTTACCGTACCGTCGGATAGTGTAGCATAGATTGCAGCACTGGAGAACAATCAACCTCATCCTTGTTTCTTGAGGTGAGACTAAGGTTTCCTGTAATGCTAGAGACTTAGCTGACGAAAAATGAGTAGGTCTGTCGCACACTAAACTCTTAGAACGCCCTGAAATAGAAACCGTGACTTCGAAGCAGTTGCTCAGTAAAGAGTCTTTTCTCATGGTAGAGTGTAACGAAATTGCGAAGCGACATCTGTTTCGTGTCATCGTGCCTAATAGTTGTCTCCAGGTGGGACGAAGGTTAGACTGGTCACTACACATGTATGTTAAAGTAGGGTTCGACGTACTGGAAGCCGGGCTGTTAGTGTGCGTGTTTGTGTGATTTTGAATTTTAATGTAGCTTTAACAATTTTTCAGTATTATCGCTACGATGTTTGCAGTGTGGTAGTTTATAGTGGTGACTAGCAGACATGTATCATCATGTCCCACCCAGATACATTATTCTGACACCAGGCCGACCTGTCCTAACATTAACCCTCTTAAAGCTGAGTGCCAAGCGATGTAGCTGCTAGTACCATTTTTTATAAGTCTTTTGTATGACTCGGACGGGATTCAAACCCTCGACCTTCCGCATCCTAGGCGGACGCTCAAACCACTTAGGCCACCGGAGCGTTGCGGATGTTACTTATTGAGCCCGTAACATTGATGTTTTGGACCTTTGTGGTAATATATGATCTAGGCCGCTCGGTACAGAAATAAGCCATCTGTGTGAGGAAGATATCGTTAAGATCATCAGTTTGGGTCGGGGTATGGGATGTTTTACCATGTAACCTGCGTTTATGTCTATTGAGTGAGGGGAAAATTTGCTGTTTGCAATCTCTTTTCCTCGCTGTTCTGCAGTAGGATTCAAGTCAAACCCATAGTTCTAATATGTAAGGCAAAGAGAGTAAAACGTATAAAACTGTAGCCCTGCACCTGTCTTTTAGAACGCAATGTCCGTGCACAGCCAAATCTTCACAAATTGGCCCAGAAATTTATAACAGACAGTCTAGTGAAGCAATGAAGCATACAGGTAAAATACAATGACAATACCTACTATAAAGAGAAGTATAAACCATTGGGTCTGCACATGTGATGTTTGAATACAGTGATGGCAGAGACCTTCACCAAATGATGGTTACCCGGAAACAAATTAGAGCAGCTGATTTCAATTACAATGCTGCCTGTAGTGAAGATCAGAGAAGCCATGTACAGATGTAATAAAACTGAAGCATGACGTTTCAAGGCTATGTATGCCGCTGTCAATAAAACTCATCTGTATGTACAAAAAATGACAGAAGGATACATATACACAGGGGGCCCCGAGTGGCCGAGTGGTCAAAAGCGCTCTCCGTTACGGATCACTGCCATCTCACCTCTGTCTGCGTGGGTTCGAGTCTCATATTCGGCCAATGTTTGTATGTGAGAAAGCTTGCCAGTAGCTTCTCGTGGGTCGGTGGTTCTTTCCGGGGTTTTTCGCGGGTTCTTCCTCCACCAATATAACTGGCCGCCATGTATAGCCTATCGCGTGCTGAAAAATAGCGTAAACCCTACAACAACATCAACATATATACGGAGTTTCTTTAAGGCAGACAGACTTGCACACATATAACTATTGTAACCCAAACCTTTTTTTTTTAAAGTCGCATAAACTATCCGTACGAGTGACTAAGTGCTCTTGAAATATGATGGAATGTTTATGAAGTCGCCAATAAAAGTATGCATGAGCAAAACGTGTCTGAGTAAATATGCATAAAACACTGACCTCTACTTTTCCCAACAGAGAGGATGAAATAAAGAAATGTACACAAGTGTCTATATTACAAATAAAATCTTTCACATAAAAGGAAAATGATGCACCGTTATAGATATGCAGAGAGTAGGTGGGAATATATCCAAAACGAGGCAATTACCTGTAGGGAAAAAGGCCAACATACCGCCTGTACAAGTGAAAACATTGACGTTGGCACCGCAAACTAAGAACGACTGGGAAAAGAAACTCACCTATATGTACCTGTTCCTAATGGAATTACACATATATTAGGAGTTTTTATAAGCTCTATAGTCTTGCACGCACCAAGTACTTAGAGCCCGAACTAAATGCGAAGTCGCTCAGGCTCGCCTTTTAAGTACCTAAGTGTGTGTCGACGACAAAGTATTAGCAAATTTTAATAGCAGAACTTTATTGGTATACGGAGAGAAAAAGTTGGAAACAGGGACGGAGTATACCTTCCTTAGAAGTGAAAACTCCTCCACATTGTAATGGCATATCTTCCACGGAGATTCTGGCTTTTGCGAGGTCTCTCGTGAAGAAAGCGTACTTCTTGGCTCGAGCGGAAGTAGTAAATGAAGGGTTCTTTGACTTTTGCCGCCAAGTGGGATACCTAAGAGGAGATCACTTTGCCCGATTGCCACATAGGTCTGCAGACAGCTTTTAGCTCCCTTTAGCTAAAAGTAGTATGGGGGGGGGGGGCGGATGGATTGGCGAGGCAGTAGTTCTCTTAATGTATTATGATCAGGTAACGTATTTAAAGAAGAAACGCATGATATTGTTTTCCATAAATATTTCGTAACATGAATTCAAACGTCCGATACACAAATATTAGTACTTAAATACCACAAGTATCCAGATAATAGTGTTGTGAATTCACGCATGCTCAAATATTAGTATGGTGATAACACACATACCAAAATACAAGGAATGTTAGCACACATTAAACAATAGAAGAATGTGATAGCACACATATACAAATTCTAGGAATGTAATAGCACACATACACAAATACTAGGAATGTGATAGCACACACACACACACACACTCACACACACACACACATGCTAGGAATATGATACCACACATAAAAAAATTCTAGAAATATGATAGCAGATGTACACAAATTCTAGGAATGTGATAGCACACATACACAAATTCTAGGAATGTGATAGCACACATGCACAAGTTTTAGGAATGTGATAGTAATTATTCACATGTAATAATATTCCGATTAGACACACGCATCAATACTAATATTTAGATAATACACGTACGTATATATTAGTATTTATATAGCACACATACACAAATAATATTATTGTGATAATGCAAATCATCGAATACAAAGGTTATGAAAGCACACATAAAAATATTGGCTTTGTGGTAGCACACATACATAACAATTAAGAAGAAAGACTGGACATATACAAATACTAACATGTTAAATAGCACACATACACATACAAGTATTTGGATAGCACACATGTATCAATACTAGTATAGCACAAATGACACAACTACTATTATGTAGATAGCAACATGCGTCAATACTAGTATTTGGATAATCCACATGCGTCAATACTAGTATTAGATAACACACATGATACAAGCACTAGTTCTATATATCAAACATGCGTCAATACCAGTACTTGGAAAGCACACATGCGTCAATACTAGTATTTAGATAGCATACATGACAAATACTAGTATATAGATAGCAAAACTGCCTCCATACTAGTATTGTAATAGAACACATGCGTCAATACTAGTAGTTAGGTAGCACACATACTAGTATTGTGACAGCACTTTCTTAGATTTACGCCATTGTGATTTAGTATAATGAAAAGCGAAATGTAAAATTATATTTGTATTTGTAGAATAAAGATGGATAAATGAGAAGTAACACTCTTTATTGTTTTAATAAATATTTTGCTTTCACCCATTTCTTGAACAAAAGATCAAAATTACGTGAACAAGGAAAAGAACCTGAACATACTATACTTCATAAATCTTGGATATAAACATGCTAAGATGTTAACATGCAAACATTCAATTTATAAGCAATCCTTCAAAATTCGTAACAAATTCAATGTGTGATAACAAGGTTTGCAAGACAGAAAAATACCTGAATAAAGTGATGTTTTAAAGTATTGTCAGCCAAGACAACAAAACTCAATACAGAAAGGCCACTACAGTATGCACTTACACTGGTCAACAGTGAAATCATTACTGACTTGAAAAGGCCCTAATCTGTAGTATTTTGGTGTGCCGAACACGAATATAACCGTGAAAAATTTGTATTGGCTCTCGTTTTGAAGATATTCATATACCTCATTTTCTATGTTTCACTGTGTAAATTTCTCCAGTAGGACTGCAGCAACATCCGGAATAATGATGTAACATTGCATAATACCATCATGCTCACATCATCCACAGTTGATTGCATCATTTTCTGATGCAATGCAATACTAATGCCATGCGGCTGCTGAAGTAAGTTGACGTCAGCAGTGTACTATACATGTGTAGGCCTATTATACTAATGCCAGGCGGCTGCTGAAGCTGACGTAAGCAGTGTACTATATAAAGCCCAATCAGATAGGTTCAGCATTTAAAATATTTTAGACGTTGTGCGAGACAGTTCAAGCTACTGTTACATAAAACTTATTATTTTATCCATTTACCTACAATAAAGAACAGTAATGCCTCGAAAGTGTGTTAATACCGCGGACAATTTTTGCTATATTTGTGGGGAAGTGACATTTGCCAACCAGAAGAAAAGTATCAATTCTCAAGTGAAGAAGGCATATCATCTTTACTTCGGATGCAAGGTTGGTGACCAAGACAAGCCTTGGGCTCCGCATATATGCTGTGCTACATGTACAACACAGCTTTCACAGTGGTTGAATTGCAAAAGGTCATCAATGCCGTTTGCAGTCCCAATGGTATGGAGAGAGCCAAGCAACCACCTAAATGACTGTTACTTGTGCTTGGTTCCTCCTCTTTCCGGCGGAATAACGAAGCGAAAGAAGTCGAGAATAGTCTACCCAAACATTCCGTCTGCATTGAGACCAGTTCCACATGGTGAGGGACTTCCTATTCCAGAACCTCCAGCAGAATATTCTCTTGATTCATCTGGCGAAGACAAAGGTGAGTCGACCTGTTCTTCTCCTGGTCCATCAGCATGCAGTGATCCAGATTTTCACTGTGGTGCATCATCAACCCCACACAGAATAACACAGGAAGAACTAAATGACCTGATTCGTGATTTGGACTTATCAAAGAACAAGGCAGAATTGCTAGGATCAAGACTCCAACAATGGAATCTTCTAGAAGAAGATGTCACAATTACTGCATATCGAAAGCGCCACCAGCAATTGGAGCCTTTCTTCAGAAAGGAAAGTAATCTGATATTCTGTTCCGATATTGAGGGCCTCATGAATGCTTTAAAAATCACTCATGACCCACAAGAATGGAGACTATTTGTGGACTCTTCGAAACTGAGTCTCAAGGCTGTGCTTTTGCACAATGGAAACATTCTTCCATCTATTCCAGTAGCGTATGCTGTCCACATGAAAGAGACACGATAACTTAAGGCAGCTACTGAATTCCATTGAGTATAACAAGTACCGCTGGCACCTCTGTGATGATTTGAAGGTAGTTGCCCTTTTAATGGGACTGCAGCAAGGATATACAAAATACATGTGTTTCTTATGCGAGTGGGATAGCCGAGCAAGGGAAATGCACTACATGAGGAAGGAATGGACTCACAGGCAGAATGTAGCCATTGGAGAGAAGAATATCCAACACCCAGCTCTGGTTGAGGCTCAGAAAATCTTGCTACCACCCCTTCACATCAAACTAGGTTTGATGAAGAACTTCGTGAAAGCCATTGACCGGACTTTGCCAGCATTCCGATACCTGCATGAAAAATTCCCTCGACTCAGCGAAGCAAAGATTAAAGAGAGAGTTTTTGTGGGTCCTCAGATTCGAGAGCTTTTCAAAGATGACCGGTTCAACAACTTGCTGGAAGGTGACGCGAAACAAGCATGGAATGCTTTTCGCCTAGTTTCTACAAACTTCCTCGGAAATGTTAGGGCAGAAAACTATAAGGAACTAGTAGAAGACATGTTGATGAAGTATAAGAAACTTGGCTGCAATATGTCTCTAAAGATTCACTTCCTTCATTCCCATTTGGATTTCTTTCCTAGCAACTGTGGTATTGTTAGTGATGAACACGGCGAACGTTTTCATCAAGATATCGCAACAATGGAACAAAGATACCAGGGAAAATGGTCCACTACAATGCTGGCTGACTACTGCTGGACACTCCTCAGAGATGCTCCCGAACAGCTGTACAAGAGACAGGCGAAGAAATCTAAGATGTAGTCAATGACTTGATTTTTTATAGGTAGGCTATTATAGTTGACCTTTTACTATTGGAATGCATTTCGTTATGTAAACATTAATTTCTTGCAGATTACAAAAAAACTAGAGCCAATTTTGCAATTTGACTGTCATATTCGTGTTCAGCACATAAAAATTGATAAGAATTGACTAATTTTATTTCAGTAACATGACTTTTGTAAAAATTTGTTGTCCAGTGTTATTAACGTTTTCTATTATTATGTAGTTAAGTTCCGCTGAACATTGACTCCACCAGATCAACGTGCAGCAAGTGCATGTATATCCCAGTTCGACTATTTGTAAGAGTGTTTTGCCAAATAAAAAAATAATAATATTTTAACAGCATTTGGTTATCTTTACTGCGGCGAAAATAGGTTTTACTGCTATATATTATATGTACTGAGTCGGAAACGTTTTAACCCCTAAGGTCACATTTACTGATTCGGAAACCTATTGACCAAAATTTTAATGTACTTAAGCGGAAACACAGAAAAAGCGAAAGCATTAACCATGTGCACATTCGTGCAAAGTGACATAGCCATCTTGCTTTAGGCGCTTATCCACCAGAATAATTGGCACTACAGTCAATATGAATATCAAGCATGCACAATGCATAATGATAACGGTATCGTTGTGACGCACAAACGCATCTCTCTCTCTCTCTATCAATACGGGGTTAATTTTAAAAAATTACCGCGAAGCTATGTCTATCTATGTATTTATACTAGTACATCCTATATATTTTGAGTATTAGGTGCAGATGCGTTGTGCCCATCGGTGCGCTTTTGCTGTAAACATGAAAATATGACGAAAGAACTGGAGAATGTACAGTATTTGAGATTAGGAATTGTTTGAAACTTTTATGAATGGGATTCACATAAAAACAGGTAAAAACAGTAGTTTATAACCTTATATCAGGTAATAATTAAATAGACAAACTCCCTGCTTAAAAGGATTGGAGTCAGGAATTGTAACAATTTCCGTTAAGGGTCCATTCCACTGTACAGTGGATATACATAACAAAGAAAACATAAAAAAAATAATAACAACAAAAACAGATGAGCAATGCTAATTCGCAACTGTGTGTATCAGACGAATATATAGAGAGGCGCATCAGTCCAATATGCCTGTTCAGCTGCTGGAGATACGAAAGAGCGTATATTGCAGTTACATCATCGTAAATTTGTTAAATCATGCACCGTATATACTTGGTTATAAGGCAAGTCCAGCTGCGGAATCCACAAACCCAGATCTGTCGTCCCATCAATTGCCGGTATATATGTGCCTTTACAGTTTGTGAGGTATAATCAGGAAAACAAACATCATAGACCCTGATCTACAGGAAATCATATATGTCTATGTCGTCTGAGGTTGTTATCGACTTGCAAACGAATATGTACAGTAGGTCCTTTGTATACGGGATCCAAAAAGGCGAAGCAGCTTAGACAAGTAGCCGTACCATCGTTTTGTATGTCATTTTTCTAACCCATTCAATGCTTCGTGTTGCATGTGAGGTAGCCTGATGTGGAGATTCTGCCAAAAGAGGCTATTACAAGCGAGATATGGCTAATGAATGCAATGGGTTATTTTGGTTATTTGGTACCATCAACGGTTTCCAGGACCTAACCATGTAGGGTATATATATATATATATATATATATATATATATATATATATATATATATATATATATATATATATATATATAATGGGTTATATGGATGAATGTGAAAACATCAGAGCAAAAGATGCACCAGACGAGACGTTAATAGTCAGAATATCCCTTTGTGTGTGTTCGATAATCGTTTGTGTTTAGTACAATCAATAGCGTATAGGACCTGTCCATGCATAGTATATATGGGTTTAATGGTTTGTTTGAATTTTTAACTGAATTAAATTGCGTCATTTCTAATTATGATTGCACGTGAAAACATTACCAAAGCAATGAGTTCACCAAACGCACCTTTACCCACTTTATGATCAATGGTTTATCAGTTTACGGCTGATTTCTAGTGAATAGTACAGTCTTAGAGGAATTGGGATGTATTCAATACATACTACTAATAGCAAAACCGAGAACTGTGGCACTTTTATCTCAGGTTACAATTACTTTTTAAATCGCCCCTTAAACATGTGCCAATCGTATTTGAACAGGAGTGTCAAGGGTACAAATTGATCACTTAATCAATTTAAACATAATTTCATGATTGTAAACATAATCGAAACAGTAAAAAAATAAACCTCGGATAATTAGGAAAGGAGATATTGTAAGATTTCACACCTTTTATTTAAAGTACACATGAAATTAACTCTTAGTAATATTCACCTATCAAAATTATTTTTCAGTTATTAATAAACACGCTATCTTCCATGCTCTCTTTATTCTTTCTCTTCTTTTCTTCTTTTTTTTTGTGGGGGGGAGTTTGCATGTTTTTAATTTTCTTGCTCAGTGTCATTCATTTGTGGAACCAAGGCACGGCTTCTGAAGCATGACATTAGTAATTGCTAGTTAGTTTTGGGGGGTGGGGGAGATATTTTAATCATGACTATCATACTCTAATGCAGTTAAGTGAACAAGATGTATTACAACAAAACATTTAGCTAATTATACTGTTTGCTGAAACGAAAAATAGTGGAACTGACTAGAAATGTTAGAAACATTATGAATTGCACGCTAATGTATGCCCTTTTCACAGTATTGATATTCGCAAGCTGCATGACGCAATTCCTTGATTTTTGGAACCTGTCCGCTGCAATGATGCTGTACCAGAATCACTTATTTCTTTCAGTAAACCAAACCTGAAGAATATCTTATTTATTTTTTCTAACTAGTCAAAAAGAAACCTCGGATGTAATTAACCGCCACTGAGAATTATATTATGAACTACTTTTGTTCCATTGTCACAATCTAGCATCCAAATGGAGACAAAGTCACAATCAGAATATTGTCGGTCTTTTATGTCGTATCTTATATATGCACTCCGACAAAAAAATCACAAACCGATGAAACTGATGTTTATTCCTGCAACCGATTCTGAGGGTATTTCTCGACCTGACGGAAATAGCCGAACGGTGTTCCTATCGCTCCTATAAGTGTCGTTTAAAAGCGACGTACCATTGTACACTCATTTCACGAATGTCCGTATCACTCTTAAATGTTGAGAGCACTGAGGAGATCTCAGAAAAGGTTATGTTAAGAATCACTGCAATTTAGGATAAAAGAAAATGAGTTGATATTTTGTCAGATTCAATCAGCACCTCCTGTATTTACGTAATTTTACAATTATGTCAATGCTTCGCACTGGTCAGCTGCCTTTACAGTGATCTCTACATCTGCCCACCTCTCTGGTGTTGCACGAGCGGACGTTGCGAACACAACTGCCCCGGATATGTTTAGACCAGCTGTCAAGTAGAAGAAGTTTCTCCATTCATCTTGTGTACCCTGTAAATTATTTAAAAACTGTCATGAGATGTACGTTAAATACAAAGTGAGGTTTGCTTTTTCATTTGTGCGTTGTCATCAAATTATTTTTAAAGCTATAAATATCAACCGAGTCTGATTCATATGAAATTCAGGAATTTAATTCAGACGCCTGCACACGATAAGCGTGTAACTGAACTTTAAACAATTAACAGAGCAGTGGCATTTCCGGTGTAAATGAATCCTTTTCTCGTAGATTAATACAGTAGGAGGCAGGCAATATCTTGAGCTCAACATTTTTTGGTGTTAGTTTTAGTCTGCGATTATCAATGGCAGTATGTGTCATTCACATATTGTTTTTTTCACGACGAAAAGATTTCTCGAAAGAGCTTTAACAAGTTCGCGAAATACTGTTTTGTTTCACGACAAAAATATTTTTATCGTGAATAAACCGCCATTTTCCAAGAATATTGGTCAAGCTAATATTGTCAAAATCTCCACGAAAAATTACATCTTTCTGTGTTTAACAATGTGTACAATTTAGGAATATGTTAGACTTGAACAGATGTTGTAAGAAGATGTTTGCTCGCATGAATCCTAATATTAAATGAAACAATTTGTTTTAAGTAAATCTTTGCGACCAAAAGTTAAAATCGTATAAGCCACATAAACGAATATATAACACTCTAAATATAAACTGTAACTCAATGCATATGACAACGCATCATCTACAGGTTTTACTTGTCACAAGAAATAATTTTCATTTCCTTAGATTCCAAAATTGCTTTGACCTTAAGGAAATTTATTTTTTAAAGTGGACGTTGATTTCTACTATGTCAGGACCATATAAGGTATTTCCATTTGTAATTTGCCATCTATCTATGAATATAAGTACAACAGTCAGGTTGATGTATAGGCAAGGACCATAAATGACAACAAAAAATGACACTGTGAGTTCAAAATATGTAATATCACCATCAACTGTAACAGTTCATTCCCCTTGTACACACATAAATTAGGAAAGCTGGACTCACATTTTTTGTCATCATGCCAGCTACCATTGGGGCTATCATGCCTGTTGTGTTGGCAACTGAGTTACATATTCCAAAGACTGTTCCTGTAAACCTGAAAAAAGCACACGTAGCTAAGGTAATTATCTACATATCAGAGACCTAGTAATTGTTTATGATCTGTGGCGACTATTACTAAACATCACGCATCTATTCAGTAGGGTCAAATAATTGAGTTTCGTTAATAATCTAGTATTATGTCTATTCTGAACAAAGATACTCGTAGTTTTAACCTCGATTGTGGTTGGTTTATGCTAATAAATTAGCAAACAACCCAATGTACTCCTAGTTTTAACCTCGACTGTAGTTGGTTCAAACAAATAAATTAGCAAGCAACCCAAGGACGAGAATTTCCAAGTGCAAGCAAGTATTTTCAATTAAATGCAAGATGTGGCACAACAATAATACAACTGTTATATTTATCTCTCAGTCTCAGCTAGCTGGAATGGGTCTGTTCTACTAGGAATAGTAAATGAAACCAACCTGAATATATATATATATATATATATATATATATATATATATATATATATATATATATATATGCAAACACTGGAGCCTCTAATCTGCATATAGAAATATTAAAGGCACTAACATGTAAATCAGCAAATAAACCACCATTACAAGCAAACTTAATTTATGCAGTTAGGAGTTGCTAACGCCCCAGATCATTCGAACTTAAACAGGGTATGTTTATACGGCTATTTAGCATATAAAACACTGAAATAAGGCAATAATGTGCAATATTATTTGGCAAAGATGGACAAGCACTCATTTAAGATCCATTCGTGGCATGTGTACGTATTGTAATTTATCTAATGCTTTTGAATAAACACCTAGTTCATCGCAAGGCATTTCGACCTCAAATGATATCTGACTTATTGCAAGGGCTCCTAACTTGTACGTCGTCTCAGAGATGGTGAAAATTAATTTGGTGAACAATATTTAACAACGCAGATAAAGAATAAAGACAATAAGTATAATGTTTTGCATTAGTCCCATCTAATGTTTGTAAACGTCCAGTAAGCCCTCGCCCTTATGCCACAATGAGCTTTGAAATTCTGGAGAATATTTATACTGTTTTTTGTGCTTCCTTTTCATTTTTCTTTGTGCAGTTAATTAAAAGACATGCATAAAAAGAAGAACTTACACTCCAGAAAAATCCATATGGTTCACTCCAAAACCTCCCAAAGAAAGACCCTCAAATATTGTACATAGAGATAGCAAAGCAACAGCAAAAAGACGTGTATCACAGGATATAAATCCTATAATAACAAAACAAGTCCCTGAGCCTAAAAATGCTGAAATTAAAAAGGTAAACGTTAAAAATTTGCAACTATCATCTATGCAAGCGCACCACTCTTGCAAAAATGTTGAAATGGAAATAGAGTTAAATGAACTAATAAATATATTCAGCGGCAAAGTTTGTATATTTTATTCTTACCAAACTCAACTTTTCTTTTGCGCATTAGACAATTTGCGAAGTACAGTTAGTCAACTTCTTTCTGAACAAAATCAGAAAGTAACCCAAAATTGTAATAGTAGATTATATGTTACGGTAGAGCGCAAAGTGTATAGAAAGTATCGGAAAACCTTTCAACAAAAACAGCGAGAATTACATCAATGGCAAGAATAAAAGTACAGCTTTAAATTAAAAAGTACACCGCACAGAATCAATTCCTGATAGACTTTATTGATGTCTTTTGTTTTGGGCTTTTTAACGAAATTATTTTCCTGTAGAAATTAGCAATATAAGACCAAGGAGTCAAGGAGAGATATGTTTCATACATTAAGGGTTTATGTCGAGAGATTTAAATGAGTGTGACGATGGGTAGGTGCAATAATTAGCTTGTGAAGATGTAGTAAAAATGTATTCACTATGTATATTTGACGGTCATTTCAAAACACTGTTCGTATAATAATTATACACTATGCATGTGCAGACACCAAAATCCAAAACATAAAAATAAACTTTGAAACTTGTTAAATAAATTAATTCTTATCTGTTTGTGGCAATGGACATTCGAACATCCTAACCTGATACAATTATATATTACCAGCCACTCAAGAATCCAATGATTTTCTCCGAAATACATAATGGCAGATATTTTGGTTGAATCAAAAATATATCACTCTCAATCAAATCCGGTACAGGCAGAAAGATGGTCAGAGTTTACTATTTTGTTTCGTTTTTAATTTCAATTATGTTTACGAAACATCATTTAAAAGTCGATTTGTACATGCTACATGACTTACAAACGGTTTGCAGTATACGTCGCACAGCTGTTATGCCAAAACATTTCTTGGAAACCATGTAGTCTGCCAGGTGCCCTGCAGTGTTGAAAGACAAAGCCATTGATATAAATGGCAGTGATGAAAAAGCACCATTCTGAAGATAAAAGTATTGAAATTATAGAGACTATCGTATTTTATTTCAAATCGATATCTTCTGATTCACGTAAATTACAGCGGTATCACTGATGCATTACCTTTGCTAATTTTTTATTTTTTAAAGAATAATATTCTTATATAAAAAACTGCAACATAGTGGGTAAAGATAAAAAAGATATTTGTCATGTTAGAAATATACTTGACGTATCAGCCTTTAATCTCTCAAAAAAAGTTTGATATCCACTTGAACATGCATCCAGACACTTCTTTACAGAATTATACACCATCGACAAGGGCATATTAGAGGCTCTAGTTCACAATATATACATCTTAATATAACGATTTCAGATTTTGATAATTGTGTGGTACTTATATGTTAAGGAGCGTATATCATGTATTGGTTTGAAATGTGTCGGGAGAGACAAGGCAAATCAGCTGGTTGAGCGTAATACAGTATTCATCAGTTCGATACCCTCGCAGGACCACTGTGAAGCTTGGAAAAGGCTCTTAGGGTCCGTTTTTTCCCGGCATGATACAGCCAATACTGTGTTAAAATGCCAATAACGGCAACAACAAAAAAGAAGTTAAATGCTTTCACTTACGATGCACTGATCACTTCCGAGGCTGCGACATGAGAATAGCTCATAACTAAGGTCTCGTCCTGCGAAGACGATAAGTCGATTTCTGACAGCATCAGCCTAGACGTCGCAACATAGGTTGTTCATGGTGAGTGTACATACCATAATCCTGACCTCTAACCATGTACCACCCAACCCCATAGCACGCAACAGCCTAACCACACTCATCTCCCGATTCTGTTACAGTAAAGGATTTTACATAATGGCTTGAAATTCTGTCTGCAGCTATTTATTTCTGCACTGAACTTGTCTATCGTGCCAATTATGCTATCATAAATTAACATATCGCCCAGAACAACTCATCGGATGACCTTTAAGCTCAGTTTTACACAGCAAAAGCTAACTTTTATAAGACTTTGTACCTTCTGAGGGACACCACCCATTGCATATTTATAATGGTACGTTGTACTTTATGTACAAATAATACACTCTTTACTTAACACAATTATAAAGGCATACATAATAAAGAGACATCAAACACACTGAAAATATACTTTATGTACAAATAATACACTCCTTACTTAACACAATTATAAAGGCATACGGACTGAAGACACCTCAAATAGACTGAAAATATTACAAACACATATTCATAGAGCAACTCGACATGACTGATAGTTTAATTGATTGACTGGTGAATTAAGCATCCTTTTTATAAAAAGTAATTTCAGTCGCTATTCGACAGGATATATTCAGAGGCCATAACACAGCAGGCGTCCAGTGCACATGCACGATACGTCAGCTGAGCCTAGAAAAGCGAATTTTTAATGGACATAAGCATGTAAAACGTTGACTCGTGTACATGTATTCATCAGTCGATTAGCAGGTTTTCTGCATGACAACTTGCGACTGGAAATTACTTGGCTAAGTCAAGGTTAACATTAGACCATAACAGCAGACTTAAGCGGAAAAAGTGCAAATTTCAATCGCTGATTTTTAAATAAAATTTCTAGAATTGGACATCAAACAAGAAAACTTCATAACTACGACTAACTAAAAAACAGCTGTCAGTAATATTTTGCTTCCATGCAACGCTATATGCTATTAGAAGTTGATGTGAAGCATTATGACACGTTTAAGAGGCAATATAAAAGCAAGGTCGTTCCTATTTTCCTCCTCCAGGATTCGCCATCTCACTGAGATTTTCATAAGCAGGTGATCTGCAGGAAACAGAGGTCCTGCATTAAAAGTGAGATACACCATGATGTCCTACCCGGGCTGATCTGGGAAGTATGGAAACTCGCAAGCTTCTGTATTTGGACCTGAGGGGAAATGGCCGTAACCTACCCGACCCAGAGAAAGAATACGACGGCCCAGGACTGTGCAGGGGACGGAAACCAACAAACTGCTATATTGGACTTTAACATAATTGCAATATTTGACATTAGCCAAACGAACGGGGCTTCCCTGGGTTGAATTGGAACCCACAAGCTACTGTATTTGGACCCTGGGAGGAATATGTGTAAACTGATTTTTGCAAGAGACGCACCATGGTGACCTAAATACGCTGAGATGGATTGAAATGCAAGCCACTGAGTACAAGTTTAGTACACTATCACTGAGACAATGTGGCACCTTTCCTCAATTGTACGGTGTTCAAGTTTTAGCTTTAACGTTTAGTACTGATGTATTCGACTTCAGATTTATGTGTGTTCATGGAAACACCCGTATTGGCGGAAAACTTCTGCCAAGCTCTCCGGTTACAACGAACAAGTTACGCCAACATCTGAGCAGTACCAAGTACTTTTTTCAGTTCTATAACGTGCACACAATCGAAAGCTGAGTTTACAGTAAGAAATGAGAGATACCTGTTTGACATCAAATTTTAGCACCTCTTTCATATATGTCGGAAGAAGAGTGATTATAGAGTAAAACGTCCAGTTGTAACAGAAATGGGCTATAAGGACAGCGTAGAAAGGCTTTGATGTGAAGATTTCTTTCCAAGGTGTTCGCTCTACCTTTAATTAAAACAAAGTCAACGTAAAATTATTAAGGAAAAGATCACATACACACACACACACACACACACACACACACATATATATATATATATATATATATATATATATATATATATAATAGTAACTACATAACTTTAAGGTTCAATTAGAAAATGTGATGGCAAAATGTCATTAAATAAGCTTATTCAGACTGTACGTGTGTTCTACCAACGTTACCAAGAATTAGAAACAAAATAAATTATTATCAACATCTGTCTGAAGTAATATTTAAATCCATAATTATGACGAGACCACCCACATGTTTACCCCAATCTAAATCTGACTAAATCATAGCACATCATCGCTTAAATGTTATGACAATTAAATTTTTAAGTAGTTTACATTTCCAGCTAACCTTTCAGTGGTAAAACTGTAGTGATACCTCTTCTCTTCGAAGGGATAGACTTTCCTTATGTAAATCTTGCATTTAATTTACGCTTACTTTGTTTATTTTTTTTACTTAGATCCCTAGCACGTTTTTAATTCAGAACGAGCGAGAAAAAAAAAAAAGATTTGCATGCAGGTGTGAGCAGTTTTATACTGTTCGAAGATTCTGTATGTAGGAGTTAGCAGGTTTATACTGTATGAATAACTTTAAGTACGTTCCTATGCGACTGCTTACGTAATTGGATATTTTCGATAGCGTTCACTATACGCTTGTATCAGGATATGGAGAGACATAGGTGGACTTATCGAGAATAAAGGCAATTTGAATCAGGTAAATCACGATCACCAAGATGTATGACAAGTTCATGGAATGGAGTGATGAGCATTAGGAAAGCCGATTACTTCTTTTTGGAAACGGATGTGATCGTCTGGGTATACTGATAAAGAAGGTTAGTTCATAATTGCAATTATTTACAAGAACTAAATAATTTTGAAACATTTTAGCATTGTGCTTTTATCAAATCAGCAGTAGATTAGGAAACAAGCCGCGAGGGGTCAAGGGGAGAACTATAATGTCTGATATAATTTGGAATACAAAGTCCGAGTTAATTAAATGTGTTATGCTTCAAATATTATTAAGGATTCTCTTATTTTTATTGCGTTTTTAATGCATTATGTTGTACTTCATATTAGTAGTAGCAGCAGTAGTAGTTGTTATTGTAGTTCTAACATCAGCAGATTCATTTTTGCATGTCTAACATTTTCTTTCTAATGGCACTGTACCCTGTGCACCGATTTCCTGTTCTGCAGTATGTAGATTTTCTCAGACACAATTATACTCCCATGTTCGTCAGGTGTGCTGGCAACCAGGTAACACCAGAAAGGTAGGAAAATAAGTGAGCCAATACCTTTTAAAAAAAATATTACTTTGTTAAACAATTTCTCTCCAAAAAGCACTATCACTCGGAGATCCAAAATCTTTCCTAAATTAGTAACCGTCATAACTAATGGAATCTCTCTCTCTCTCTCTCTGACTGTTCAAACACAGGTGACACTAAATAACTTCAAATGATTGAAACCGAGTTCCACTTTTGGTTGACAAAACAGTCACACTTTATCTCTATTTTATGTCTCGTTATTTAAAGGGGTGTCAAGATTTCGTGGTTTCAAATTATATGAACAAGAAAACAAGTCTAATGTAGAAACACTTTTGTTCTGAGTTCGAGATTATGTTTTGGCCTACAAAGCAAATGAGCGGAAACCGATTTTAACCTAGCTCTCTTATTATGCGTTTGTGGAAATGTTCAAAGACAGTTTGTGTAAAACCGACACATTCAGGGCCTACATTCTTTTCCATTATAATAATATCATGTAATTTATTCTTAGATATGAAATATCTCCGAATTTTTCAGGTATAGGTTCTTAGAGAAATTGAAAATTGAGCATGTTTTGAATTTTCAAGCTCTGCAGCGACAGGACTGATGTGACTCCAAAGATGGAAGTCGTACAAGAATCAACTTTGCCGTGCCAATCTTTCCTTGATTTAGTGTTATATTTTCTGAGGGTTTAAGAATGTATACATATAGATGGTGACTGTGTTTTATTTCAAGGGTAACAGGGTCTATCCTTGATTCAGTCCGCAGCCAACACTGTTTACTAATATAATACCATGGATACTGCGATGACGTGAGTGTTATATTGAACAAATTGAGGATGTCATTATAACTACAAGGGACGTAAGTTATGCCACACTTAGGGAAGGTAATACATCACATATCACTTTATTTGTTTGATCAGATTCAGGTTTGAAATTATTTATAAAATCTTTGCCTGCCTCTACGAATCGTTTTTCTTAAACATCTTTTTAAAACTGAGAGTATTGATACATTTGCCGTTACCACACTGGTCTAAGCATTTATTTAAGCTTTTTTTATGAGGGATAGTTTTATCATGTCCTGCTTATGGACGTGCACTCTATTTACTGACAGTGTGTGACGAAAATTTCCTGGCATCTTCGACATTTGATGAAGTCGCTACATTCTCTGATTTATAATACATATATGCCTTGACGATAAATAGTTATACGGTTGCTTTCCCCTCCGGACTACACATCTCGTATATACTCGCTTATAAGCCGAGTAAAGCCGCAAGCTACACATTCCCAAAGCGGCAGCAGATATGGGTCTATGCAGTTTGTTGGGATTAAACAATACAAGAAACAACATGGTCCCTGCTACGTCAGCACAGTTTTTAAGTCAGATCAGAGTATATATTGTTTGCAGTTGTACTTGAATAACAAGAACATATCTATGGTACTCGCATGTACATCTTGAATAACGAATATAAACCCGTGTAATAAGAATATTGAAATACAATTAATTGATCGACATAACGTTTACGTTACCATGAATGTAGAATATTGAGCCCCAGCCATTGTCAAAACCATATGCACAGAGAAGTCCGGATGAACTCAGCGTGACAAAAGTTCCAGTTATGAACCCTATAGGAGATGAAATAAGATGCATGTACGTGAAGTTTGCGTAGCTAATTGAGACAAATAAAGAAAGGATGTAGATTTCAATCTATGTAAGCACTGTAAAATTATATAACAAAAGCTGCCAAATATATCGTGGAACAAAATATGGTCATCGAAAGAGTGTACCAAAACTGTTAGAAACTATTTACATAATTCATAACATTTTCTAAAGTTAAGGGTTGTTATTTCGAATTTTCGTATACGTCTACCAATTAACATTATATCGAACAAAGCTGCAACAATGCATTTCTTTTTACAGTGCATAAAAACAGCATGCTCCAACTCTTCTCAGTTGTTGAACTCCATGTTGCCTAAACACTTTAACCCTTTTAGTAAACTGAGAAATCGCTATGAACTATCTTTCTATCATCTAACAACTGTTAGTCGGTCTGTGTTTATTCAGGATATTACTCAACCGTTGGTTAATCTCACGCAGGTCAATATATGAAGTATTCCGTAAATACATCTTATATACTCTGTTGTCCGTACTGTGCAAGCGTACTTCACTAATGCTCGGATGCCAAGGTAGTTTAAACTGCGTAAAATATGCATTTCACCTTCTCTCATTTTCATCTTTTAACCAATTTTCATTAAACACAGTTGGTCTAAAGTTGATTTTCGTAAAGCCATACACGTGTTTGAAGAGGCAAAGTTGGCCTTTATAAAACTCCCTACACCAATAACCAGGCATTGTTATTTTGTTTCTGATATTCTGTTCAGGCTTTTATCTTGACTTTACTAATTAGAAACATGAGAATGTCACAAGTGATTAGACTATTCGAAATCACATTAGAATGTTTCAAAGGATGGATTATTCCAAATCACAATAGAATGTTCCAAATGGTTAGATTATTCTGAATCATATTATAATGATCTAAATGTTTAGACTATTCTAAATCATATTAGAATATTCCAAATGATTAGATTATTTCGAATCATGTTATAATGTTCGAAATGATTAGTCTATTCTAAATCATTCTATAATTTTCCAAATGACTAGATTCTTCCGAATCATATTATAATGTTCCAAATGAATAGATTATTCTAAATCATATTACAGCCGCTCGTTTCAATTCATGAGACAATGCAGGAGGAGTTAAACATCATCATGCCCACGTGCATGCATCAGCCTGTAATATCTTAAATTTCACGCATTTTTCAATATATAATCATCAGAATTATTTTTATTTCCTTCTCAAACAGATTACAGTATATATATATATATATATATATATATATATATATATATATATATATATATATATATATATATATATATATATCGTATAATTGTGTCCATGTGTGCGTTACCTGACATAATAAACGAATTAAGTTTTCCTCTATCTTGTGGAGGTGCCCAGTGACTGATCATGGTCACAATGGAGGGTATCAAGGCACCCTGTAAAGTATATATTATATTGTATTCAGACACGATAAATGTAATCGTCAATTTTAAATCACACGATATTGTCCCAACTATCTGCCCCAATTTAATGATTACACTTGAGCAGAATTTGATACATTTTATTTGCCATTTCTTCAAATCTGGAACTTGTTCGATGAATCTATTCTGTTTCAAATATGTAGAATAATGAAAACATTCGGTTTCCTGGAAATGTGCAGTTTGCGCTACCTTAACATTCACACATTATAAAACTGATGGAGACTCTAGGAATACATATTTATATGCTTTGTCTTTTTGACTTTAAGGTAAAAATGGCTGCCTCTATAAATCAGTTTCACTATGTCAAAGGAACTAAAAGTTAATCACAAACTTAATGATTACACTGGACAACAAATTTTTACAAAAGTCATGTTACTGAAATAAAATTAGTCAATTCTTATCAATTTTTATGTGCTGAACACGAATATGACAGTCAAATTGCAAAATTGGCTCTAGTTTTTTTGTAATCTGCAAGAAATTAATGTTTACATAACGAAATGCATTCCAATAGTAAAAGGTCAACTGTAATAGCCTACCTATAAAAAATCAAGTCATTGACTACATCTTAGATTTCTTCGCCTGTCTCTTGTACAGCTGTTCGGGAGCATCTCTGAGGAGTGTCCAGCAGTAGTCAGCCAGCATTGTAGTGGACCATTTTCCCTGGCATCTTTGTTCCATTGTTGCGATATCTTGATGAAAACGTTCGCCGTGTTCATCACTAACAATACCACAGTTGCTAGGAAAGAAATCCAAATGGGAATGAAGGAAGTGAATCTTTAGAGACATATTGCAGCCAAGTTTCTTATACTTCATCAACATGTCTTCTACTAGTTCCTTATAGTTTTCTGCCCTAACATTTCCGAGGAAGTTTGTAGAAACTAGGCGAAAAGGATTCCATGCTTGTTTCGCGTCACCTTCCAGCAAGTTGTTGAACCGGTCATCTTTGAAAAGCTCTCGAATCTGAGGACCCACAAAAACTCCCTCTTTAATCTTTGCTTCGCTGAGTCGAGGGAATTTTTCATGCAGGTATCGGAATGCTGGCAAAGTCCGGTCAATGGCTTTCACGAAGTTCTTCATCAAACCTAGTTTGATGTGAAGGGGTGGTAGCAAGATTTTCTGAGCCTCAACCAGAGCTGGGTGTTGGATATTCTTCTCTCCAATGGCTACATTCTGCCTGTGAGTCCATTCCTTCCTCATGTAGTGCATTTCCCTTGCTCGGCTATCCCACTCGCATAAGAAACACATGTATTTTGTATATCCTTGCTGCAGTCCCATTAAAAGGGCAACTACCTTCAAATCACCACAGAGGTGCCAGCTGTACTTGTTATACTCAATGGAATTCAGTAGCTGCCTTAAGTTATCGTATGTCTCTTTCATGTGGACAGCATACGCTACTGGAATAGATGGAAGAATGTTTCCATTGTGCAAAAGCACAGCCTTGAGACTCAGTTTCGAAGAGTCCACAAATAGTCTCCATTCTTGTGGGTCATGAGTGATTTTTAAAGCATTCATGAGGCCCTCAATATCGGAACAGAATATCAGATTACTTTCCTTTCTGAAGAAAGGCTCCAATTGCTGGTGGCGCTTTTGATATGCAGTAATTGTGACATCTTCTTCTAGAAGATTCCATTGTTGGAGTCTTGATCCTAGCAATTCTGCCTTGTTCTTTGATAAGTCCAAATCACGAATCAGGTCATTTAGTTCTTCCTGTGTTATTCTGTGTGGGGTTGATGATGCACCACAGTGAAAATCTGGATCACTGCATGCTGATGGACCAGGAGAAGAACAGGTCGACTCACCTTTGTCTTCGTCAGATGAATCAAGAGAATATTCTGCTGGAGGTTCTGGAATAGGAAGTCCCTCACCATGTGGAACTGGTCTCAATGCAGACGGAATGTTTGGGTAGACTATTCTCGACTTCTTTCGCTTCGTTATTCCGCCGGAAAGAGGAGGAACCAAGCAGAAGTAACAGTCATTTAGGTGGTTGCTTGGCTCTCTCCACACCATTGGGACTGCAAACGGCATTGATGACCTTTTGCAATTCAACCACTGTGAAAGCTGTGTTGTACATGTAGCACAGCATATATGCGGAGCCCAAGGCTTGTCTTGGTCACCAACCTTGCATCCGAAGTAAAGATGATATGCCTTCTTCACTTGAGAATTGATACTTTTCTTCTGGTTGGCAAATGTCACTTCCCCACAAATATAGCAAAAATTGTCCGCGGTATTAACACACTTTCGAGGCATTACTGTTCTTTATTGTAGGTAAATGGATAAAATAATAAGTTTTATGTAACAGTAGCTTGAACTGTCTCGCACAACGTCTAAAATATTTTAAATGCTGAACCTATCTGATTGGGCTTTATATAGTACACTGCTTACGTCAGCTTCAGCAGCCGCCTGGCATTAGTATAATAGGCCTACACATGTATAGTACACTGCTGACGTCAACTTACTTCAGCAGCCGCATGGCATTAGTATTGCATTGCATCAGAAAATGATGCAATCAACTGTGGATGATGTGAGCATGATGGTATTATGCAATGTTACATCATTATTCCGGATGTTGCTGCAGTCCTACTGGAGAAATTTACACAGTGAAACATAGAAAATGAGGTATATGAATATCTTCAAAACGAGAGCCAATACAAATTTTTCACGGTTATATTCGTGTTCGGCACACCAAAATACTACAGATTAGGGCCTTTTCAAGTCAGTAATGATTTCACTGTTGACCAGTGTTATTTAAATAAGCATAGCTGTTTTCTTTATTTGTTTCAGAAGAATGATGACGTAATGCTAAACGTATGCACACTCACCACATCAAGTCTTGTGATCACTCTGAGAACATACGCAACGTAAATATTCAAACTCACCACAGCAAGTCTTGTGATCACTATCAGAACATACACAATGTAAATGTGCACACTCACCCCAACAATTCCTGTGATCACTATGAGACCATTCAGTCTAAATATGCACACTCACCCCAGCAAGTCCTGTGATCACTCTGAAAACATACACACTGTACATATGCATACTCACCCCAGCAAGTCCTGTGATCACTCTGAGAACATACACAATATAAATATGAGTTCTAGCACATAAGGGTACTAGAACTGTGCTTAGGCAAGAAATCAGAACAGCCGCCGTTACAACTTGTTTCCCGCCAAATCTGGTTGCTAAGTATCCGGCAGGAATCTGAGTGACAATACAGCCATAGTAGTAGCAGGACAACAAACTAGTCTGGTCGGTTTTACTCCAGTCAAACTCGGTCCCCTGGAATTCGTCACAAAATAATTAAATTACTGAATATTATGTAATATTTCACCGTAAAATAACATTTTATAACATTGGTGGCGATAGATACTGAAGTATGGAAACATAATGGCAGACTATTGAGGTGACTGATAAATTGAGTAAAGCACCATACAGTTTCAAATAATTACCTGTTTATGCTTAAATGTGTCCTTGCTTTCCTTTTTATGCCATCAAATAATGATACTTATCTTCCTTCATACAAATCCTTCCTGCTGAGATAAGTTATATTGCATTAATTTTCCATAGACCGATACCTTTAAAAAGTTACACACTGGTGTGTGTGTGTGGGTGTGTGTGTGTGTGTGTGTGTGTGTGTGTGTGAAGAGATAATTTGCAAACAAAATATTTGACAATCATACAGATAGTCTTTTTCATGATCAAGTCAGAGAAACTAATTTAATAATATGTTGAAACCTTACCGTACACACCTCAGTGAAAGTCACCTCTCGAAAACAAAAGGCGTAAAGGTTTAAGATTGAAGTTATTTATATCCAGATTTTTTCTATTTCTTTTATACTGAAATAAATGAAGATTGTATTGTAATAAATATATAAATACTGGTTTTTGATTTGTTTTTCTTCACCCCATCTTAGAATTCCATAGTTACGCTGTAATATAAAATACCATACAATACACTCCATTAGTTATTCACTCTCAAGCTTGTTCGCTTTAATTTAATCCATTTAGAATATTTTATTTGCTAAATATCGCTTTCAAAATGTCTTTCAATCAAGCAACTACAATCATACAATGAAACCTTAAGTACTAGCAAACACTTCCTCTATGTTTATCACACTGAGAGAAAACATGCATTGCCAGACACTATCTTGCCCCTTAAGTAGTCCAATGAGCCTTTAACTGATCTGTATCAAAATAATAAACGAAGACAAACTGGAAAAATCAAGTACAAGACCGATCTATACCAACATAAGAAAGAGTACAGGACAGCAGTTCTAGCACGGATGTGAATGGCTACACAATGTGATCTCACCTGCTATTCCCATCTCAGCCCCTAGAAAAAGTATTGGAAAAGGAAAAAAAGGACTTTATTACTTTATTCTCAGTTAAACGGCTTGAAGCTTGCTGTGTGCAAGTAATTATAGTAACGGCAAAGAACAGAAAGCTGGAGAATACTGTATAATATTAAAAGTACAGTATTCTGTACCACGACCAGATCCATCATGCCCAACAAACAGCGACCTCGTTTACAATTATGCGTGTGTATATATCACAGCTATATGACTTCATCTGACAACCCCATTCACGAGTGGCCGAGTGGTCTAAAGCGCTCACCGTTACGGATCATTGCCATCTCACCTCTGTCTGCGTGGGTTCAAGTCTCGGATTTAGCCAATGTGGGTATGTGAGAAAGCTTGCCAGTAGCTTCTCGTGGGTTGGTGGTTCTGTCCAAGGTTTTCCCGGGTTCTTCATCCACCATTAATACTGGCCGCCATGTATAGCCTATCGTGTGCTGAAAAATGGCGTTAAATCCTACAACGACAACAACATATATCACAGCTATACACCTTCATTTGACAACCACAGTCCCACATATATCACAGCTATACGCCTTCATCTGACAATCAGTCCCGCATACTTCACAGCTATACGCTTTCATCTGACAACCACAGTCCGGCATACTTCACATATATATGCCTTCATCTGACAAACACAGTCCCACATATATCACAGCTATACGCCTTCATTTGACAACCATAGTCCCACTTATATCACAGCTATACGCCTTTATCTGACAATCACTCTCAAAAATGCATTGCGAACAAAAGCCACAAATGGCAACAAGACGAAATTTCATTAATGGCAACATCTCATCAAACAAGTCCAACAACTTTCTCAAAGATACCTTTTCTGTATCTTGATTTGATTCTCGGTTAAAGTCAAACTTACTTAATTCACAGACTTTTAATCTATCCAATTCATCAAGTTTGTATTCCAAGCTTGTATATCATTGATCACTGGATGAACACTTTCATAAATATTACATCATAACCTACATCTTGGATGTATCAAGCCTCTCCAAAACAACACGAATTGAGTATAGGCTTAATGCCATGAGCTTCTATCTAATAACTTGATAATTACGACCATTATATTTGCATATATATTAATACAAATGTTTGGAATTCTAATGTTGAACATAAGCTAGTTCAAGACTCTTTCTTCCTAATACACACATAACAAAACAATTCGCAGTTAGATTTTGTTAGTTTCAAAGATATATACAGTAGTTTTGTATGTACTGTTTCAATATCAAGTGCATTATTAAAGTCAAATTCGTATCATTGCAGAGGCAGTATCCTAGTATAAACATTGTTCCAGCGTGTGTATTTATATTTTTCCAAACGTACGTAACTTCATTTTGATTGTGAATAGTACCTTAGATGCTTTTAGGTGTGACTTGCTTCCATTTATACCAAACACTGAAATGTATACTTATAGCCTGAAGCCATATTTTAATTTGTGATTCCCAAAATACCATTTGTAGTGATTCCATCGGTAGCCTCCATTTCGGAAAATCATCGTTGGTTTTCTCAAAATTAACCTTTCATCCCCATTCATCACCTTCACAACAAGATTCAAGTCGATTAAGCAAGTTCTGCATCTCAATTGTTGGTTTAGTAAATATAACTATATCATAGTCATTTAGCAAAATAAATGTTTCAAATACTAGTAACGTCTACACAAATGTGACATTGGACAGTACACATTCAAGGTCACATACAAGTAAAGAAAGAATTAATAGTGACATAACGTAACTTAACGTACATCAAATTGACAACTGAAGTTATATTTCCGTTTTTTGTGGCTCGAACACACGTGTTTACACACACACACACACACACACACACACACACACACACATAAATACGCATATATATATATATATATATATATATATATATATATATATATATATATATATATATATATATATATATATATATATATACATATATATATATATGTATGTATGTATATATTGCTTCAAGCAAATTTAACATTTTCCTGCTCATAACGCATATCTGTATCAATGCTTCCTCAAAATCTATAATTAAACAATAGAACCTGCCACTGCATTTTCGAAGATAGTTACATATATGTGTATAACACAACCATTAATAATACCATATTCGTTTCTGAAACCCGGTTATTCATTACTAATTTGTTTTCGCATCATTTTGTATCATCTTATTTAACTCTGGTATTGAGAATTACTTAGTACCTGTAGCAGACTAAACCCAGTATACATTTTTGATTATACTTATTTTATATGGTTTATAATTATATGATTTATAATTATTTTAATCGTTGGTAACGATTGTTAAAAAAAGTTATAATTATTTATAGCACAAATTCGTGTGGAAGTACGATACTTGCAGCATTATATTAACAGACGAGTTAAATGAGGTTCACCATAGCATTTGGATTCTTTAATTAGGATTCTTTCATTCAGATTCTGGACCATTAAGATCTTCAGCTTTCCCAAACTTTAGGCAATCAATAGTTGCTCTCACTTCAGCCTCTTGGATTTTGCAATCTGATGTTGCATCTTCATTGCTTTTAGAAATATCAAATGCAAATATCAAATGTATATGTCACTGCTTGCAAGAGCGGACTAAAACACATGAACAATTACGCAACCAGTCCAAGTGTGAAATCTTGCTGGAGGAAATAGTACATGTGTCTCATAATAAGTTCCAAAATATGTTTGTGTCAAGGTCGCGGGTTAAAACCCCGGCCTTGTCTTGCCAAAGACTTTTAAAATTGGTACTAACAGCAGCAGACCGCTCCGGTGACTAGTGATTAGAGCGTCCGCCTCGGATGTGAGAGTTCGTGGGTTCTATCCCAGGCCGAGCCATACCAAAGACTGATACAAATGGTAATAACAGCTGCCTCACTTGGCGCTCAGCATTAAGAAGCTAGTGCTACGAATGATCGGCCTGGTGTCAGGATAATGTGACTGGGAGGGACATCATGCTACATGTCTGCGACATGATGCTCCATTGCTAGACATCACTTTAAACTGCCACACTGCATACATCGTAGCGATATGACTGAAACATTGTTAAAGCTACGTTAAAAATCCAAATCAGATATACGCGTTCTTCAAGTGCACTTAGAAGCTGCATTTGGATTTGCTTTGTTTGAAGTACGTTTCAATGTGATCTAGAACTCGAACAAATCTTATTGCTATAACTGCCATTCTTTTTGCATTTTGACAATGTTCCAAACCTGGGTTGTCTTATAATGGATGTGTTGTGCTGTTACCAAACAGTCTAACGGTTTTTCTCATAACAACATTTTCCGCTTTCTTCTTAAGAGCATAAGCCAATGTGTCCGTAGCGTTATCAAACTCAGATGTTCCAATCATTTGGCAAAATGTCTCAAATGAAACGTTCTGGAATTGCTCACGCAAACATTCCTGATATGTATTGTGTTTTCCATTTTAACTTTGTAAAGATTTGAGATCTGACGGTATAATTATCTATACTGTGCGTATTAGGTTCACTCCAAGATGTTATTTTCAATCCCTAACAAACCTAGTTAAGGAGGCATGGGACTTGATTCTACTCTGTTTACGTTATCAAAGGTAGATAATTATTTCATATTTCCGAACATAGTCGCAAATTGCGTGTTATATATAAAGCTGCCAACATCTTATTGTTAGCAAAACAGCCATTCACGAGTTTCAAACATCTAGATTTGCAAATACTCAATCAATTGTGGCCATAACGTTATAATTATTTAGATCCCCCCTAAAATAGACCACTAATTGAAGCATTTTAATTTCGAGAATATTTGTGCAAGTGACGTATTCCATCTTCAGCTATACGACGACCCTCCACTTCAGGGTGCACTGAAAAATTCTCAGAATCAAGGTCACTTTTGCAAGTCACTTATCAGGAACCATATAACATTTTAGAGGTAATCTCGATGTATATATACTCAATATCTAGTAAGTCATCACAAATATTTCTTACAAAAGTCATTTAAGCCCCTGAATTTAGTGCTGTATTAACATTTATATCCCTGGGTTTTGGCACAATGATAATAGCCATTACGAAAACTTATTTCGTACTGTAAGTCCATGTGGCTATAAAACGAACAGCTTTGTACTTGCATGTAAAATCTTTAAAATCGTCTTTGTTAAGACATTCTGAGTATCCTTTGCTTGATATATATATATATATATATATATATATATATATATATATATATATATATATATATATATATATATATATATATATATATAAGTTAGATCTCCTTTGAAATTATTTTCATTCATGTAAGAGTTGCCCATCCTAATGTTAGTTGAATGCACTACCATGCTGCAATAAGAAGATCTCAAACTGAATTAATGGCTACACGACATTAATGTAATATCATTTATCCAAGTTCCATTTGATCCAAAGTACCATACTTATAAGTCTTGATAGTACTGCACATATCGAAGCTTCAAACATGTAGCATAAAACATTAATATACTCTCTTAACTGCATGCAACATCATGTATATATCAGCTACCAGGAATAACTCAACGTTACTGCACCATAACAAGCAAAAACAGCATCTTTACTGATCAGCCACAACAAATCCTAACAATCCACATTTGTCCTCAGTAGCCTAGGAAAACAACAGATCCTAACAATCCACATGTGTCCTCAGTAGCCTAGGAAAACAACAGATCCTAACAATCCACATGTGTCCTCAGTAGCCTAGGAAAACAACAGATCCTAACAATCCACATGTGTCCTCAGTAGCCTAGGAAAACAACAGAACCTAACAATCCACATGTGTCCTCAGTAGCCTAGGAAAACAACAGATCCTAACAATCCACATGTGTCCTCGGTAGCCTAGGAAAACAACAGATCCTAACAATCCACATGTGTCCTCGGTAGCCTACGAAAACAACAGATCATACCCTGTTGAACGGAAATAATAAGGGAGGTATAACATCACAGCGAACCTCGGAAATCTACAGAAATGTTATCTAAAGGCGTCGATTTGAATAATATCTTTGCCAATCTACCATAAGCATATTCTAAACACATACACGTTCAACACTGACTCAGGGTGCTAAATCAAACAGCCTTTGTATTCCAAGCCAAAGAAAACAAACACAGGGATGGATCATGGAACAAAAATGTAAAATTTAAAAATGCATGCTATATGTCAAAATATGCCTAATAAAGTCGATACCAACTGGTAAACCTTTAGACAATACCGATTAAGAAAAATGGAACATTTCAAATACAAACAAGAACTATGGGAATGCCCAAGATAAGTGTATCATCCACTGCTTAAAACAAACTTTTACAAGAATAATTGGGGCTTCACCAGAGGACCAACGTTTTTTTCCACATTTGTCACAAAACACAAAATTCAATCAGAGCAACAACAGAAAAATGAATTTTCAATAAAACCGATCAGATATTAGACAATGGTATACTACATGGATGAAAATCTGACTTTTCAAGTTTAGCCACACAGAGAAAAATCCTCATTCTACGTTTAAACATCAAGTACCTTAAGAATTGTTAGCAACAAAAGACCAAGCCGTACAGTTAATACAACATAATGAACCTCTTCAGAGATCGGCGATAGGGAAACCCCAAAATATAAAACATTAACACAGATGCTGACCACCATGGACTTAAAACACCTTAAATTAGTTGGGAAATAGTCTTCAGATACATGGAAAAACTGCCGAACATCTTTCACAAGAAAGGGCTTCCCAACAATCTTACTACATTTTCAAAGATGAGTAGTGAAGGTCAAACGATTAATGAACGTTACGCTGATACTTATGTCCCCGATTTCTTAGAATGTGTTGAAAACAGACTTGCATGAAAAATATGAGAACCACTCAAGCGGACTAAACAACAATTACAACGCGGATTTATTCAAAACACTTTACCTAATAATGCTGCCCGTCTTATAAAAGAAGATATTAGCGAAGCAATGGATTAGTAAAAAACATTCGCTACTGTCACTCTTAATGTTGAATAGTGCTTCAACCCGTATGTTGCCTGCACAAGATATATCATTCACCTTAAAAGCGTGACTTTTGTTATACTAAATCCAAACGAAATCCAGATCGAAATTCAAGCGGAAGGAACCGATTAGCGACACAGAATGAAACTAAATTTAAAGGATCAAAACAAGAATCCAACATTTTCGCCAATCTCACACTGGGAAAACAACCTAGAAATTCAAACAGTCTCGTGCAATAGATGCAGTACACAATTGATCGAATACAGAAAGTTTACGACACTCATTATGCTATTATTGGTGCAAATGTGCTAAGGTGCAACTAAGTCAATCCAATTGTTTCCCAATAACTTTCTATACATTCTGTTGACAAAAATTATTTAAGGCTTTTCAGGCTCTTACATTAAAAACATTGATATTGCTATATTTGTAAAATATTAAGCTAGACTGGGTGTTTTTTCGGATAGATGAGCCAGATCTCTATCTTTACTCAGACCGGGGCTATTACTATATATGCACATATTGAGATAAAAATCCTACCGTTATTTGTAATACGCCATAAGAATACGACAGAATATGCGCTTGTATAACGACAGCTATCCTTAAATGACGAATGAAAACGCAGATGATTTATACAGTTTCGTCATCTAATTTATAAATTGTCGGAACCTGTTGTGAAGAAGCCGATAAACCAGCAGATGTTCCAACATTCAAATTCAAATGGGGCTATACAAGTGTTACATTCGTTTGATCTGAAATATGCTAATTTTCCCAGTAGTGCTAAACATGTTTCAACCATATACAACACATAATGTATTACCCATTCTCTTCCAGATTCAAGAAAGAACCAATACTGCATTATAATATGAAAGTTGTTGAGTCCTGGAAATATACCAGGATAACATTCATTATACATTACTTAAATCGAGATTTTTCAAATAGTTTGCAGAGATATCATGACTGATATCAGTTTTGAAATCAAACAAGAAAATGAAAGGTCGTCAATGTTTCAATCAACCTAAAACATCAGTATTTAATGCAAAACTTAAAATAATGCAAATTGGGATAAACGTTGGTACCAAGCCACATATCCGATATTTTTTTCTTAGCTAGTTACGTGAGACTGTTCTCTTGTTTTTTAAACTCGAAACTAAATCTAAACATTCCTGAATCAGCTTGTGTGTCAAAGCATCATATTGGATTGAAAGCCACGTTCAGTTTAATTTTTTTAACGGCAAGTCATATATTGGTTTGACAAATTTAAAACAATCATATTTAGTGAGTCAAGTTTTAAATGTATTAATATGTTTCTGGATGTAATCATTTGGTGTCAAGAACTTAAAAATGTTAGATAGTAATTTAGTCCATTCTAGTCAATTTTCATGATGTTGTAGAACATACCGTAAAGTGTTCTTCTACTCACATGCATAACTCTACCTTACGTCTTACCTTGTTTTCTGCAGCAATAGTTTTAAAAGCTGTCTGGCATCCTTCCTGGTAGATTTTCTCTTCCTCAGTTTCTTTCTGCATAATATGGCTAGATTCATTTGACGTGGGAAAATTACTCAGATTGTTCCACAAGACTGCAACAGTATGCGTCTTTGAGTAGAGGCCTGAATCATTAAATTTGGTTGTATTCGAATTAATCGTAGAATTATCAACCACGTCTTTTAAAACATCCTCCAGGTGACCTTCTGGCTTGACCATGCATACAATGGCCATACTAAGGTTCACTCTGTGAACGTAAAGCCAAAACATGGCGAAGAAGGCAAGATATGCAAACTGCCACCTCTTGGAACAAAGCCATGGAACTGGACCTATAAATAAACATAAGGTGATAAAATCACTGTAAAGAACCTTTTCAAATGCATTTGCCTGATAAACCCGTTTCTAAATTGTTTATTCTTGTATCGACGGCTAATGATCATAATTTATAGGCTAACTGTAAATTTTGATTTTTCTTAAAGCAACATGTTTTCAATTTCACTACAGGTCGAATAATTATATTCGACAAAATTTCCCAGAGCCGTAATGGTTTTGTTAGAAGACTGTCACGACTCATTATCTAAGGGTCGCAGGTTCGATACCCAGTTGACGACCTCCTCGGTGTATACTTGTGAAAGGTTCTTAACTGTTTGCATGACATAATATAGTTGTTAATTTGTTTAAATGTCGTTAGAACAAACCAAACAACCATTTTTCATTGCCTTAATTACCTCCTATTGGAACTGACAATAAGACAGTGAAATCTGTTTGAGCCGAGACCACAAATTAGGAATAACTTCTCATGTGGAGAACAAAAATTAAACCCTCTCTTTAATTACGCAATTAATCTCTGTCTAGAAAGAATATAGGTTTTATTTAAATTTCAAAAATGAGGACCCTTATCGGCCTTTACAGAGACGTTACATGATTATTAAATTAAGGACAGTCAGACAGAAGAGATCCTTGCCATCCGGTTTCGAGTCATCATCGCTTAGTTTAGGTTTATTGCAATGGTTCTCTTTTTCTTTAGCCGGTTTCTGAAGAAGAGCATCACGCGTTCCATCATCTTTACGGTCACCCTGTTGTCTTTTACCATCAGAGGTTTCCATTGATAAGTCGCTAATACTAGCGTCATGTATTTTCATTCAGAACGAGGAGAATTTTGATTATGTCAGACGACGTTTGACCTTGGGCATCAGTGTAGCGGAATGCATTTATCATGCATATCATAAAGTCAGCTGTAATGTAAAACGAAAGTATCAATTAGCAAAAATGCATATATATATATATATATATATATATATATATATATATATATATATATATATATATATATATATATATATATATATATATATATATATATATATATATATGAATATATATATATTAAGTGAACCTTAAAGTTGAATGCATTGAGCATTAAGATTTTATCACATTTAAGCCAGACAAGTTCGACCTTTCTTATTTTCTCCCCCACCCCCTATGTCAGTGTTAAACTTGAAAGGCCAACATCAAGGACTCATTGAGATTTGACCGGGGCATCTCAACGCTGTCCTGAGAAAGTAAACATTTGAGCTTCCCACCATAACCGCTTGATAGGAACCCATGTCAAATATTCGTTTTCAAAGCGAAGTTGTTATACAAACATAGTTCAGAAATTCTAGGCTATCTAAAATCTGACGAAAGAAATAAATGACTATCTAGGAAAATATTTACGATTGGTCAGAATAAATTAAGGCGTACACTTTGGAAGTAATGTGAATTTAAAGTGAGGACCTTGGTCGAAATTCTTTAGTTTGAAACTTCCTGAGAGGGGAGAAGTTTGGCTCCGAGGAAGCCTAAAAAGAATACTGCTTTCCCCGTTAAACAAAAAAAGGTACCAGGTGGCTGTGTTGTACGAAAAGAGAGGTTTTAGTGCTAGGACGCACAATTTTTGAAAGAGAACAACATTACGGTACGCAATTTTAATTTTTCACGTAATTTTCTACTTTGTTGTTGTTGCTGTTGTTGTTGTTGTAGGGTTTAACGCCATTTTCCAGCACACGATAGGCTATACATGGCGGCCAGTATTATTGGTGGAGGAAGACCCCGTGAACTCCCCGGAAAAGAAGCACCATCCTCGAGAAGCTACTGGCAAACTTTCTCACATACCCACTTCTACGTTTGATTGTTTGTTGTATTCATATGTGTTTGATATGACTAGGATCCATATTATGTATCGTTTATTCAATTTCATGGAAATCTGTTGATGCTAGAGTTGTTACGAAATTTATCTCTTTAATTTTACAGTTACTAGTTCATTGATAGAATTAACGGATCGCATGCGATCCAAATTGTCATATGTGTAGGATTTCATATGGCTGTATGAATGAATTTCATTTGTCTGTTAGGACGATAATGCTTATCGTGAGTTAACGATAATCGCATATTTATATCTTATTATGTAGTTTTTAAACGATCTTGTAGGTTAGGAGTTGCTGTGAGCTAGACTTTTGTGAATTTTATGCAACAGTAATCGAGCATATGGTAGCGTAGGTAAATAGATACGGTAAAGTAAGATACACGGCTCACGTGTTAATTTATTTTCGGTCGCTGTGAAGCAAGAGTGATGATCTATCGAATTAGGTCACAATTTATGCAGTGTTTAGATAGCTAGTTATGCTTCTTAGTAACGTAAGTGAAGGAATATTATGTATGTATACGAAATGATCCGTATAGAGATTATGGGGTAAATTTTGTCATTTAAGGAAACAGCTTTCTGGGAGAGACGGGACAGTCCGAAGACGGAAGTCTGGAGAGAGATGACGTGCTCAAAATAAAAGACTAGGACGTCCAGAGAGATGAAGCGTTCAGAATAGGAAGACTAGAGAGAATAGGAAGCAGTGTGATATACGGGTCAAGAGAGGAAGGTGGTGCAATCAGTCGTGGACATTGCGTTCTTTTCATCTCTCGTTATTATGATGAAATAAATCAAAATTAAACACTGTTCTTAAATTCTGTTGACATAACATAGGTTGAATAGGAGTTGCCACTATTAATTGTTATTGAAAATTTTTTGTTATTTTTTTTTCTTGTTTAAGGGGGCTTGTATTGCAATATTTCTTTCCAATAGTCTTGCTCAGTTCTCTGTTGATATTCTATCTATCCACTCACACCGGGCCATAAAATCGAGGGAGGTGATCCCCTAGATAACGCCAATTAAATCCAATTGACCACCCCTCTTACTACAAAGGCGACGTTATATATATATATATATATATATATATATATATATATATATATATATATATATATATATATATATAGAGAGAGAGAGAGAGAGAGAGAGAGAGAGAGATGTGTGCGTGCGTGTGTTAAAATTTACTTTCAACGTTGTTACTGTAAGTGGATTATATCTCAGCCTTTCAACGATGACATAAATAAAGTCAAAGTTTTTATTTCCAAATGTACATAAAAAAATATTTAAGCGTTGTTTGTACCTTTTTGCATGTAAACGTCTTAACAGTATTCTGGTTTCACGCATCAAATGTTGATATTCGGTAACCTATTATAACAAATTTATATCAGTCGCGATGTATTTATTATAGTACCATACAACACCTATTTTAATTTCATGTGAAGGCTACTTATCTCGACTTTTACTTTACAATAACTATACGAAATGAATAGAAGACTTCAATCGCATTATTCACAGATCGTGGTATTATATCCTCTAACCAGTATCTTCATTCACAGGTCACAACGTTCCGGTGGCCTTGTGATTAGAGCGTCCGCCTCGGATGCGGTAGGTCGCGGGTTCGAACCCCGGCCGAGTCTTACCAAAGATTTTATAAACATTATACTAACAGCTGCCTCGCTAGGTGCTCGGCATTACGAGGTTGGTGTTAGGACTGGTCGGCCTGGTGTCAGGATAATGTGACTGGATGAATCATCATGCTACATGACTGCGGTATGATGCTAGACATCACTATAAACTGCCACACTGAAGACATCGTGTCGATATGACTGAACAACCTTTCAAGCTACGTTAAAAATCCTAAACACACGCACACGCATTCACATATCGTTACTAGCTTTTTCTACCCAATAGCTGCACTCACTGGTCGTTAATGGTTTCAGCTATCGTATAACAAACCAGTTACGTACACTGACGACTTGATCTTTCAGTCAAGCATGACAAAACGAGCAACGTACAACAAAAGTGAGACACAGTTAGCTGTCCAAAGCTATCAAAAGGGCATTGTCATCCAAATCTGATACTTTTTTATTTTTTAAAAATTCTTATACGGTTAAATTATGTGTGATGTATACATTGAGCACTACGGTCTTATTGTTTGTTTCTTTAATTCTTTTTCTATGTTGCTTTTATCCCTCATAGTAGCATTGGTGGTGGTAGTATCAGTAGTAGATGAGGTAGTGGTACCTGGTGTGTAAAATAGTTATGAACATCTTTAGATACGATGTCTGCAAAACAATCCCATCTTGGGTTTAATTAACATGCAGGCAAACCATCAGGTTAAAAATAAATAATATTTCTAGTTATCTTTCCCATTTCCCAACTGCATGAGGGATACCATTCCCACTCATTGGGATCCGTATGATGGACTGTAAAAATTTCGATTACGATGATACTGTCAAACATTCTCTGACCAAACTTGATATATCAAATCATGGTAGGAAGACTCATTTAAAAAACGAGGAATTTATCGAAGACCCATTCAAAATAATAAGGGATTTATCTTTATCACTTCTGGGTCTCTATACGTGGGTGGTGGTGATTCCATGGCCGAGGGGAGGGGAGGGTATGAATATGCAATACAAAGTGTAGGCATTTGCGACGGTGAGCTGTTAAAGTTGTTCTAGAGCAGTGGTTGGGCCACCGCCCCCATGGTTATCCCCAGTGCACCCCATACCTTACCCCGTAACAAACATTATTTAGCATTAGCGCCCTCTCGATAATCCAACCGCTCTCAAGATGGTGGTACCGCTCACTTTAGGGACCACTGTTCAAGAGTATTTATAATACGGACTCATATGCATATTGGGGGGGGGGGCGGCCCGAGTGGCCGAGTGGTCTAAAGCGCTCTCCGTTACGGATCACTGCCATCTCACCTCTGTCTGCGTGGGTTCCCGGGTTCTTACTCCACCATTAATACTGGCTGCCATGTATAGCCTATCGTGTGCTGAAAAATGGCGTTACACCCTACAACAACAACAACATATGCACTTTAATGTGCCCAGGTAAAGAGCCGACGATGAATGAAAAAACGATCAATGATTCTTGCTTCAGACGAGCAAAAATTGATTGATGCATTAAATAAGAATACTACTTGATTGGATAAAAATTACCCGCATTAATTAATATATACGGTTAAATTATGTGTAAGGTGTATATTGTACATTGCAGTTTTATTCCACAGAGAGAGAGAGAGAGAGAGAGAGAGAGAGAGAGAGAGAGAGAGAGAGAGAAAGAGAGAGATTATAGGAGATCGAAATCCAGCGGTACTAAATGGAGTGCCCACTGAGCTTCGAATAATGTGTTTGCAGAAATGAATGGATTCTCTTTAAGTTATGACTTTCGATCAAATAATACACTGCACCAGGTTGAGTAATCAGATATATAATGAGACATATCGCGTTTTACAAAATTCTGTACTTGTTAAGTTCAAGTAAGGACTCCCTCCACTGACTTTCAATGCAGGTTTAGGCCTAACGTATATATTTCGTTTTCAAATTCACTCAACCACAACTGATGGAAAAATTCTTGCGAAACGGTAGGAAAATCACTCCAGCATCACAATCTATGCATTCTGAAATGTACTTACATTTTTATGATCGTGCCTCGTATATTGAATATATCACCCAGTCTGTACTAAAAGTACTGATATATACATGCGCGTTTATAACACTACAGCTTGTGTGCTAACAATGTTTCAATCGATATGATGCAGGGAGTGTTCACTGTTTCCCAACGAATTTAAGTCCTAATAAATCGTGATTATATATAATGTGCATAGGTAAATTGAAAACCGGTGGGTTTTTGCATTAGTCTAAGTGTTAAATTCCTTTTGAAAAGTAAGACCGTTGCAGTGTAACTCGCCTAGCTGAATGGACAATAGTACTGATGCATGAAAGTGACATGTGCAGGTAGCTATGGCGTGGTAAAGATAGTCTCTCTCTCTCTCTCTCTCTCTCTCGTCTGTGCATTGTATCGACATCTCACTTTTGTCTGTGTCGTTATAATCTCAGGCTCGACTATTGAGGGTATGTGAGGAAGTTTGCTAGAGTTTCCCGCGGGTGTGTGGTTCTTACCGGGATTTTTCCGGATTCTTCCTACACGTGTAGTCCTACATGTAAGACATAACACATGTTTTTGTTTTAGTAATATGTCTTTCTACCCAAATAATGGCCCTGTATAGCTTGTTACGATGTCGGTTGACATCGGAATGAGTAGTAACACTTTCAGGAATATCTCACACACTTGGCAGCCTATGTCGACACTCTTCCACTAATTCTTGTGTAATTAATATACTTACTGTCCTGTCCTTATCCTGGCGGAATGAAAATATGACACTAGCAAATGGACGCATTTTCATGTTCCGTTGACATACATTTGTATTTGTTGCAATCCGACGGTAGTCAAGGTATGCCGAAGTATGGTTAAGTAGGTTCATGTGGGGGATATGTTTCTTGAACGAAACGAAACGATGCTTAGTGTTCCAATATGCATAATATATATTTATTCGTTTTGTTAAAGAATAATATTTCAATTTAACCCGATTTAGGCATTACAGGCTTTCATCCTTTCCAGCCAACTGAAATGTAGGCCAACGAAACTTGAAAATAGGTACATTTCTTTTGTGAGAATTTGAATTTATTAGAGAAAAGACACCAGGTTAAGTAAAGTCTGACAAAAAAACATTACAACTTTACTTTGTAGAAAAGCGTCGTTATTAGTTGCCAGTTGTGTGTGATATTTCTGAAAATTTGACTTTCGTGACACTGTTAGTCGACATCAAAACACGCTACACAGAACCATTGGTTAGGCGGTAAGACCCCCACCCCACCCCCACCACCAGAACAAAAATGTGTGGTGATGTGTCTTACGTTGTAAGACTACCTCCACGTAATATACTGCCCGCCAAATATAGCCTATCATGTGCTAAAAAGGGGCGTTAAATCCAAAACAACAACAACAACAATCTCTCTGCTTCGATGACAACTCTTTTTCCAATTTAGGGAGCTGTTTCTACTCGAATTTGATTCTCTTACGAAAGACCCCACCGCACATCACAGTGTGCGGCTTTGGTATTAGCAACAATTAAAACAATGAACACTCCCAGTAAGTTAACCAGTCATGCATGGAGGACAATAAACAGGACAGGCTGAATGGTCAAGTTTAAAAACAATGTACAGCGCGTTTTGATGTGATTCAGCTGATCTTCAAGAACGTAATTATTTGAAACGAAAATAAGATGAAGGTCGTGGCTACGTGAACAAGAAATAGTTTTTGTTGTGTTTTTTTTCTGGGGGGGGGGGGTTTGGGTTGTTTCTTTTGGGGGTGGGGTGTTAATTTTTTTATATTTTTCTCTGTAACAAAGATTTGATTTGAAAAGAAAATGTCAGAGGAGACTAGAGAGATATCTTCGTATGCTATAATTATTTAATACAACAGGAAAATACATTATGGAATAACAAATGCACAATGAAAGACAGAGATTAGTTATTCTGCAGGTGTATCAGCAAAATATTTGTATGATGCTTCACAACCATGTATTTTGATCTACACAATTCCACGTAGATATAAGTATAATTATTAAACGTTGGACTGCTACTTTTACTTTTAATTGCAACCATATGTCTGTGTTGTTTTGCATTTACACAAATCACCAATTAGTACGGATCCTCTAATTTTATGTCAATATTTTCATTTTATTTATCTCGTTAAAAATATCGAATATTGATTTATCAGCACGAATTACAATCAGTGATAATCCCGTTACTCTGTCGACCATCTTACCCAAATTTTTTCTATTTATAATCTTATGTATTTATATCCATGTCAATATTCAAAGTGGACATAGATTATAGCAATAATTTTTTTTTTTAAAATACAAAAATAACTCTTTCATCCGCTTTTACGTAAGGCGTTTCTATGTATCAGATTCTACTAATATAGAACTAGCGATGTTATATCCTTGCAGTGGGCACTATATGACCATTACAGAAGTGAGCAATGTTATATCCTTGAAGTGGGCACTATACAGTATGACCATTACAGAAGTGAGCAATGTTATATCCTTGCAGTGGGCACTATATGACCATTACAGAAGTGAGCAATGTTATATCCTTGCAGTGGGCACTATATGACCATTACGGAAGTGAGCAATGTTATATCCTTGCAGTGGGCACTATAGGTCCATTACAGAAGTGAGCAATGTTATATCCTTGCAGTGGGCACTATAGGTCCATTACAGAAGTGAGCAATGTTATATCCTTGCAGTGGGCACTATAGGTCCATTACAGAAGTGAGCAATGTCATATCCTTGCAGTGGGCACTATATGACCATTACAGAAGTGAGCAATGTTATATCCTTGCAGTGGGCACTATATGACCATTACAGAAGTGAGCAATGTTATATCCTTGCAGTGGGCACTATATGACCATTACAGAAGTGAGCAATGTTATATCCTTGCAGTGGGCACTATACAGTATGACCATTACAGAAGTGAGCAATGTTATATCCTTGCAGTGGGCACTATAGGTCCATTACAGAAGTGAGCAATGTTATATCCTTGCAGTGGGCACTATATGACCATTACAGAAGTGAGCAATGTTATATCCTTGCAGTGGGCACTATACAGCATGACCATTACAGAAGTGAGCAATGTTATATCCTTGCAGTGGGCACTATATGACCATTACAGAAGTGAGCAATGTTATATTCTTGCAGTGGGCACTATATGACCATTACAGAAGTGAGCAATGTTATATCCTTGCAGTGGGCACTATACAGTATGACCATTACAGAAGTGAGCAATGTTATATCCTTGCAGTGGGCACTATATGACCATTACAGAAGTCAGCAATGTTATATCCTTGCAGAGGGCACTATAGGTCCATTACAGAAGTGAGCAATGTTATATCCTTGCAGTGGGCACTATATGACCATTACAGAAGTGAGCAATGTTATATCCTTGCAGTGGGCACTATATGACCATTACAGAAGTGAGCAATGTTATGTCCTTGCAGTGGGCACTATACAGTATGACCATTACAGAAGTGAGCAATGTTATATCCTTGCAGTGGGCACTATATGACCATTACAGAAGTGAGCAATGTTATATCCTTGCAGTGGGCACTATAGGTCCATTACAGAAGTGAGCAATGTTATATCCTTGCAGTGGGCACTATACAGTATGACCATTACAGAAGTGAGCAATGTTATATCCTTGCAGTGGGCACTATAGGTCGATTACAGAAGTGAGCAATGTTATATCCTTGCAGTGGGCACTATATGACCATTACAGAAGTGAGCAATATTATATCCTTGGAGTGGGCACTATATGACCATTACAGAAGTGAGCAATGTTATATCCTTGCAGTGGGCACTATAGGTTCATTACAGAAGTGAGCAATGTTATATCCTTGCAGTGGGCACTATATGACCATTACAGAAGTGAGCAATGTTATATCCTTGCAGTGGGCACTATATGACCATTACATAAGTGAGCAATGTTATATCCTTGCAGTGGGCACTATACAGTATGACCATTACAGAAGTGAGCAATGTTATATCCTTGCAGTGGGGACTATAGGTCCATTACAGAAGTGAGCAATGTTATATCCTTGCAGTGGGCACTATATGACCATTACAGAAGTGAGCAATGTTATATCCTTGCAGTGGGCACTATATGACCATTACAGAAGTGAGCAATGTTATATCCTTGCAGTGGGCACTATATGACCATTGCAGAAGTGAGCAATGTTATATCCTTGCAGTGGGCACTATATGACCATTACAGAAGTGAGCAATGTTATATCCTTGCAGTGGGCACTATATGACCATTACAGAAGTGAGAAATGTTATATCCTTGCAGTGGGCACTATATGACCATTACAGAAGTGAGCAATGTTATATCCTTGCAGTGGGCACTATACAGTATGACCATTACAGAAGTGAGCAATGTTATATCCTTGCAGTGGGCACTACATGACCATTACAGAAGTGAGCAATGTTATATCCTTGCAGTGGGCACTATAGGTCCATTACAGAAGTGAGCAATGTTATATCCTTGCAGTGGGCACTATATGACCATTACAGAAGTGAGCAATGTTATATCCTTGCAGTGGGCACTATACAGTATGACCATTACAGAAGTGAGCAATGTTATATCCTTGCAGTGGGCACTATATGACCATTACAGAAGTGAGCAATGTTATATCCTTGCAGTGGGCACTATATGACCATTACAGAAGTGAGCAATGTTATGTCCTTGCAGTGGGCACTATACAGTATGACCATTACAGAAGTGAGCAATGTTATATCCTTGCAGTGGGCACTATATGACCATTACAGAAGTGAGCAATGTTATATCCTTGCAGTGGGCACTATAGGTCCATTACAGAAGTGAGCAATGTTATATCCTTGCAGTGGGCACTATACAGTATGACCATTACAGAAGTGAGCAATGTTATATCCTTGCAGTGGGCACTATAGGTCCATTACAGAAGTGAGCAATGTTATATCCTTGCAGTGGGCACTATATGACCATTACAGAAGTGAGCAATGTTATATCCTTGGAGTGGGCACTATATGACCATTACAGAAGTGAGCAATGTTATATCCTTGCAGTGGGCACTATAGGTCCATTACAGAAGTGAGCAATGTTATATCCTTGCAGTGGGCACTATATGACCATTACAGAAGTGAGCAATGTTATATCCTTGCAGTGGGCACTATACAGTATGACCATTACAGAAGTGAGCAATGTTATATCCTTGCAGTGGGGACTATAGGTCCATTACAGAAGTGAGCAATGTTATATCCTTGCAGTGGGCACTATATGACCATTACAGAAGTGAGCAATGTTATATCCTTGCAGTGGGCACTATATGACCATTACAGAAGTGAGCAATGTTATATCCTTGCAGTGGGCACTATAGGTCCATTACAGAAGTGAGCAATGTTATATCCTTGCAGTGGGCACTATATGACCATTACAGAAGTGAGCAATGTTATATCCTTGCAGTGGGCACTATATGACCATTACAGAAGTGAGCAATGTTATATCCTTGCAGTGGGCACTATACAGTATGACCATTACAGAAGTGAGCAATGTTATATCCTTGCAGTGGGGACTATAGGTCCATTACAGAAGTGAGCAATGTTATATCCTTGCAGTGGGCACTATATGACCATTACAGAAGTGAGCAATGTTATATCCTTGCAGTGGGCACTATACAGTATGACCATTACAGAAGTGAGCAATGTTATATCCTTGCAGTGGGCACTATATGACCATTACAGAAGTGAGTAATGTTATATTCTTGCAGTGGGCACTATATTACCATTACAGAAGTGAGCAATGTTATATCCTTGCAGTGGGGACTATAGGTCCATTACAGAAGTGAGCAATGTTATATGCTTGCAGTGGGCACTATATGACCATTACAGAAGTGAGCAATGTTATATCCTTGCAGTGGGCACTATATGACCATTACAGAAGTGATCAATGTTATATCCTTGCAGTGGGCACTATAGGTCCATTACAGAAGTGAGCAATGTTATATCCTTGCAGTGGGCACTATATGACCATTACAGAAGTGAGCAATGTTATATCCTTGCAGTGGGCACTATACAGTATGACCATTACAGAAGTGAGCAATGTTATATCCTTGCAGTGGGGACTATAGGTCCATTACAGAAGTGAGCAATGTTATATCCTTGCAGTGGGCACTATATGACCATTACAGAAGTGAGCAATGTTATATCCTTGCAGTGGGCACTATACAGTATGACCATTACAGAAGTGAGCAATGTTATATCCTTGCAGTGGGCACTATATGACCATTACAGAAGTGAGCAATGTTATATTCTTGCAGTGGGCACTATATGACCATTACAGAAGTGAGCAATGTTATATCCTTGCAGTGGGCACTATACAGTATGACCATTACAGAAGTGAGCAATGTTATATCCTTGCAGTGGGCACTATATGACCATTACAGAAGTGAGCAATGTTATATCCTTGCAGTGGGCACTATATGACCATTACAGAAGTGAGCAATGTTATATCCTTGCAGTGGGCACTATAGGTCCATTACAGAAGTGAGCAATGTTATATCCTTGCAGTGGGCACTATATGACCATTACAGAAGTGAGAAATGTTATATCCTTGCAGTGGGCACTATATGACCATTACAGAAGTGAGCAATGTTATATCCTTGCAGTGGGCACTATACAGTATGACCATTACAGAAGTGAGCAATGTTATATCCTTGCAGTGGGCACTATATGACCATTACAGAAGTGAGCAATGTTATATTCTTGCAGTGGGCACTATATGACCATTACAGAAGTGAGCAATGTTATATCCTTGCAGTGGGCACTATAGGTCCATTACAGAAGTGAGCAATGTTATATCCTTGCAGTGGGCACTATAGGTCCATTACAGAAGTGAGCAATGTTATATCCTTGCAGTGGGCACTATAGGTCCATTACAGAAGTGAGCAATGTTATATCCTTGCAGTTGGCACTATATGACCATTACATAAGTGAGCAATGTTATATCCTTGCAGTGGGGACTATAGGTCCATTACAGAAGTGAGCAATGTTATATCCTTGCAGTGGGCACTATATGACCATTACAGAAGTGAGCAATGTTATATCCTTGCAGTGGGCGCTATAGGTCCATTACAGAAGTGAGCAATGTTATATCCTTGCAGTGGGCACTATATGACCATTACAGAAGTGAGCAATGTTATATCCTTGCAGTGGGCACTATATGACCATTACAGAAGTGAGCAATGTTATATCCTTGCAGTGGGCACTATAGGACCATTACAGAAGTGAGCAATGTTATATCCTTGCAGTGGGCACTATATGACCATTACAGAAGTGAGCAATGTTATATCCTTGCAGTGGGCACTATAGGTCCATTACAGAAGTGAGCAATGTTATATCCTTGGAGTGGGCACTATATGACCATTACAGAAGTGAGCAATGTTATATCCTTGCAGTGGGCACTATATGACCATTACAGAAGTGAGAAATGTTATATCCTTGCAGTGGGCACTATATGACCATTACAGAAGTGAGCAATGTTATATTCTTGCAGTGGGCACTATACAGTATGACCATTACAGAAGTGAGCAATGTTATATCCTTGCAGTGGGCACTATATGACCATTACAGAAGTGAGCAATGTTATATTCTTGCAGTGGGCACTATATGACCATTACAGAAGTGAGCAATGTTATATCCTTGCAGTGGGCACTATACAGTATGACCATTACAGAAGTGAGCAATGTTATATCCTTGCAGTGGGCACTATATGACCATTACAGAAGTGAGCAATGTTATATCCTTGCAGTGGGCACTATAGGTCCATTACAGAAGTGAGCAATGTTATATCCTTGCAGTGGGCACTATATGACCATTACAGAAGTGAGCAATGTTATATCCTTGCAGTGGGCACTATATGACCATTACAGAAGTGAGCAATGTTATGTCCTTGCAGTGGGCACTATACAGTATGACCATTACAGAAGTGAGCAATGTTATATCCTTGCAGTGGGCACTATATGACCATTACAGAAGTGAGCAATGTTATATCCTTGCAGTGGGCACTATAGGTCCATTACAGAAGTGAGCAATGTTATATCCTTGCAGTGGGCACTATACAGTATGACCATTACAGAAGTGAGCAATGTTATATCCTTGCAGTGGGCACTATAGGTCGATTACAGAAGTGAGCAATGTTATATCCTTGCAGTGGGCACTATATGACCATTACAGAAGTGAGCAATGTTATATCCTTGGAGTGGGCACTATATGACCATTACAGAAGTGAGCAATGTTATATCCTTGCAGTGGGCACTATAGGTCCATTACAGAAGTGAGCAATGTTATATCCTTGCAGTGGGCACTATATGACCATTACAGAAGTGAGCAATGTTATATCCTTGCAGTGGGCACTATATGACCATTACATAAGTGAGCAATGTTATATCCTTGCAGTGGGCACTATACAGTATGACCATTACAGAAGTGAGCAATGTTATATCCTTGCAGTGGGGACTATAGGTCCATTACAGAAGTGAGCAATGTTATATCCTTGCAGTGGGCACTATATGACCATTACAGAAGTGAGCAATGTTATATCCTTGCAGTGGGCACTATATGACCATTACAGAAGTGAGCAATGTTATATCCTTGCAGTGGGCACTATATGACCATTACAGAAGTGAGCAATGTTATATCCTTGCAGTGGGCACTATATGACCATTACAGAAGTGAGCAATGTTATATCCTTGCAGTGGGCACTATATGACCATTACAGAAGTGAGAAATGTTATATCCTTGCAGTGGGCACTATAGGACCATTACAGAAGTGAGCAATGTTATATCCTTGCAGTGGGCACTATACAGTATGACCATTACAGAAGTGAGCAATGTTATATCCTTGCAGTGGGCACTATATGACCATTACAGAAGTGAGCAATGTTATATCCTTGCAGTGGGCACTATAGGTCCATTACAGAAGTGAGCAATGTTATATCCTTGCAGTGGGCACTATATGACCATTACAGAAGTGAGCAATGTTATATCCTTGCAGTGGGCACTATACAGTATGACCATTACAGAAGTGAGCAATGTTATATCCTTGCAGTGGGCACTATATGACCATTACAGAAGTGAGCAATGTTATATCCTTGCAGTGGGCATTATATGACCATTACAGAAGTGAGCAATGTTATGTCCTTGCAGTGGGCACTATACAGTATGACCATTACAGAAGTGAGCAATGTTATATCCTTGCAGTGGGCACTATATGACCATTACAGAAGTGAGCAATGTTATATCCTTGCAGTGGGCACTATAGGTCCATTACAGAAGTGAGCAATGTTATATCCTTGCAGTGGGCACTATACAGTATGACCATTACAGAAGTGAGCAATGTTATATCCTTGCAGTGGGCACTATAGGTCCATTACAGAAGTGAGCAATGTTATATCCTTGCAGTGGGCACTATATGACCATTACAGAAGTGAGCAATGTTATATCCTTGGAGTGGGCACTATATGACCATTACAGAAGTGAGCAATGTTATATCCTTGCAGTGGGCACTATAGGTCCATTACAGAAGTGAGCAATGTTATATCCTTGCAGTGGGCACTATATGACCATTACAGAAGTGAGCAATGTTATATCCTTGCAGTGGGCACTATATGACCATTACATAAGTGAGCAATGTTATATCCTTGCAGTGGGCACTATACAGTATGACCATTACAGAAGTGAGCAATGTTATATCCTTGCAGTGGGGACTATAGGTCCATTACAGAAGTGAGCAATGTTATATCCTTGCAGTGGGCACTATATGACCATTACAGAAGTGAGCAATGTTATATCCTTGCAGTGGGCACTATATGACCATTACAGAAGTGAGCAATGTTATATCCTTGCAGTGGGCACTATAGGTCCATTACAGAAGTGAGCAATGTTATATCCTTGCAGTGGGCACTATATGACCATTACAGAAGTGAGCAATGTTATATCCTTGCAGTGGGCACTATACAGTATGACCATTACAGAAGTGAGCAATGTTATATCCTTGCAGTGGGGACTATAGGTCCATTACAGAAGTGAGCAATGTTATATCCTTGCAGTGGGCACTATATGACCATTACAGAAGTGAGCAATGTTATATCCTTGCAGTGGGCACTATACAGTATGACCATTACAGAAGTGAGCAATGTTATATCCTTGCAGTGGGCACTATATGACCATTACAGAAGTGAGTAATGTTATATTCTTGCAGTGGGCACTATATTACCATTACAGAAGTGAGCAATGTTATATCCTTGCAGTGGGGACTATAGGTCCATTACAGAAGTGAGCAATGTTATATCCTTGCAGTGGGCACTATATGACCATTACAGAAGTGAGCAATGTTATATCCTTGCAGTGGGCACTATATGACCATTTCAGAAGTGAGCAATGTTATATCCTTGCAGTGGGCACTATAGGTCCATTACAGAAGTGAGCAATGTTATATCCTTGCAGTGGGCACTATATGACCATTACAGAAGTGAGCAATGTTATATCCTTGCAGTGGGCACTATATGACCATTACAGAAGTGAGCAATGTTATATCCTTGCAGTGGGCACTATACAGTATGACCATTACAGAAGTGAGCAATGTTATATCCTTGCAGTGGGGACTATAGGTCCATTACAGAAGTGAGCAATGTTATATCCTTGCAGTGGGCACTATATGACCATTACAGAAGTGAGCAATGTTATATCCTTGCAGTGGGCACTATACAGTATGACCATTACAGAAGTGAGCAATGTTATATCCTTGCAGTGGGCACTATATGACCATTACAGAAGTGAGCAATGTTATATTCTTGCAGTGGGCACTATATGACCATTACAGAAGTGAGCAATGTTATATCCTTGCAGTGGGCACTATACAGTATGACCATTACAGAAGTGAGCAATGTTATATCCTTGCAGTGGGCACTATATGACCATTACAGAAGTCAGCAATGTTATATCCTTGCAGTGGGCACTATATGACCATTACAGAAGTGAGCAATGTTATATCCTTGCAGTGGGCACTATAGGTCCATTACAGAAGTGAGCAATGTTATATCCTTGCAGTGGGCACTATATGACCATTACAGAAGTTAGCAATGTTATATCCTTGCAGTGGGCACTATATGACCATTACAGAAGTGAGAAATGTTATATCCTTGCAGTGGGCACTATATGACCTTTACAGAAGTGAGCAATGTTATATCCTTGCAGTGGGCACTATACAGTATGACCATTACAGAAGTGAGCAATGTTATATCCTTGCAGTGGGCACTATATGACCATTACAGAAGTGAGCAATGTTATATTCTTGCAGTGGGCACTATATGACCATTACAGAAGTGAGCAATGTTATATCCTTGCAGTGGGCACTATAGGTCCATTACAGAAGTGAGCAATGTTATATCCTTGCAGTGGGCACTATAGGTCCATTACAGAAGTGAGCAATGTTATATCCTTGCAGTGGGCACTATAGGTCCATTACAGAAGTGAGCAATGTTATATCCTTGCAGTTGGCACTATATGACCATTACAGAAGTGAGCAATATTATATCCTTGCAGTGGGCACTATAGGTCCATTACAGAAGTGAGCAATGTTATATCCTTGCAGTGGGCACTATATGACCATTACAGAAGTGAGCAATGTTATATCCTTGCAGTGGGCGCTATAGGTCCATTACAGAAGTGAGCAATGTTATATCCTTGCAGTGGGCACTATATGACCATTACAGAAGTGAGCAATGTTATATCCTTGCAGTGGGCACTATATGACCATTACAGAAGTGAGAAATGTTATATCCTTGCAGTGGGCACTATAGGACCATTACAGAAGTGAGCAATGTTATATCCTTGCAGTGGGCACTATATGACCATTACAGAAGTGAGAAATGTTATATCCTTGCAGTGGGCACTATATGACCATTACGGAAGTGAGCAATGTTATATCCTTGCAGTGGGCACTATATGACCATTACAGAAGTGAGCAATGTTATATCCTTGCATTGGGCACTATAGGTCCATTACAGAAGTGAGCAATGTTATATCCTTGCAGTGGGCACTATAGGTCCATTACAGAAGTGAGCAATGTTATACCCTTTCAGTGGGCACTATAGGTCCATTACAGAAGTGCGCAATGTTATACCCTTTCAGTAGGCACTATAAGACTATTACAGTGTGAATCAGATTCTTTTCAAGATCACAAGCAGATTTTGAAGCCTCTGCTATCTTATATTTATTAGCATGGAGTACAAGCTGACAGTTGTTATTATGTAAGTTGATAAAAGCATATCCTTCTAGTGTCTTACTTCAAATGTAATCAGTCGTACAATCTGTTAGTTATAACCCAATATGGCTGCTGATGACTTTATTCTGAACTGGGACTGGACCTACTATGAGATTCGTTCAACACCCCATCTATTACCCAAACACATGTATTACCCTAGTATCTTCCCCAAAACATCAATGACAGGTGTATACTACCCCAAGAAACGCATTGTAATTTGTACTAGTATGTTTGACCTGCCATAGTTCGTGCCCTTAATGCGAATTTTAACGGTTGAATTATAATATTGTGAGAAACTATTAAAATCGCATTAGAAAGTGTTCACCGACATCTGCTTTAATGGTTCATCGTTGAAAAATGTGTATAAACTCTAAATCTTTTGCAAGCTATGTCTTCTTTTCCTATTGTGTCAAAATTTGAAGTTGGTTTCTTGTTCGTGGCCCTGAGATAAAGTCCACTTAAAGTAAGATTGGCATAATGTGTGCTTCATCCATTTTTCTAAGCGTACATTTCTTTGAGAAATAGGTTTTGGGTTATAGAACAAAATAACAAAATACTACGAAAAAAGATGCAAACGAAACAACTTAAGGCTGAAGTAGAAATATTAGTTTCATTATTATTTGTATAAATGCCACAAAACACTGGTTTCAGGGAAAAGTATCGAGGTTAACGTTCCAGGACGATCCATGCAGCAATATGCACATATGAGTATATTCTCACACCCCTTCTGAACAAGAGAATCGGGATAACAGGTGTGGCTACACTCAGTGCCGGATTACCCATGAAGCACACTAAGCACGTGCTTAGGGCACCAGCTCGACAGGGGCACCATAAACAATTCAAATTAGTTATTGATGATAAAATTGAATTAATAATATATGACCATTTCGATCTGCATGTAAGAGTGTTTTGATTTGGAATGATTGCAACGCTGGTATTTTCCCAGCATTTTAGCTTTTGAATATTTTGTTTTCAGCTTCAAATTTTGTAGGGGGTGGGTCACCATAATATTTTCAGTGTTTAGGTCCCCGGAAGGCCTTAATCATGCACTGCCCTAGTCTATTACCCCCCACTACACACCTATCCATTACCAGTTTCTGTTACCCTGGAAAAGTTGTAAAACTATAATCAACTTTACAGCAACTAAATTAAATTTCTTGAATTCAAAATAAAATTGGAAGTTCTCGTAGTAACCTTACTTCACGATATGTTATTAGGAAAGCGATGTTTCAAAATTCAAAACAAATTCGCCTCAGTTACAGTTGTAGCCTTTAGGTTTAGTCTAAAAGAAAACTGTCTTATTAAAAAGATCAGATGAAGATGAATAACGATAAAACTGAAGCCATTCAGATCACCTCAAAGATTGTTTTAAAATTTATATACCTTACCTCAAGCAATAACTATCAGCAACATCGACATTACATAAAACCATTACGAAACCTAGATGACACCATTAACAGTTATTTCTGATTGTACCATCGAGGCATGAACACATGTAAGACTGCATATCTGGAGCGGAACTCATCAGCTTCATTCGCTTCTTTCTTTCTGCTGTCTGCTGTTTGCTGATGCCACTAAAATAATGTTTCCTAGTACTTTCTGGTCTTCACTTTTATAGTTTTCTCCTACCTGGTTCCCGTTAATACAACAGTAGTATGGTGAGATACTTTAGCGTCAAGGGAACTTTAATGTTAAACCTTGGGGGGTTAGGTTACCCTGGCGTAAAAGGTAATTTAACATGGAATATCGTGGGACTGTATAGCATCAAGGGAAATGTAACATGGGAATAATCGTGGGACTGTATAGCATCAAGGGAAATTTAACATGGGAATATTGGGATTGTATAGCGTCAAGGAAAGTGGGGTTGTTGTATAGAGATAATATGAACAGAACAGTTGAGGTGACAACACAGTACTGAAGATAGGTAACAATGTAGCAAGGGGCTGACCTCAGTTGGGATCAACGAGCGGGGAAAAACCCTATAACGTTTGGCGGGGCAGAGACATTTATAACACATGCAACATACAAACACAAATAACTATACAACACACTAAAAAAGAAATTAGGCAAGAAAGCAAATCTTTTCGAGGCATATGAGTGGCCCTGAAAAGGGCCTTTGGGTTTATGTTAACATTATTCCGTTAACATAGAGGGCATCGCATAGTTCTTCTTTTCCTCAAACTTCTTCTGATTGCTGGTCCGTAGATAAGGGCCCTCTTCAGACAGCCTTGTCTCTCCATATAAATCCTTCTTTTCCAAACACTCATATCCGTGATCCTGATAATTGTCCATGATGATTTCCCATACATGGGTAAGTCTGCACGGAACAGCATTGACGATACGAGAGTAGATGATTCTAATATGTTGACACCTCTTAGTCTCATTCCAACACATTTAATTGGTTGCTTTGTCTATCCCTGTCCACCCATAAGGTGTTATAAGTTTGTTTGTCTCCAAGAAGAATAAAGATAAAAATTTAGTCAGGGTTAGTCTAAGTTTTGTTCATCATATGATAGAGTTTAAATTATCCCATTAAAGTTTTGTCTGTTGTACTCCTTTCCCTATACCTGGGCTGGCATTGGGCCTGGTTTCTATCCTTCCTTACTTTGAACGTAGAGGAGTACTATCCACCCTGCGGACCATTTAAGCCCCAGGGTAGTTTTCCTTCCCTTTACTTGTTGTTTTAATATTGAGTAGTGACTTTGCCAGAGTCATTTTAGTCCAATGTGATGTGTGCTTATGTGTGTTCTGTTGTATTATGTCCCCTTTTTCGTGTATGGACGGCTCTATCTAGGTCAAATCTTCTATGGTTTGTTTTCTTATCTAATCCTGTCTGTGTATAATTTTGAATCGTATCAAAAATATGTGTTAAAAATAATAAAGTGTCTATATGCATAGTATTTTTGTACCATGAGTGTATAAGTTGCATTTTGTTATTTGTATCTAGTTTTTCTATGTGCCGTGGCATATTGTTGTCCAATTATTTTTTTTATTGTTGCACCTTAGTGCCTGAAAGAGGATTGAAAACATTGTTTTGTGCTGTAAGCTTTTACTTGAAAATGCCTTAGCACCTGATATAGGGATTGAAGGTATCTGTGTTAGTCCTATACCTCTCTCTAGTAATTTCTCTTTAGAGTGCACATGTATGATGGCATAATTATCAAGACAGAGTTATTGTTTTGTTAGTTGCAATTATGATTTAGTAAAGTTGTATAATTTTCTGGTGTATGTTTCAAGTCATTTCATAGTTACTTTTGAAATACCTTAGCATCCCAAAACGGATCGAAAATCTCTATCACACGGACGTGATAGAAAACATGTAGGTCTTTAGTACTGTTGTGGAAGTACCTAAGCGCTTCTGTAGGGATTGAAAATCAACATCACGCGAAAGTGATTAAAACATCATATTTTATTCCGATTTGAATCATTGCTTTTTGTCATTGAATAATATCATATCTATATATGAGGTTATACAAAGAGGATTATTAATTCTATTAGGGATATTCTTTTTAAATTATTTAGAAGATGAGCTTCATTCAGTGCTGTTATGTGCAGAGTTTGGATACTATTTGTTTCGGTAAACTGAAAGTTATACTTGGCTATATTGAATTGAAAGGAAGTGTTGTTCCTTCGAGCAAAACTAATAATTTCAAAATCCTGTATTCTTTAGATCAAAGAAAAGGATTTATTGGTATTGTTTCGACAAATTGAAAGCTATACCACAAGTTATACTACATTGCTTTTGGTTTAAGTGTTGTAGTGTTGTAGCATCATAATGCTTATAAAGTACCGAGCTTGATAGGAAAAACGGATTGAAATTTCTAAAGGCACGGACGTGATTGAAAACACTCAGTCACACGTCTTTTTCTTGTTCTTATTATTAAGAATCTTTGAGGAAAGGTTTTCATTTATTGTGTTTCGGACTTTGTGTTGTATTTATTGGGTCTAATAATTTCAAATCAACCATGCCACCCAAGCAAGTCACAAGAAGCAAATGAGCAAAGAGCGCACGATAGGTATATGCACTTGGTCTACACTTTTCATTGTGTATTTCATTTCGTATTTTGTATTTGCTTTTTGTATTTTGCATTGAGTAATTTAAATGTATGTCTATATCTTTACAATTCACACTATTTGCTTGTATTTTGTATAATTTTGTAGCAAGAAAATAGTAGAGCGCGATCTATTGAGTGAAGCTCACTGTAATATATAGGTGAGTTCTACTCGCACTAATCCAAGACTTAAACTGACAATACCTATACATAGGAAAAGTAACACAACTACAATGTACAGGGGGGCAAAAGGAAAGGAGTGCCTAATAGCGGAACACCCTAAAGGTTGTCAATTGTAGGACTTCGGGGCAGTGAATGATTGCCCTCGACAGTCGGACATTCTAACCGCCCTAAAGTTAAAGGCAATATAGATTGAGAAAATAGACGGCATACATAACGCTGGTAAGAACAAATATGTGATCTATCCAAAAGAATACGACACTCCAGTACTAGGATTTGATGAGATAGAGGTCAAAGGCCTAATGGCTACTGTAGCAAATGCCCCATCAATTGTAAGAGAGGTAGAGCACAAAGTGAGAGAAGGTTTAATCTCCGGGCTCCCTCTAGACATTGACAATGAGATTCTGATTAAGAAGATACAGCATAAATACCAAAACACCAGTCAGATCTGAAAAACTAACAAAGGTTTGGGGATTCTAAACAGTGAAAACAGGAGTAAGGATTCTCACGATTCCCAAAGAAACTACAGTGACTATAACAACATTCTTCTATGTATTGGGCTTCCTTCTCTAAAAATGGTATCGAGGGTGTGAATTAGAAAGGGCATGCCCTCGATGCAAAAAAAAAAAAAAAAAAAACAGGACATGCACTAAGAGATTGCAAAGCTCCATCTGTCCCAGGTACGTACGCTGCAGCAGTTGCTGCAGCACAATTAGGACCCACTCAAGCAGGAATTGCTTCGGCTTTAATCGAGCAAGAAGCCCAATAGAGGCTATAAATGTTCAAACAAGCCCAAATGTGAAAAAAAAAAAAAAATGAGACACATGAAGCACAAAACGAGGTAGGAATTAGACTAGACATTTCACACGATATTGATTTGATTTATCAAATAACAATTCCGTCAAACCTAGATTCCACCAATGCGAATAGCATAGAGACTCAAGGTGATACAACGGGAGCAATGGGAACAAAATACATTGAATGGGATGACTTTGGTACCCCCAGAGAAACCTGTAAGTCAATATCCCTGGAAAAGGAAGAAGATATTTTAGCAACAAATCCCTACTACCTCTTAAAAAGTTGAAGAAAATGACGAGAACCAAGATACAGAACTAAAACAAATAGCAGAAGGGCTGGTTGATCTGACAGGGCTAAAGCCCCTCACATCTACACCAGCCTCAAAAAAGAGAAAACCGACCGTTTCGTCCCGAAGCCCCACCCTTGATATGGAAGAGTGCGAGAACGAATTGATCATAAACAAAACACAGCAGACTATTATCCCACCAGTTAAGACAAAAATTTTAACTAGAAACGCAAGAAAATAAACAATTAAATGAAACGGACAACGACAAGGACATGGAAGACGAAGACGACTTGGAAATAAAAACGGACAAAGAAACGGATTTGGAAACTGAAAAAACAAAAAGGAAACATATAAATCAAAAGAGGCTCTGGAACAATTCCAGATCCTTCAAAAGAATAAATTATTTTAACTTTTGATAGAATCTATATAAACATAATCTACATAAATCATACATAAAATACAATCGAAATCCGAATTGCATCTCTCAACAGTAATGGGATAAACAAAGAAAAAGCTGAAAAACTCACCAAAGAAACGAACTTTGAAGTAATTTTATTACAAGAAACACATAACGGAATTACGCCGGAAATAAAATACATTTTAGAAGATGAACTAGATTCATTGGTTATATGTAACGATTGTACAAATAATGACAACAATGGGGGCGTAGCAATAATGATAAAAAATAAACAGCGTCAAAGCTGGGAACAAATGGAGAGATAGAAATTTTTAAGGGACGATTTATACATATAAAGATACACAACTGGCACATTATAAATGTACACTTCCCAGCGAAGAGGGGCAATAAACAATTTTTTTTAATCGAAAATTTATCTAATTACTTAGCAAACTACTCAATGGAAAATTTGATTATGGGGGGGGGGGGATTTTAACTGGATAGCGATGCAGTAGATAGGAAAACTGACCTAATATCAAACGATAAGCTTTTTGAATGAAATGTTAAATTTAATCAACAGACATAAATTAAAATATATATATATATATATATATATATATATATATATATATATATATATATATATATATATATATGAAACTAAATATGGTTAGACGTGAATATACATGAGAATACAAAACAAGGACAGGCAGCAGACTCGACATGTTTTATGGAAATAATTTCAATCTTTTAACTTATACAAATGCAAAAATAACTGTCTTTAAATTATCAGATAACAATTTGGTTTATATTGAATTAAAACTTAGGAATAGGTGCAAGTGGGAACCAGGTCATTGGAAAATAAATAACAAAATTCTAAATGACTTAGAATTGTGGACATAATAAAAAATGAAATTGAAAACTTTAAAAATGAGGGAACAATCGATACAATAAAAGATTGGGACGTTTTAAAAGAAAAAATGAAAAGAAAAGCAATTTAATATTCTAATACAAGGGTGGATAAAAAAGAAAGGAATAATTAAAGATAATCCTAGGGATACCAATAAATGAAGAAGAAAGAAAACAATTTGTAAAGAAAATAAAAGAAATTGAAGAAGAAGAATCTAAAGGATATATAATCAAAGCAGGGAAATTTACGAAGATATACAAGAAAGCAAAACAATTATATAAAAGAGAAGAATTAAGAAAAGATGGTGACAAGATACTAGAAAAAATTAAAGTAGGAGATGTAATATACAAAGAAAAAACCGACATTTTAAACAACATTTATATATACTATAAGGATCTTTATACGACACAAACTATCGATCCTGAGATAATTGATAAATACGTGGAAGAGGTAAATTGTGAGATGATATCATCAGAACACAAAGACCTGTGTGATGATTTCATCTCCGATGAAGAAATAACGAAAATCATCGCTGCACTTACAAAACAGAAATCACCAGGGAAAGACGGACTCACCGTGGAATTCTATCAAAAAGTCTTCATAGGAGATGCTAAATCTTATAAATATTTACAAGAAGAATTAGAAAATTTCGGTAAAGCATCCGGATAAAAAATAAAAGTATGACGCACAGACGCCGCAGGGCTAAGTCACAAGGCGCCATGCGAAGTGGAAAGGCCTGCGGAAGAGCGACGGAATATCACACAGGGTGGAAATGGACAGACAAAACAAGTACATGGGGACTAACACATATAATGAACAACAAAGATCGCTAATAACCAAAAGGAACTAAACTCAAATTTAAATATTCTTTCGAAATATCTGAACTTCTAAATAAGAAAGGAGAAGACATAGAAGGTCCGCAGATAAGGGAAGCATATACAAATAAATAAAATGCGGCTCCTTACTCGGACTATGCCAACTCCAATATTAAAGATTAAAGAGAAAACGACACACCATGATCACCCATATGAGACATTAGCTTTTTTATCAAAGTTTTAATGCACCGTCTTCTCGGCAAAATTCAAAATTCAAAAAAGAGATGAGAATAGGGGGATGCGAGAAGAATTCGGCATGACACCCAATAAAAAAAGATGTCGCCGCCAATGCGGACTGCAACCCTCATCTCATCCACCAACTGTGACCAAATTTTCTTGTCTCCAAAATACAGATCTTCAAAAATACGGTAGAATGGAAAAAGCCTGGGAAACTATTCAACAATCGGACCGAGCCAGACAACAAAGAGAAGCAGAACTCCTGTTACAACAAGCTGATCTGTCCAAAGACATACCCTGTGGCATTCCTGAAATGCAAAATTTGCATGATGTCCTACTCCACGATATACCTTGAAAGTGCACCCTCAATAAGTGCGTGGACCTCTATTGTTTCGAGGCAAATATTTCAAAGACGGAAAATACATTCACGTCTATCATCACGATGAACATTTCGATGCCATTTCCAGTATCACCGCATTTTTGGGATACGGTTATTATTGTAAGAAATGTGACTATGACTATGGCTATAACAATCGAGAGCAACACAAGTATTGTGGATCTACAGGTGAGGGATGTTTGGCCTCTCAACCATATCTGGACGAAGGACAACCACCAGTGCATTGCCCTGCTTCTCAGCGCACTTTTGTCAGTCCAACCTGTTACCAACACCATCTGAGGACAGAAGGTTCACAGCAGAAAAGTGCTTGTCAACTGCTGAGATTGTGCCCAACTTGTGGACAAGACATACGTCCCAATAATGCCAAGACACACGTACGTTCAGGATAGACACAATGTCACATTTGTTGCCAAATCGTGGAATTGGAACACCAATGTTACATTCAAAAATACCATTCCAAACAAGAGGAGGAAGATGATCACCAGACGAAAAGGAATTTCGTATTTTTCTATTTCTAATGCATGCAAGAGACCGGCACTCACATGTCTAATTTCTGCGTGGCTAATCGAACGTGCGAAAAGTGCATCCAAGAGTCTATATTTATGAATTGCACTCACTGCAGGAAGATTCCTGGAGGACGTGAAAAATCTTTCGGGGACCGAACACGAACACGCTAGCCGATTTCGCCCAATGAATCTTAGACCCTATCGACGAGACGTGGAGTCAAGAGGACATCGAACGTTACGGAGATAGTCATCGCTATGCCACAGTGATGGCTCACAATTTCTCGTGATACGATGGACATTTTCTTTTGAGATAGTTTCCTGAACAAGGTACCGAACGTCCTAAAGTCACTTTGAACGGAGCCAAAATCATTTCCATGCAAGTGGGTCAAGTGCAATTCAAAGATTCAATGAGTTACTTGGCCATGCATTTGAGTCGAATGCCTAAAACTTTTGGTATCACATAAATGGCTAAAGGTTATTTTCCTCACTTTTTCAATACCGAAGCCAATCAACACCACGTTTTACCCTATTTGCCTGAAGCTCACGACTACGACCCCGACAACATGCGTACCGAACAACAAGAAGCTTACTACGCTTGGTACCAGCCTCACGAATGTGACCCCTTCGATTTTCAGGAAGAAATTGACATTTTACGACGTTGCTGTGGAAAATTTCGAGAACTGTTCATGGAACACGGAGCCCTCGATGCTTTGAAAGAAGCCTGCACCATTGTGAAAGAGTGTTCCTTAGTGTACCGCCAACGATTCATGCCTGAAAACATCCTGGCTGTCATCAGTCCTCAAAAGACAAACTTTGTCAAGCGTCAAGAACTCGGTCAAAGCCCCAATCTGGCTACATTACTTGTGTGACAAGGAAGACAAATGGATCTAACATGCTCACAACGGAGAAGGCGAAAAGATCATAGCAACGTATTCATTGGATGGCTGAAACTTAGAAAACCCCAAGCTCGTGTACGAGTTTAACCGATGCTTATTTCACAGATGTCCCCTCTGTTGCCCTGAACGTGGCACTAAAAATCAGTTTTTGCAACGGACCATGGAAGACTTGTACCAGACCACTTGTCAACGACGCTTAAACTTAGAACAGCAAGGATACCAAGTGGTAGAAATGTGGGAACACGAGTACGATCACCGTTTGAAAGCGATTGCGAGCTTAAAAGCATCGTGGAAAGTTACAAGCTAATGGACCCAATGAACCCACGGGACAGTTTGTGCGGAGGACGGACGAATTCCACCTGTTTGCTGTACCAAGCCGACGAAGTGAAAGGAGAAGAAATCAAATACTTGGACGTGTGTTCGCTGTATCCTTACGTCTGCAGATATTTTCACTGTTCCATCTGCTACTAAAGACACGACCGCTTCGGTGGCCTAGTGGTTATAGCGTCCGCCTCGGATGCGCGAGGTCGTGAGTTCGATCCCCGGCCGAGCCATACCAGAGACTTACAAAAATGGTACTAACAGCTGCCTAGCCTGGCGTTCAGCATTAAGAGGTTAGTGTTAGGACTGGTCGGCCATGTGTCAGGATAATGTGACTTGGGTGGGACATCATGCTACATGTCTGCGGCATGATGTCCCAGTGCTAGACATCACTATAAACTGGCACATTGCAGACATCGTAGCGATATGACTGCAAAATTGTTAAAGCTACGTTAAAAATCAAAATCACACATCACATCACCTTTAAGCAGGTCACCATCAATAGCTGACGGAACACATCGACCTGGACAACATTCGACAATACGAAACCTTGATCAATTGCAAAGTCTTGCCTTCCACGGACTTGTACCGTCCCGCGTTACCTCACCATTGCCAAGGAAATCTAATGTTTCCCTTGTGCCGCACTTGTGCAGAAACGTGCAACCAGAAGCAGCCTTGTTAGCACACCCAGGAAGAACGCGCCTTGACGGGAATGTGGGTCAGGGTGGAACTGTTCAAAGCTCTGGACCTGGGATACCAACTGTTAGAAGTGTACGAAATTTACCACTTTCCCAATACACAAAAAACCACAATGACGACGAGACTCAGAAAGGCATTTTCGCAGACTACGTGGATGCCTTTTTCACTACATGGATGTGTATTGTCACGCCTTTAAGCTCCAATAAACAGTAACACAGAAAGAGTCAAAACAATAAGCTTTTTACATTTAAACAAATAGTTTTTTCCCCTGGAAAAAATTCTGTACAAATGAAAAAGGAGAACAAATTATAGTTTTATAGAATCAAATCCAAAAATAGTCCGAGAATAAAACTTTAGTAAGTAGTCCTAATAACAAAATGTTCTATTGATTTCACGTTCAAATCTCGACGAAGAATCCAAGATGGCAGACGATGACGTATGGTATAATCTGTAGAGTTGAAATCTACAGTTCCTTGTAGAAATACAAATAATGACACTCCGGTGTTGGAAATCCAAATTAAATTTGTAAGCAACGTCTTTCCAAACTTTCTGTGTGAACACTCCTCAAAATATTTCCAGAAGAAAAAAGAATTAATCCTTTTGAAATCCAACTGAGCTGAAGAAAATTACAACTCATACAACTCAAAATCTGACTTCAACAAAATAACTTGACCCCAGTTTAAAAAGACCAAATATCTCTTTACGCATCTCTATTAAAACTAACAAATGCGCAGTAATGGAAAAACCGGATTTACGAAATCAAAAGGGGTCACGTGATCGTGTTTATGTCACATACACCAAAAATGACCCTGACGAAAAGCAATCGTATTAAAATAAAACAAAACTTGTTTACGAAGGTTGCTACAAATTCTGAAACTAGGTCGGGATATAGAACAACACCTGGTGTTTACGAAAGGATGATTCGGGTCAACTGAATTTCTGGAAAAAATCATTTCCATTGAATAAACTCACATTACAATAGCATATAATAGAATAAAATATTTAAAGCTGATAAACAATTAAATTAAAATAAATATGAATTAAATAAGATATACATATATATATATATATATATACACACACAGTGCCGTCTTAAGGCATGGGCACACTGGGCAGTTGCCCAGGGCCTCACGCTTCTAGGGGCATCATCATGCTGCCCATATTGTTATTGAATATTGAAAGATCTTTTGGCAATTTAATTTGCTTTAAAAGTGTAATGGGAAGCACGTTTCCCAATTTTAAACAATAGTGACATCTAGCGGAATTCCTGTGGGTGGGTAAGGCCGGTAGGGGGCCCCGGTGCATTGCTTTGTCCAGAGCCTACATGTTGTTAAGACGGCCCTCTATATATATATATATATATATATATATATATATATATATATATATATATATATATATATATATATATATATATATATATAAGTGAAGTATCTTCAGCTAAATAGCGAACAATGTTAAATGACTTTACTCTTGAACATGCATATTTTTCTGCAATTTTGGAATCAGGAAACATCGGTTTGAACAAAGAATCAACGTGGTCTGCTACCGCTAGGGGTAGTCCGTGTTTTATTAAGAACTAGGTAAATAACACGTCTGTATTTATAATATTAGTGTCTGCAATTCAGTTCTGCTGTAAAAAAAACAAAAACAAGTCCCCTTAGTATAGGAGTTACTAAGACGAGCTAATTTGCTGTGATTCTTTGTTTTCAATTGTTTTTCCACATCAAATTACCACCATTACCAATACTAACATCATTTCCACAGCGCCTGAAATAGGCATGAAGCTGCCCTAGAATGGAACGCTGTGTTATATCATTCATGTATTCACCTTTGGAGGATTATGTGTTTTGTCTTTTTCTTATCCAGCTGTGAAATTATTTGAAAAAATATTTTTGTTCTCACACACGCATCGACTAGAAAAAAATTTGATTAGACTTTAAGCGCCAAATACCTACACACTGGTTCTGTACCGATAATGAATTAGAACAAATAATCTGAGACCAAAGATTAAAAATTAGAAAGCCAGTCTGTTTTCTCATAAGCCATGCAACTTCTAGAAATAGAATATACCCATACTGTGACGAAAGTTCAAGCAGATCTATTGTACTCTTGTACAAAATCCATTAGACCTATAATGCACTGTAGATTGGTTCTCTAATAAACACGAATGATAACAATGAAATCCGAGGTCAAAGGTTTGAAAGTAGAACCAGCTTGTTTCTTGGAAACAGAACAGCTGCCATAAATATAACATATTAATACTGTAAGGAAAGTGCATGCAAGTCTACGGACAAGCGTACTCTTATGTCGTAGTTACGTAAAAGCCGTCTTTTTAGAATATTAGCTGTTGTTTTTCATAAAAATGAGAAAACAAATTGTTGATTTTGGGAGGAGGATATACCGAGAAAGCGTAACCCATATATCTGGACCCAGAAGGTGTAATTTAGTGGCAAAACGGTAATGGTAGGCATTTACTTCAAGTAGCCCAACGAACTGTGTGACTCAGTGTGCCCTCTGAAAGGGTAAATCGGGGAGTTAGGATCCGAATAACAAATGTACTTTGCAGGTACAACATGACTTAAATGTTACATAATTACGAACATTCTTTGTTACCTCACATGATAATACTGGCATTATTTCCTTGGTATACGTGTAAAAAGTAAAAGGCATTTACGTTCCTTTGAAACAAACATTGATTTTACTTATTTGTTTTGTTTGTATGATTACTTATGCCTGACAAAGAAGATGGTAGTGGGGGCATATTGTGTTACCTTGTCCGTTCGTCCGTCGGTTGGGCTCATATTTGTGCTTGTACCATATTTCAGGAATTTTCGCAGTTCAGTCATGTTACATGAATACGTTTCAGTTGTGTTTTTTTGTGTTCTTTGTTTAATATTATTATTCTTACTCGCCTAATGTGCAGGAGAACGTATATTACACCCTCGGTGTGGTTAGTCGTTGTTAGCATCAACGAAGGGGGCCCCGAGTGGCCGAGTGGTCTAAAGCGCTCTCCGTCACGGATCACTGCCATCTCACCTCTGTCTGCGTGGGTTCGAGTCTCGGGCTCGGCCAATGTGGATATGTGAGAAAGCTTGCCGGTAGCTTCTCGTGGGTCGGTGGTTCTTTCTGGGGTTTTCCCGGGTTCTTCCTCCACCATTAATACTGGCCGCCATGTATAGCCTATCTTGTGCTGAAAAATGGCGTCAAACCCTATAACAACAACAACAAAAAGGCATCAACGAATATTCACCTTGTTTGTTTAGGCTACGTTTCGTACATCACTGATTGCACAGTCATGGGACTTAAAATATGTAAACATCCTGCTGAGCACTGCAAGACCGTTACAATAAATTAGTATAACATAAATGTTACATTTTAGTGACTATATATATACATTTTCTTTAAACATGATCTGTGTAGGCACCGTTGCGTGCATTTTCACGAAAGTTGGCTTACGTCCCGGGCAGTAATATATCAAAATATCATAAACACACATTTTTTCACTGAGATTTCATGCCTAAGTGATTCTGACATTAAAGTTCCTGAACAAGATTTTGTTTGTGCAGTCACAAACCTTGATACGCAAATAATACACAAGCAAAACGAAACACCAGTGCGTTACATTTATGGCCTATTTAGTCTACATTGTGGGCCAAAATCATTATGGATTGTAACAAAAGCAAAGCTTTCCTGCCTGCATTAATAGTGAAACCTGTGTTGTCTTCTAGCATACCAGTCTTCTTTTTGTATTGCAAGGTACTGTCTGTACCAATACAAATAAGTGTTTTGTTGAAATCTTTTGTAGGTATTTTAGGTTTCCAGACAAGTCAAAGTAATGATCGTTATAGAGGGATGCTGCCTTATTTATAAGGAAAATGGCAGTTGTGCTGTTTGTAACAATCAAGTGGCAAAACTCTCAATCTTTTATATTTCTACAAAAATAAAACTATAATTCCATGTCCTGTGAACATCATGCCGAATATTTTAAAGTCAGTTTTATTTTAGAGTTAATATAATAGTTACTACAGTAACAGGGAGAATAGTGACGAGAACTTCTACCTTTATTTTGAATTCCATTCAAGTAATTAAGTTGTTGTGAAACTGGTACAGTTAAATAATTTAATGGGGTGACAGATTTTGCAAAGGGAGGGAGATAGGGGTGGGATAATATACTATTGTCATTGCGTTATGTAATTAACAAGATATAATTGACTAGTATAATATATCTTTTGGGGAAACAGACAAGGGTGATGAACATGAGTGGGTATTATATCAATGAACCAGATTTACGTAATCAAAAGCGGTTAATATACACGAGTAGTAATATGGGACGATATAGAGTCTATGGGAATTAGCATTACAAAACCCCCTGGGACGATATAGGGTCTATGTAAATTTAACATGGACAAAAACCCTGGGACGATATAGGGTCTATGTAAATTTAACATTAACCACCCTGGGACGATATAGGGTCTATGTAAATTTAACATGGACAAGAACCCTGGGACGATATAGGGTCTATGTAAATTTAACATTAACCACCCTGGGTCTGTATAGGGTCTATGTCAATTTAACATGGGAATTTGGGACTGTTGAGCGTCAAATGGAGCAGGGTCGGGACCCTATTTTAATAAGGTCCCGACCTGATGGGTCTATGGAAATGGAACAGGCGAAAATTGAAACAGGGAGAGGTCTCTATTGTTTTAAAAAAAAATAAAAAGAGGTAGGCAATGAAAGTCAAGGTCTTTTCGAGATATTGGAGTGGCCCTGAAAAGGGCCTTTGGTTTTATGTTAATATTAAGGTATATTAACATAAAGGGCATCTGTGACTTCTTCTTGTCCTTAGGCTTCGCCTAACTGTAGGACCATATACTAAAACTCTTTTGAGGCATCCTTGCCTCTCCACATAGATCCTACGTATCCATAGGCTGGTGTCTGTCCTATGGACAACTGTCCACTTGGATCGGACATACATTGGTATGTCCGTCCGGAACATCATGGATGATACAAGCGTGGAAGATTGCACGTCGGTCCACATGTTGAGGCGCCGAGAACAGGTGAAGGAATGCAGTGAACTGCACTTATTTATAGGGAGAGGAAGGATTGAAACGGATTGAATTCGTTGACCAATCCAAACACGCGTTACAAAATTCAGTCAGCCCACATCCAATCCGAAGAGAGCAGTCTGTGACGTCACGTGGTCTATATAGATTCGCTGGTGCCTGTGCGCAGTCAATTTACCGTTTTTAAACATGACGGAAACTCAGAAAACGATAAATTGGGGTGCACCAACCGTGGAGACTACCCAAGGGAACCCGGACTTACTTTCAGAAGAGGTTAATTGGGATTTTGTGGATTTTCTTACCTCGCAAGAATTTGTTCCGGAACTTTCGCCACCTCCTCCTTCATTACCACACGTGGAGAATTTTAGACAGAGACAGAAAGAAGAATTGGAGAATTTATACAACGACAAAAGGAAGCGGAGCAAGCTTTTCTCCTACAGCAACAGCAGCAAGAAGAAGAGGTAAGAAAAAAACAACAACAAGAAGAAGTAGCAGTAGCAAAGAAACAAGGGTGTGAAAATCAAACGGTCACGGTACTGTTAGACATTTTAGTGGAGTTAAGAAGTCTGAAACAAATTTATCAGACTTCTTTATCACGACCGAAGAGAATACGACCTTCCCGAGCTAAACACTCCAACCTTGTGACTAAGCCTACCGTGCCACCCTTAGTGATTTCAACGAAATCATCATCAACAGTATGCAGTCCAGAAGTAGGCCTTGGCCGTGGCAAAGGCTTAAGACAGTTAAAGTTGATTGCTTAAACTCACCCTACACCAAAAACAAAAAGGCCCTTTTCAGGGCCACCCATGTCTCTCGAAAAGAGATAGACTTTCAATTGCCAATAACTCAAAAAATACATTTCACCCAATTATACGTGTCTTTGTATGAGTGTGCGTGAGTGTAGGTTATTATTTTAAAATCAAAACCCAAAAACACTTACGTTTTATAGACTTTCTATTCTGGTACAAGTTTTACAATTCAATTCACAATTCACAACATAAGACTTTAAAAAGTTCATGCACTTCTTCTGTCTCATTGTTTAGTCTCTCTGTTTTTTAAATTTCTTCACCGTCACAGTCTTTTCCTCCTCTTCCCCCTCACTTTCTTCCCTTCTTCTTTTCTTCTCCTGTTTCTTTTTCTTTACCTGGCTGCTTTCTTTCTCCTCTTCTTCCTCTTCTTCTTCCTCTGAAGAATCCCTCTCTTCTTCTGACTCCTCTTGTTTCGTTTTTGGGTAATCTGGAGACCAATGTCCTTTTTCTTGACAATGAGAACAGGTATCTTGACTTTTGTCTCTTCTAACCCCTTTTTTCTTTTTTGACGGTCTGGACACTCTGAAGACCAATGCCCTTTCTTCTGACAGATATAGCAAGTATCTTGACTTTTATCTCGAAAGGAAGGTGAGTAGTCCGACGACTGGTCTGAAGAAAATTTTCTAATGACCCCTCGCAACGCTCTGATGAAATGTTCGATTTGTGTAGTCTCTTCCATCGTTGTGCTCGGTTTGAGAGTGAAATGAATAGTGAAAGGACAAGGCACATACCCTTTATATACGCTGGTCTGCTATGACTATAAATTAGTCCGTGGTGTTTAAACTTTAGTCATTTGACTTTTTGCTACAAGATGAAATGATCCAATTCATTTGAGAAGAAAGAAGAAGAAAGTAAGAGTCAGAAACGTGATCTATCGCCTCGTACCAGAGCTGAAGTCTTGGCACAAATTCATGCCAGTGATTTTGAAGAGGACATGAGTGAACCAGAATTCAAGCCCAGAGAGTCTTCCTCTTAACAAAGTTCACCACCCTTAGTCAACCCTGAAAAGTACTATTCCATTCGAGAGACAGAAAAGCGCTCCTCTAGAAAATTTAGAATCACGGCTTACACGTACAGGGTGAAGTTTAAAAATTTCAAGTCCGACGTACCGTTAGAGAAAGCAGAAGGGTTCATCACCGAGATGTGGGATTCTTTGCTCACCACACTCAAGCGACAAAGTCAAGCCAAAGAAGACGATCTCTTGAGACTTTCCATACAACACGACGGCTTGAAATCCCCTGTTTGGATCGAGTTTAGTAGCCCTGCAGAATTGACCCCTTCCAAAGTTATGGACAAAATTCAACACGTACAACAATCCAATGACCAGTTTGACATCACCGACCGAAAAGCCACACTGTTTATGACCCACGTCTCTCCTCCTCAAGGGACCGGACAACGCAAAAAGATGTTATTGGTGAACGACCTTCGCAGCATTAAGCGTAGCCTCCTCCAAATTCACAATTCTCAAGACCAGATGTGTTTAGCCAGGGTTATTGTGGTGGGACGAATCTATGTCAACAAGAACGACACGGTAGAATGGAAAAGAGACTGGGAGAACATTCGACAATCGGACCGAGCCAAACAACGAAGTGAAGCAGAACTCCTGTTACAACAAGCCGACTTGTCCACAGACACACCCTGTGGCATTCCTGAGATGCAAACATTGTAAGATATCCTAGCTCCACGCTACATCTTGAAAGTGCACCCTCAAGAAGTGCGTGGGCCTCTGTTGTTTCGAGGCCAAGACTTTAAAGATGGAACATACATTCACCTCTATCATCACGATGACCATTTCAATACCATTACCAGTATCACCGCATTCCTGGGATACGGTTATTACTGTGAGAAATGTGACTATGGTTATAATAATCGAGAGCAACACAAACATTGTGGATCGAAATGCTCAGGATGTTTGGCCTCTCCACCCTGTCTGAACGAAGGACAAGAACGAGTGCATTGTCCTGCTTGTCTGCGCACTTTTGTCAGCCATGCCTGTTACCAACAACATTTGAAGACGCAAGGTTCATAGAAGAAATGTGCTTGTCAACTGCTGAGATTGTGTGCCCTACGTGTGGACAAGGCATACTTACCAATAGTGCCAAGTTTCACGTATGTCGAGGAAAGAAAAAATGTCACATTTGTCACCACATCGTGGACTTGGAACACAAATGCTATGTGCAAAAATACCAACTCCAACCAGAGAAAGAGGATGGACACAAGAAGAAAGGCAATTTCATCTTTTTCGATTTCGAATGCATGCAAGAGACCGGCATTCACATTCCTAATTTCTGCGTGGCTCATCAAGCGTGCGAGAACTGCATTCAAGAACCAATCTTCAGTCATTGCCCTCACTGCAGCAAGATTCCTGGAGGGCGTAAAAAAGTATTTCGGGGACCGAACACGCTAGCCGATTTCGCCCGATGGGTCTTAGACCCCATCGACAAGACGTGGAGCCAAGAGGACATCGAACGTTACGGAGATTGTCATCATCATGCTACGGTGATGGTTCACAATTTCTCCGGATACGATGGACAGTTTCTTCTCAGATACTATACGGAACATGGCACCGAACGTCCTAAAGTCACTTTGAACGGAGCCAAAATCATTTTCATGCAAGTGGGACAAGTGCAGTTTAAAGATTCGATGAGCTATTTGGCCATGCCTTTGAGTAGAATGCCTAAAACGTTTGGAATGACAGAAATGGCTAAAGGCTACTTTCCACACTTTTTCACTACGGAAGCCAATCAACACGCCATTCTACCTCATTTGCCTGAGCCTCACTATTACGACCCTGACAACATGCGTACCGAACAACGAGAAGCTTTCTACGCTTGGTACCAGGCTCACGCTTCCGATTCTTTCTACTTTCAGAAAGAAATGCTAAAGTATTGTCGTTCCGACGTGGATATTTTACGGCGATGCTGTGGAAAATTTTGAGAACTGTTCATGGAACACGGAGGGGTCGATCCTTTGAAAGAAGCTTGCACCATTGCCAAAGCGTGTTCCTTAGTGTACCGGCAACGATTCATGCCTGAAAACACCGTGGCTGTCATCAGTCCTCAAACAACCAAGTATGTCAAACGTCAATACTCGGTCAAAGCCCTACGCTGGTTACATTACTTGTGCGACAAGGAAGACAAGTGGATTCAGCATGCCCGCAACGGAGGGGGCGAAAAGACCATCGGAACACATTCGGTCGATGGCTGGTACTTAGAAAACTCCAAGATCGTGTACGAGTTTAACGGCTTATTTCACAAATGTCCCGTCTATTACCCTGACCGTGGCACTAAAAATCAGTTTTTACAACGAACCATGGAAGACTTGTACCAGGTCACTTGTCAGCAACGCCTAAAGTTAGAACAGGAAGGATGCCAAGTGGTGGAAATGTGGGAACACGAATACGATCACCGTTTGAACACCGATCCCGAGTTTAAACGCCTCGTGGAAAGTTACCAGTTCATGGACCCCCTGAACCCGAGGGATAGTTTGTACGGAGGAAGGACCAATGCCACCTGTTTGCTGTACCAATCCGACGAAGAGAAAGGAGAAGAAATCAAATACTTGGACGTGTGTTCGCTGTATCCCTACGTGTGCAAATATTGTCGCTTTCCTGCAGGGCACCCGCAATTGTTAACGGAACACATCGAGCTGAAAAACATTCGACAATACGAAGGCTTGATCAAGTGCAAAGTTTTGTCTCCCACGAACCTATACTATCCCGTCTTACCTCACCATTGTCAAGGCAAACTGATGTTTCCTTTGTGCCGTACTTGTGCCGAAACGTGCAACCAAGATCAACCTTGCCAGCACACGCAGGAAGAACGGGCCTTGACGGGGACGTGGGTCACCGTAGAATTGTTCAAAGCTCTGGACATGGGGTACCAACTGTTAGAAGTGTACGAAATTTGCCACCTTCCTAAGACAAAACAATACCACAAGGGTGACCCCACGCAGAAAGACATTTTCGCAGACTACGTGGATGCCTTTTTGAAACTGAAGCAAGAAGCCAGTGGCTATCCGTCCTGGTGTCACACTCCCGAAGACCAAAAGACATTCAAAGAGAAATACTGGGCACAAGAAGGCATTACTTTAGATCAGATCGAGAAAAACGAAGGCAGGCGATCGTTTGCCAAAGTGATGTTAAATTGCTTGTGGGGTAAAATGGCACAACGACCGTGTTTACCCAAGACGGAATATTTGACCGAACCTTCCCGCTATTTCCAGATGATTCACGACAAAACCAAATTCATGAAACACGTAGACGTTGTTCGCGAGAATTTGATCTTAGTCAATTACGAAGAAGATCTGGACTTTGTACAAGACGACCCCTTTGGAAATGTCATCATTGCGGCTTACGTGACAGCTCATGCTCGCTTAAAACTGTACGAAGCTTTAGAACTGTTAGGGGAACGCGTCCTGTACTTTGACACGGACAGTTGCATTTACATCGATCACCCGAGTCAACAGCACCCTGACATCGAAGGAGACCGTTTAGGAGCCTGGACAGACGAGCACCCCGGCGACAAGATTCTAAGTTTCGTCAGTGGCGGTCCTAAAAATTACGGCTACGAATACCGGGACAAACAAGGAGAAGTGCACACGAAGTGTAAAGTGAAAGGATTGACTCTGAATTATCGTACCAGTCGAGTGGTGAACTTTGGCGTATTGAAAGAAGCCTTACACTCTGGAAAAGATGACCACTTTAAAGTGACCACCTATCAACCGAACAAGATTGTATGTTTACCCACTCACCACATCGTCAGTCGACCGTTGGAAAAAGTCTATCAAATCGTGTACTAGAAGCGAGTGCGACTTCCCTATCACTTCACTTTACCGTATGGACATGTCGGTATAAAACATTGGTTGTAAGTGGATAGCCACCCACCAGATGCATGACTTCGCCACAACAAGAATCGAGTGAGAAACCCGATGAGAACTCCAAGTTCAAACCCTACCATTTTCCAGTCTTCTTACCTACTATTGTGATTGGGCCGTCGATTGGACACGTTTCAAAAATTGCCTACGGATAGGGAAGGATTACCTTCTTCGCATGTTTTAGCTAGAACAGGATTTGTCTACTTGGGACCTGAGTCTGGATTGGGATGCGAAGTACAGTGTTTCGCTTGCGGACTGAAGTTACGAATGGATCTATGTATCTATAAAGATTCAGCTATTCTGGAACATACTCGATGGTCTCCGCACTGCCCTTACCTTTCTATGGCCTTTCCACCCATTACACTACGGTATAATTATGACGGTACTTTAGAGGCGGTACCTTCCAAAACTAGACATAAAAAAGGAACGATGTACAAGCTTGAGACTGCATTGAGACTAGTATAAAAAGAGGCTATGGTCAAGATTGATAGTTCATTGTGACTACCAAGACCAAGCGAACTAGATGAATACTTTCAGAGAAACACAAAACAAGTTCAGACAGACACAATTCAAGTTTGGGGCCTCTGAAGTAGAATGCGATTGTGAGCCTTGCGATGGGAGCGATGCTGTACGCTGTGACCTTAATGATGCCGTAAAGAATCATGGGAACTTTAGTGTCACTACCCCTATCATGGAAAGTGATGCTGTGCGTGTCAAATCTGAGGGTTGCGAAAGCGTTGCCGCTTGTCCTCTTGGACACTTTACTGGGTTTCGTTTTAAAGGTGGATGTCCACCTTCACGTTTACCTCCCTACGGATGCCATCCAGCCCTGAGCAAATTCCTGTCCATGTCACACAACCCTCATCGAAACGAACCCGTGAAAGACGAATATTCGTTCCCTGTGCGTTTGTCGGAATACGACAGACATTGATCAACGACCCCCTAGTTTTAAAAAGGATTGGTTTGCTATTGATGATTCTATCTACTACATTGTAAACTTACTGCATCGAATTCCAGAGGAAGAGTTAACGAATTACCAAGATCTTTTACACAATGTCAACTTAGTGAAAGAGGAAACTTCTGAACGAATTGTAATGTGTAAATTAGTGATCAAACGATTTAAATTCGACACTGAAGTAAAACCTTGTCTGTGCAAATGGTACATTTCTTGTGTCAGAAAGAGGATTTAGTATGACCTATTCATGGATACTTTACAAGAGAACATTCGTGCTTTGCCTATGGAGTTGAGATAACGCATTTACCGAGAGCTGATCAAAATACAAGTCAAACGGAAAGAACAATTGCATCCGTTACGTCACCGGTGTTTGAACCACTGGTACCTGAATGGTATAAGAGAACTGATTCGTCAGAAATTGTTTCAGTGGTCAGACATTGTTCAAAACTTTGAGGTCGCCAATGATGTACATGTTCATAATTTTGGTTACTTCGACATTCACTTACTGCAACGTATTGAGGAAGACGAGTTAAAGGATTACCAACATTTGTTACGTGGAATCTGCTTAGCGGAAGACGAAACTTCTAAACGAACTCTGACGTTTCGGTTACAGTATGTAACATTTAAATTCCCTACTGGAGAACGAAGATCTCTGGCTAGAAAGTACGTGTATTGCATCCGGAAGAAAGAGAATATAAAAACAGGCTGCCATGCCACGACTTATGTCACATGTCATTGAACAGATTCCGTGGAAGGAACTCAATGACCATATTCAAACCGTGGATCATTACCATCGATTATTACAAGAACTGTATCCATTCAATTTGGGTTGACAAGTGGTGTGTCTTAGTGACTTGTTTTCTGGGATTTCGTTTACCAGCCGATTCTTTGTGGACTCTTTACGATCAGTACTTACCACCTCAATGGCCTTAAATGGTCACGAAAAACTCCTTTTGCTCAAAGCCTTGCGGTTTCATCTGGACACTTCTCGACCTTACTCCCTACTATAGAACTGGTTAGAACATTACCCAAAACATGTTGTTGTACAGACACTTGTGTTTATTCCACGTTAATGGTTATCATGTGCCTTTTATTCTTGTACTTAAGCTTTTGGCTTTTATGTATTTTTGTCTTTCGTATTCATGTTTGAAAAAAACATTCAATAAACGTGTTCTGAAAAAAGTATATAAACTCTTGTCTTGTTTGTTTTCGTGTCACAAGTGACATTTCTCACACTATGGCTACCTCTGCTGTCTCTGCTCCCTCTTCCTCTACTGTCAAAGTCATCGACGAACACTTAGATCGTGCCAGTTGGGAGGCTTTGTATCTTCGCCATCCCTTTAACATGCTCATTGCTGGACCTAGCGGTTCAGGCAAAACCGAATTCGCCAAACGTTTGATCGAACATAAACATCATTTGATCGATCGGCCACCTCAGATCTTGTTCAACACTTTCAGTTAGTGAATGATCGAAATGTTCATCATTTTGGTTACTTCGAGATTCACATAGTGCAACAAATTGAGGAAGACGTGTTAAAGTATTACAAAGGTCTATTACGTGGAATCTGCTTAGCGGAAGGGGAAACTTCTAAACGAAGTTTGAACTGTAGGTTACAGTTTGGAGCATTTAAATTTCCCACTGGAGAACGAAGATCTCTGGCTAGAAAGTACGTGTATTGCTTCCGAAACAAAGAGACTATAAAAACAGGAATCCATGCCACGACGTTTATCACATGTGATTGAACAGATTCCGTGGAAGGAACTCATTGACCATATTCAAACCGTGGATCATTACCATCAATTATTACAAGAACTGTATCCAATCAGTTTGGGACGACGCATAGTGTGTGTCTTAGTGACTTGTTTTCTGGGATTTCGTCTACAGCCGATTCCTTGTGGACTCTTTACGAACAGTACTTACCACCCAAATGTCCTTAAATGCTCACGAAAGACTCCTTTTGCTCAAAGCCTTGCGTTTTCATCTGGATACTTCTCGACCTCTACGGGAAAAAAAGATTCGTCAACTTTTAGCTACCGAAGACGTGTATGACTATGTGTGTGTAGCTTGTGACTTACACCCCCATTGGACAGATGTCCGTGCATGGAAAAAAGGGGGTTTTGAGGCTTGCACCCAAGAAGTGGCCCAGTATGCACGAGAGTTGTTCAAGGAAAAAAGTCACTTTTCAAACAGTGTTAGTGACAGTGCCGGAAGAAGAAGAAAAAGAAGAACCCGTCACCCAGGACAGGACTGTCGTGGACATGCCTGAAAGACCCTTTCGGGAGGACACTTGTGTGACCTTACCCCCTATAGAACTGGTCAGAACATTACCCAAAACATGTTGTACAGAAACTTGTTTTTATTCCACGTTAATGGTTTTATGTATTTTTGTCTTTCGTATTCATGTTTAAACCGAATTCGTCAAACGTTTGATCGAACATAAACATCATTTGATCGATCGACCACCTCAACGCATCGTGTGGTGTTACAAAGAGTGGCAATCGGCGTACAGCCTCTTGCGAGAAAGTCAAGGCGATTCCATCGTGTTTGTGGAAGGCATTCCTAAAGAAGACGACGGAATCGTCTCTGACTCCCGTCAAACCCATTTGGTCATTTTCGATGACATGTTAGGAGAAGACGAAGAAGAAATTAAACTGTGGTTCACGCGCAAAGGGCATCATCGTAATGCCCGTGTCGTTTACATCACCCAAAATTTGTTTTGACAAAGTAAAGCCCATCGCACCATCAGTCTCAGTGCGCATTAGGTGGTCTTGTTTAAAAGCCCTCGAGATAAATCGCAAGTGCAAGTCTTAGCTAAACAGTTAGGAACGCCTTGGCTGACTCAGGCGTACGACGATGCCACTCAAACTCCACACGCTTATTTACTCGTCGATTTGAAACCTAGGACCCCCGATGATTTGCGATTTCGTACCCAATTGTTTCACCGCTAGGGCCAAGACGGAGGGCCTGTCCTGTACACGTCTCTGTCCTCGACTTAACCGCACCAAAAAAACATCTATAAAAACCTCAAACACTTTTCGTCTGTCTCACACAGCGTCAACATGACGTCCCTTCAGTCACATCTCCCCGTCAAATTGATTCGTGCCTTGTATGGCACCAGTCGAGAGAAAAACCCACAAATACGGGCTCGTGTTTTAGAAGCTAGTCTCAAGGAAGTCTTACGATGGTTCACGGTGACAGCACGTCAATTACTGCAAGGGATCATTCAGATTCCTCATCAAACCAAATGCTTTTTTGATCGAAACAAAGTCGCTTTGACCCAACTGGCCGATCCGCGCATCGACACTCAAACCAAAAAACAAATCATTTTGAAACCTGGAGGGAGCGGTACTCTAGGAGGGGTCATCATTCGCTCTCTCTTAAGATGGGATCCTAATGCCCCTAAAGTTCTCCCCAAGAAAAAAGTCAAACGAAGCTCCAAGAAGAAGAATAAAAGAGCCACTGTGTCAAGACCTGGTCCCCAAGGAGACCTGTGTCTCCAAGAACTTCTCCAGTGGCGGGACCCTCCTCTTACCAGTCACCACCCCGGAAAAAGAAAAGTCCCCAGAAAAAGAAGCAGAGAAAAAGTCCCCAGGAAAAGAAAAGCCCACAGAAAACTAGTCGCAAGAGAGGCACTTCGGCCGGGACGCAACCTTACACTCGCAAACCACGACCTGCAACGGCGGTGACCGCGTCTGCGGCAGCCTCAGGTTCATCCACTTCCCCGTTGATGACACCAAGTACTTGGAGACGTTGATCACACCAAGAACTTCTCCGCTGATGACCCCAAGAACTTCCCCAGTGGCAGGACCCTCCAATTTAGTGGCAGTGGCCGCTGCTCACAAAGTACCTGCTCCCAAAATCAAAGTCCAAGAAAGATAGGGCATGCTTCAGAGTTTACTGGATTTGTCCAAGCAAGAACTGGCTCGATTTAGTCCGTTACGTACCCCTGCACGACGCGTTCTGCCTGTCCTGAAGTTGATACGACGTGAAGACAATCAGTGGCGACGCGTTCCAGTATAAAAAAGGCCTGCAACCAAGTAGGGGTATCAGTGAACTTCCAAAAGATGTCACCTTCAAGAAGTCAAAAAAGGAACTGACAAAGGCAGAATCGTCATCCGACAAAGCGCTTAGCCAAGCATCGACGTTACCCTAAGAAAAGATACAGTCGATCCAAGAAAAAGAGGCGCCAACAAAGGGAAGGATTCTTTGGCGATTTTGGAAAAAACATTGTCACCTTTATGACAAAGCGATAGTACCCCAAAAAAGATAAAAAGGCGTGTGTTAAGTCATCGACGTTAGTGTATTTTTGGTGAATGTCCTGGAACCCACAAGCAAAGATGTCACCCTCCAGAAAACATTCCTCTTCTAAACCCCAAGGAAAGAAAAGGAAAGGACTGCCTCCACGTTTAGTCAAACATGGGGACATGTTATCTGTCCTGTCCAAAGCTTCTCCACCCCTGCGATAAAAGCTCATTCAAACGGCCTCCAAAGAGGTCATCGATACCGTGTACGAATGTTGTTTGAACGTCTTGAAAGGCACGATCCCTTTGTCCAAACACCAGAAACAATGCTTAGGCAAGCATCGTCACGTTCTTCGCCAAATGGTTCAAAAGAAAATCCCCCTTCGTCAAAAGAAGAAGATGTTGGTCCAGCGTGGAAGCATTTTACCCCTTTGGAAGGCATCGATCATCAGTGGCAAGCCGATTTAGCCGATGTCTCTCATTTGGCCAGCTACAATCGCGGCTGCAAATACTTGTTTTGTGTCATCGACGTCTTTTCCAAATTTGCCTGGGTCGTGCCCTTGACTTCCAAATCGAGCAGCGAGTTAGTGCGAGCCCTGCAACGGGTGTTGAAACAAAGTGGTCGTCACCCTCTTCGATGGCAAACGGACAAAGGCATCGAATTTCTGAACCAAGCTTTCCAAAAAGAATTAAAGAAACGTGACATTCATTTTTTTACCACCGAGAATCCCGAAACCAAAGCCAGCATCGTGGAACGTTTTCAACGCACTTTGAAAGAACGCATGTGGAAATATTTTGCGCATCACCACACTGTGAAGTACATCGACATCTTACCGCACCTGGTGCAAGCGTACAACCAATCTTACCATCGAAGCATCGGACGTGCCCCGCAAGAAGGGACTCCCGAGAACGAAGTGCTGGTGTTTGAGCGCCTGTTTGGTACGTCCCCGACGAGGGCTGTCCCCAAGAAAAGTGGAGTGTTGGCCGTAGGAGATTGGGTGCGCATTGTCAAAACCAAACGCACTTTCGACAAAGGTTACTTACCTAACTGGACGACCGAATTGTTTCGTATCACTGGACGAGTGCATGGCCGTCATCCTGCCGTCTATAAATTGGAAGACATGAACGGAGAAGTGTTAAAAGGAACGTTTTATTTGCCCTAGTTACAACGTGTCACCAGAAAAGAAGACGACGTGTACGACATCGAAAGCATTCTCGAACGCAGAACCCGTAAAGTAGGTAAACGACGTGTCAAAGAAGTCAAAGTACGTTGGAAAGGATATCCATCCAGTTTTGATTCTTGGATCGACGCTTCGCAAGTCATCGACTATAAAAAGAAGTGTCCATCATGCCCTTTCACACAGATTCAGCGACTGCGACCACTCCTACACCGAGTTCTTCTCTGCAAGATTTACAGAAACAACCCTTGTGGGTGTGGTGTGGAGAACGTGTGCCTAAAACGCAAATCGTCCTTTTCTGCCAAATCTTCGTGGTGTATTGTGTCATCGGTGCAGCCATTGCCAATTTGAGTTTGCAACAAGAAGGCAAGCAATTGTGGACCATTTTATTGAGCAGTTGCATCGGTTACCTGCTTCCCAATCCCTCCCTGAAATTCTCCTCGAACGGGAACAACGGGAACCTTGTGTCCAGTGCCAGTGTCAGTCACCACTCCAACAACAACAATAACAACCCCATTTTGGGCGGAGATACTCCTCTGACGTCCAGTTACCCCTCGGACAGCCACAGAACTCTGGAATTATGAGTCACCAAAACCAATTTTACTTAACCTTACCCAGTGACAGTTCCATGGAGGTGTTTCCCCACAGCAGGTTGTGCTGTTACATGGCCAAATTACCGCAGGCCATACAATTAGATCACGAAGCCCATTGGGAAGCGGCTTTAGTGGAAATCATTCACCCGATCCAAGTCTTCAATGTCCTTCCCAGTCAAAACAAGTTTGAGGTGGAAGTTTATGACGAACAAATGCAACTGTACTTGGATACCCATGTCAAATATAACATAAAAGCCCCTTCACAAAAAATCAAAAGTGGACCACCTATCTCTTGTCCATTCCTCCAGGCTATTATTTTAGTGGTCAACATTTGGTGAGCACCATAGCTTCCAGGTTTAATGCCGTGTTTCTGAAAGCTTTGGAGAATGCCCAAAAAAGTGTCACCCTGGAGTACCATAAAGTAGCTCGTCGCTTCCTAACGAAATTTCCTGAGGGGGGTAAAATCATGTCTTTTTTATTTTGTCCTGAATTGTTTGCCACGTTGGGCGGGGACATGGAGATGAAGAAGAAAGTAGAACAAGAACAAAACCAATTAGTAGTCATTTACGACAACGATACTTTTGTCTAGTATTTTCTTACCCCGGTAGAATTGAACCAAGGACTGAATTTGATGTTTGTGTACTCCGATGTGGTGGAGTATAACGTGGTGGGACACACCTCTGTGCCATTACTACGTGTCATTCCTTTCAAAGTGGATTCTGCCACGCACGCTGCCGAGGAAGGTGGAAACACTTATAACGTTCACCCCGAATTTGTCCATCCTCACTATTTGCCTGTCAGTAAGTCTTATTTGGACACGGTCAACATTGCTATAAAAGGAGATCTGGGACAAAATATTTCATTCACCAAAGGGAAAGTCACGGTGAAACTCTATTTTCGAAAACGGTTCTCTCACGAGTTGTAAGTCATGTATCCAGTGTACCGAGGCGTTGCTCGTCAGCGAGGACACGGTTTAGGAGATATGTTGAAATCAGCCTTTCTTTCGGTGGCTCCGGTGTTGAAACCGATGGTGACACGCGGATTGCACACCTTGAAAGATGCCGCACTGACACAAGGCAAAGAATTTCTCCAAAATGTCATCATCGACAAACAAAACCCCAAAGAAGCTTTCTTGAGGGCAGGCAAAAATATCTTGTTGCAAACAGGTAAAGACCTTTTAGGCCGACGAGAAACTCCTATAAATGCCCTGCACGCTACTGAGTCAGGCATTCAGCAAGGACAAGGCAGAAAGAGACGACGAAGAAAACACCGTTTCACCAGACTTCACACTTCTAAAGCTAGAAAGACAAAGAAAAGAAGAACCGTTCGAAACTTAGACGTTTTCGATTATTAAATTATTGAGAAACAGAAAAAATGATGCACCGAGAATCTTGCGCTTGTTCCAAGTCGGAACTGGATCTGTTTACCATGCCACCCACCATGATGACGATGCAAGAATCCCAATGGGTGGAATTTCACCCCGTTTCCTCTTTGACGGATTCAGCTCCCATCGAGTTTGAAATCAAAGGACAACCCGAAGATTACATCGATCTGAATAGAAGTTACCTGTACCTGAAAGTCAAAGTAACCGAAGCGAGCAACGATGCCATAAACAACGATGATGCAGTAGCTCCCGTCAATAATTTCATGCATTCCTTGTTCAGCGAAGTGGACTTGTACTTGAATAACAAACTGGTCAGCAGCAGCATGGATACTTACCCTTACCGAGCGTACCTGGAAAATCTCTTGACGTACGGAAAAGAAGCCAAGAACACTCATCTGGATGCTTGCGTGGTATGGAAACCTGACAAAGCGACTAAGTTCAACGGCATTACACTAGTTGGGAATGAGGTAAATCCAACGGGATTTGTAGAACGACGAACGAAAATTCGTGAAAGTCGTAGTTTAGAACTGATGGATCGCTTGCATTTGGACATGTGGTTACAAGAAACGTATTTGCTGAACGGAGTGGATATCCGTCTGAGACTGAATCGTTCCTGTGCCGCTTTCCATTTGATGGCTGCAGAAAATTCCACTTACAAAACCAAAATCGAAGAAGCCAGACTCTACGTGCGACGCGTGGAAGTATTACCTAAAGTGGGAAACGACGTCAGTCAGACGTTTAGCAGAACGAGCGCCAAGTATCCGATACGAAGAGTGGAAGTGAAAACGTTCACCATTCCTGCCGGACTGCGATCCATGATCGAAGATCATCTGTTCCAAGGACAGTTACCCAAACGTTTAATCCTTGGTATCGTCAAGAATTCAGCCTTCAACAGAGTCTACCAGGAAAAACCTTTCAACTTTCAACATTACGACGTGTCCAAAATTGAAGTCAGTCGCGATGGCAAGACCTTGTGTACCCGACCTTTCGAACCTGACTTTACCCAGAACAATTACTTGAGATCGTACTTGAACCTGTACGAAGCTACCGGACAATTAGGAACCAACACCAGTCACGGTATTACGTACGAGGATTATGCAGGAGGCTATGCTTTATGGGCTTTTCATTTCACTCCAGACCAAGGCGCGACGAGGGACATTTCCACCCTATAAAATCCAGTCAGATTCGTGTGGAACTTCAGTTTTCAAAGCCAATACCCGCAAACAATACAGTTAACGTCATCCTGTATGCAGAATTCGATAATACCATAGAAATCAACAGTTTAAGAGAAGTCATTCTAGACTATTAGAAACAATGGAAGACTGTTATCCCTCTTTACCTACTGGAGAAACTTTGGAGATGGAATGTGAGGAGATCGTGGAAGAAAAAGAATCCCAAGACGACTAAGTTGTCATGATGAAGTCAAGATGGCCAGAACAAGAAACCCATTTAGTCTCCTGTTTTGCTACAGTCCTGGCAGATAAAATGAAAGAATTGATCAAGGAAGAGTGCTATGGATGTCACAACGATCATCCCGGTCAAATTAAAACCACGACAAATGTCTGATGTTGAGTCAGGAAAAAAAGTTGGACGAATATCTGGACAAAGCTTGGGGTCTCATCGAGATAGAATTGGTGTTGAATGAATGGTATAAAGGCTTGGATAGACATTCTTCTCCTTCATTAACGTCTCTGGAGTGCCGTCGCATCGAATCTCTCTTTGACCAGAGTAAGAAGGCGGAGCTAAACGCCTTTTACTTGTCAGACATTTTCAAGCAAAACGTCAGGATCGAATTGATCACTTATCATTACCTGTGAAGAAGAAGAAGAAAATAGAAAAAAACCACACAAATAAATGGATACCTGGGAACTTTATTATCTTTTGAACCACAGTTCGTACACTGCTTCTTGGAATCCTGTCGTATGTGCTAAAGATGAACTCCCTCATCGCAAACCTCAAGACCATCAAGCTTATGTGATCAACACGGACGACAGTCATCTCCCAGGAACCCACTGGGTAGCCGTCTACTTTCCTCAAGAAGGATGTGTGGAATATTTTGATTCCTATGGATTACCCCCTTTGGAAGACGATATCATTGACTTTATGAGAAGAAATGCTCAGACCGCCCGATTCAATACTGTGAAATTAAAAGGCACAGATTCCTTGGTGTGTGGACAATATTGTGTGTATTTTCTGCATCATCGCAGCCTGGGTTATTCCTTAGAACATTTAGTGACTCATTTTGATCCTCGTTCTTCTTCTAGAAACGATGTGAAAGTAGATCGATGGTTTTATGACCATTATACTGGTCTTTTGTCTCAAGCTTGGAAGCGTAGTGTCCATCAATGGCCTAATGACTTCCAACAGTGGAAATCATAATTTCATTCACAACGTTGTCAGCCCTGTCCAAAATAATGTGTTAGTTGAAAAAAATGTTTGTGATTTGAAAAAATGTTTGATGCTATATTGTTTGATTATAGTTAAAAATGTTATAGTTGTTGGTTAGTGTTAAGTGATTTTGAATAAAAATGTTGTGTTTTGAAGAAAAAAATGCCTTTGTGTTTTGTTTGGCTATAGGAATCTTGATTCATGCTCTTTGACTTCTTACTATCCCTCTTATGACACTCATTGAACGTTCCGACTCGAAAACCGTGTAGTGATGTTTTCCTTCACGTCCGCGCTTTGACTTTAAGAACCGGGGTTGTTTCAAGTCTAACCATCCATTGTCGACTCATCCTCCTACGAAGATGTGCTCCAAACTAGCTAAGCTCAACGAAGCCTACGTGAATTTGCATAGGGTCAGACACAGTCTGATACCGAAGCCAGAAGAGATAGAGAATGTGAGAATGTTAAAAGTCACTGAAGACCTGATAGAAGAGCTCTTCAGAGAAGAAATTAACAGGGAGAAAGAAGAATGGACAGAGAAGTACAGGCTTCAGCAACAGCAGAGAGAGCAGCAACAGCAACAACAACAGCAGCAGCAGCAACCTGAACCCGACAGAGGCTTTGTCGACTGTCGTATCGACACCAAAGAGTTCTTCTTCTCTTTCCGAAGAAGCAGACCTATCGTCAGAAATCCTATCGTCAGAGGACGTCGCATTCTTAGAATATAAAAGATCGCCATAGCAAACAAAAAACAGCCGTTTTCAGGGCTACCCATACCTCTAGAAAAGAAATAACAATAGATTTGCCAATGTGTGTATGTAGAGTAGTGTGAATATAAACACTCACTCTTTTCTGGTGTGATTGTATGTGTTTGCGATTGTAAGCGATCAAGTACGTTTGTGTGGGTAGTAGATAATGATAATGTGTTTTTTTCTGTTTGACGTGTGTGGAGAGTAGATTTTGGTTTTGATTTGATTGCTTTGAGTATGAGGATAGTATATTTAAGTGATTAATGAAAATTTTTAGAATAGTGATCGGTAGCATAAAAAAGTGAGTGAGTGTTTCTTTTAGGTCCGCGCATTGTTTAGTCGTGATCTAGATAATATAAGTTTTGTCTTAGGGGGATGTTTTCCTTCACGTCAGCGCGTTTTAAGTGATGATCTAGGTAATATAAGTTTTGGGTCTGGGGGATGTTTTCCTTCACGTCCGCGCTTTAACTATACATTGAAAATCGCTCGGCAGTCTAGCTACCTTGTTGATTGATCAACACTAGAGAATGAGCAGAAGGCTAGCGAAACTGTTAGAACTTCATGTGCACCTGGAATATGCCAGGCTCATACTGAATGAGCTGGCCGCAGAGGCTATAGTGGAAGAAGGAAGGATGAAAGAGGAGGAGAGAAGAAAGAAGGAAGAGGAGGAGATAAGAAAAAAAGAAGAGGAGGAAAAGGAGAGAGGAATGGCTGTACCACAGACACAACAAGGAAATTTCAGAATCCAGAGACAGAAGATTGGAATTCTGAAGCCACTCATTCCGCCTCTGCACTCCCAGCAAAACGAGTGAAAGGAGATTGGAGTCGGAGATGCGTTTGCGGTGCCAGGCCGGGGAGGTGCAACCATTAACCAGGTGCCCTGGAGTTCAAAACAAACAGCCCTTTTCAGGGCTACCCAATGCTCTAGAAAAGATATAGTAATCCATTTGCCAATGTGTGTATGTAGAGTAGTTTGAATATAAACACTGACTCTTTTTTACTAGTGTGAGTGTATGTGTGTTTATAAGCGCTAGCATAGGTTAGTGTGGATAGTAGATTATTGGGACTTGATCTTAATGCTTTGCGTATGTGCATGGTAGATTTTGTGTTTCTTTATTGCTGTTTCGTGTATGTGAATAGTAGATAATATGAGAAGAGAAAAGTAGGGGATGTTTTCCTTCACGTCCGTGCGTTGTTTGGTCATGATCTAGGTAATATAAGTTTTGTCTTAGGGGATGTTTTCCTTCACGTCCCCGCGTTTTAAGTGATGATCTAGGTAATATAAGATTCGGGTCTTAGGGGATGTTTTCCTTCACGTCCGTACTTTTCGTATAAGAACCCACAACGTTCGTCCTTCGCACCATTCTACAAAGAATAAAAAAGAAGATGGCTTCGAACCACCTTGATAAAATGAAAAAATTGCAAGACGTCCTGGACAATTTGGGCATGATGGAGCAAATGTTAGTTAACCTAAACGAGGATCACTATTCTTATAGTCCCCATCGAGTGAAGATGGAGATCAACAATTTAAGAAAACTAAAGGAGGTCATCAGTGATCTGTTGAAAGAAATAAAGGAGGAGAAGGAGGATGAAGAGGAAAGGATAAGGATGAGAGCATGGAACGAAAAAATTGAAAAGGAAGAAGAAAATGAGAAGATGAAGAAAGAAGAGGAGGAGAAGCAGAAAGAAGAGAAAAAGAAGAAAAAGGAGGAAGAAAAGAAAGAAATGAATAGAAAAATTGTAGGACAGAAAATAAGAAGCTGGTGGAGAAATAGAAGAAATTAGAAGAAATTAGAAGAAGAAGAAGAAAACCAAAGGGCCTTTTCAGGGCCACTCCAATATCTCGAAAAGACCTTGACTTTCATTGCCTACCCCTTTTTTATTTTTTTAAAAAAATAGAGACCTCTCCCTGTTTCAATTTTCGCCTGTTCCATTTCCATAGACCCATCAGGTCGGGACCTTATTAAAATAGGGTCCCGACCCTGTTCCATTTGATGCTCAACAGTCCCAAATTCCCATGTTAAATTTACATAGACCCTATACAGTTCCAGGGTGGTTAATGTTAAATTTACATAGACCCTATACAGTCCCAGGGTTTTTGTCCATGCTAATTCCCATAGACCCTATATCGTCCCAGGGTTTTTGTCCATGTTAAATTTACATAGACCCTATATCGTCCCAGGGGTGTTTTTAATGCTAATTCTCATAGACCCTATATCGTCCCATATTACTACTTACACGGGTAATGGATGTTTTGATGCAATATACCATGATAAAGAAGTTACGTAATTAACAAGCTGTCCAAAACCTCTCATCGTAAATCTAGACCATTTTCAGAATGACATTATCAGCAACCTCATTGGATTACAACTTCTATTATAGATTGTACACCTGATTATAAAGGACATGTGATATATGATTATCTTTTGGAATATCCAGGCTATGGACAAAATAAGGTTTCAGGCGGTATCTATATTCATGATTTGTGTGTACCTTTGTTGTGACGTTACAAGATACACTCTCTTGTACTTGTATAAGAACAACCGTGAGCATGTACTCCATTCAGATAAATGTAAGACAGCTGAGGCTTCAAATCTGCTAGTGATCTTGAAAAGGATCTGATGCATATTGTAGTACTGATATGGCGCCCACTAAAATGGTATGACGTTGCTCACATCTGTAAGTAGTGGGATCTGATACACATTTAGGACATAATTTTTGAGTAAAAGTATTAAGATTGAAATTTTCTCTAAATTGTATTAAAATTAATTTGTCATTAAATTATATTGAAGGTAATTTTCCACTAAAATATATTGAAATTAATGTTATCTATTTGTGTAATACAACTGTATGTATTTTATAAAGACCGCGCTTTACGACCATGTGTAGAAATCTATAAAATACATTTCTCTTGTATCTAAAGGTCAGCAATTTAGATTAGGTGGGAAGCTGCTAAACAGGCAAATTAATCTATTAATAATGGATGAGTTAAGCGAGATGATTTACACGGTTTCCTTGGGAAAGGTTGCGAGCCTTGTTCTGATCCGAAATGACCGAGACAAAACCTGCATATAAATAGAGTGAAGACTTACCCAGAATTAGTTCGTTCTTCGAGTCAGAACAGCTCTGTCTTTTCCTTACAGGTAAGAATCGTCTGTGTTTGCAAACTTCTTTAAAGAATGGGAACTTATTAATATTTGAGATTTAGTAAAGTTAATATGTTTCCAACATTTTTTAAAGATCTTTCTATTTTATATTATAATATAACGGAATGTTTAATTGTATTTGTGGTATGTAGTATTGGAAAAGATGAATTCTCTACAAAGTTCATGCTTAGATTTAATTTAGAAATAATAGATTCTTTAAGTAATAATGAGTGATGTTTAGTAACCTATTCCAAATTAGTATTCTATTTTAAATTTAGTAAAATACATTTCTTTAAAAAAATGATTGTTGCATTAATCGCAACTATTGAATTTTATACTCATTGTCTATCATGAAGCTAATCGAGATTTAACTATCCATGTTACATTCTAAAAGGCAGAAATTATACAAATATATGAAATCCGAAAGCTCGATGGAAAAGTGTAATCTTATATGTAGTTCGTGTATTTTAAATATAAAGGCTTTATAGGTGTATCACTAGAATGTAGTATTATATATATATATATATATATATATATATATATATATATATATATATATATATATATATATATATATATATATATATATATATATATAAATATCAATTATTTAGATAAAAAAGTTAGTTCCTCTATTCAGAACAGCTCTGTCTTTTCATTACAGCGATTCCGTACCACACTCCCCAAGACGTAGCCGTATTTACACCGTTTTGGGTAACACCCTTGTTAAGAGAGCATGAACTCCTCCTTCTCTCTCTCTCTCTCTAACCATGGGCAAAGACATTTCTTAACTTATGAGTAATCCCTTCTCATAGCAAGAGATGAGAAGAATGTTATGATAGAAAAATTATCATAATACACAGGAAAACATTAAGTTAAATAGTTTAAATGACTATTATGTATGTTTTTATTCATTTCTGCAATTAATATGCGTTTCTAATGTTGGCATTGCTATAAATACAGACTATTTGTGCTAAAAAATCAATATTCGATATTTTTAAGAAAGATAGTCTCTTAAAGAAATGAAACAGTGTCATCTTACTACTAGACCCGAACTAAGCGATGTTTTTCTTATCATATAAACATGGAGCTTCAAATGTAATTAAAACTAAAACTCGCAGTCCAAAGTTTAAAAATTATTTCGACATTTACGTGCAAGTGTAGCATGCATTAGGAGTACTAATCATCTATATCATTTATTCTGGCATTTGAATCCCTAACGTTTTGTTGTTATTGTTTTAAACAATCATTACGTAACAAGACAATTCTCTAGTCTCCTCGTCCATTTTCTTTACAAATCACACAATATAAATCTTGACTACATAAGAAAAGCACCCCACCCCACCTTCAAATATAGTTGAATCATTTATGTTGTATGTAATCAATGCCTTTTATTTATTTTCGTTTCAAAAACTTATATTTATATCTTCAATGAAAAGCTGATTCACACTCACAATCATTTTATGGTCTGTTTCAAAATTTAAAATTTATACCTGTCCTGTTATTATTTTTAAAGCATGGCTGATTGTTACTGGGAGTGTTAATTGCTTTGATTGCTGCCAAGACCAATTTTGTAGACTGTAAGGTCGGGTAGCTGATGTTACATAGGTATTAACCATACAGTTTAAGTCTTTTTAAAATTCACGTACAATCTCTCCTTTAATGAAGAAAAGAAAACCAGTTGTCAACAAAGCCTAATGAGAGATAGAGAATCACTATAAATGAGGAGATGAATTGTCAGAAAAAGAGATCGAGAGAGATCGAGATCAAATAGGCTATAGTTATAATTCATTCGTGCCAGAAATCGACTATCGACACGAGGAACAGCACCTATCGTTTTCACAGACATGTACTGTTGTCAACTCAGCCTCTTCACCTCAGCACCCCAGCACCTTATATATAAAATGATGGAACCACGTGGAAAAAAACACTTAAGGTACCAGGCAACCCGATCACTAGGCCAGAGAAATTTGACACCCAGCGTAACGTGTACACCAACTGGGATTATAGTAATAATGCAAGATATGCACAACGGTATGCAAACCGTTACGGTCAGGTAAGATACGTATTGCTCCTATGGCAGTACGGAAAAGACTGGGTGGGATGAGGGATGGTATCGTCGTAACCTTATCGATAAGTTAAAATCTACTTGAGCCAATGGCCATGCACACTATATGGATTTGGTATTGTTTCTGTTTTGTGTAGTTTAACGACATTTTTCAGACATCTCGGCCATAACATTTGGTGGAAGAAGATCCCGGCAAGACTGACTAAAATCACTGACCCATGGAACATACTGGCAAGTTTGTTCGCATACCAACTTTGGTCAAACTGAGACTCGAACTCAGATGGAAGGAGATGCTATTTAAGGAAGGTCATAGAACAAACAAGATACCCGTAGTCTCTCTGTTTCCCTCCCTCTCACAACAATGAACACTCCCTTTTCATCATATCGATTTAAACGCTGTTTAGCATACACGTTGTAGTGTTACGAACACGCATGTACATGTCAGTATTTTTGTGTTGTATTCAATATAAGAAGCAATCATCAACATGTAAGTATATTGAGAATGTATGAGCTGTGTATACGTAGTTATTTGTGATGCTGGTGTGATTTTCGTGCCTTTTCCATAAGATGACGTCAGTAGAATGCATATTTCATTGGGTTGTGGTCGACTCATTTTTCAAAACGAAATATATACTATAGGCGTAAACTTGCACTGAAGATCAGAGTAGTGGTTCATTACGAAACAAGTACAGAATTTAAAAAACCTTATTTCCCATCGGATATCTGGTTATTATGTGTGTGTGTGTGTGTTTGTGATCTAAGACCACAATAGACCAACCACCCCACCCCACCCAGCTCCCCCTCAAAAACAAACATATATAAACTGATGATACAAAAACGAATGAAAACTTTGAGTACTTGCCAACCCGATCGCTGCACAAGAGGAATTCGACACCCAGTTTGACGTATTACACCCACTGTATAATAATAACACATGGTATGCATAATGGTATGCAAGCCGTTACGGTCAGGTACTCCGTAAACAGTAAGACATTGCAGCACTGGAAAGAATGGGTGGAGTGGGGATAGGTATCGACACTACCACATCGATTAGTTAAAATCTACTCGAGCCACCAGGTTTGCACATTATGTTTCTTTCTTGTTTCTATTTTGCTTGGTTTAACGCAATTTTTCATTCATCTATGCCAGCACACTTGTGGAAGAATACACCGGTAAGACCGACAGGAATTACTGAACCACTGAAGTTACCGGCAATCTTTTCGCATACCAACTTTGATCAAACTGAGTCTCGAACTCAGATTGACAGAGCTGCTATTTAACGAACGTCATATAACAAGATACCCGTTGTCTGCCTCTTTCCCCTCATTTTGAAAACGAAATATATACTATAGGCGTAAACTTGCACTGAAGATTAATGGAGTGGGTCCCTACTTGAAATAGGTACCGAATTTGTAAAACCCTATTTCATATCGGATATCCGGATACTTGACCTGGTACAGTATCTATCTGCCTGTCTGTCTGTCTGTCTATATTGGTAGCCTAATAAATAGAAAATAAGAATATGCTTTTGAAAAAGAAAAAGGGGTCAGAAAATATTTGATAGTGAGATCGTTGGTGTACATTCTGCGTCGATCCCGATCCTACTGATCCCATGAAATGGTTTAAATCGAAAACGACATTCCTCGCACAAAAGTGTAGGGAAAGATGTGGCGAGGAGCAGACGGACGGGAAGACTGATGATATCAAAATATCCCCATACTTGATGCTAAAGTGCGTGGATAATAAAAATATGTATTAAATTTGTCATAATGAGATACTTAAACATATCAGTGGGAGAAAATGACATTACCATAGAGGCGATACCCTGCTTTAATCCCATCATTGTCACTATAAGTTTTCGAACTATTTTCCTTGTCCATTTTTGTCGGATATCTAGCCTTATGTATGTCATACAGACCTGAATTTTCATATTTTAGGTCTATTACATGTGATTATTTTCCTAATCTCTCTCTCTCTCTCTCTCTCTCTCTCTCTCTCTCCCAGGATTACTTGATCTTAAATTGTGTTAAGACTGTTGACTCTCTTACATACATGTATGTATTCAATGAGATCGCGACGTCAAGAATGACTAAAACAGAATTCCAACTAACAAAGTAGAGGCATCAAGTATTAACTTGTTGTTTTTTAAAAATAATTTTCCAAAGGCTTCATTAAAGTTGTTGAATTAATTTGCATGACCCGTTTCTAATCGATATTATGTATCGTATTCCTATTACACTCAGTGACAAATGACGCGTGCATATCTATAAAAATATTTTATTACATATAGTAATACAAATCACCGGTATTACATATAGTAATAAAAATACTCAAGTGTCGGTTTTAAATTGTCATCACAATCATAATCATGTCTGAAAATGTTGGAGAAATCGGACATTCGTTATTTGATGTTTTAAATTTTAAATCACATAAACAATACATATGGAAATCTCACCTGAATATTTCGTCCTCGTACTAAGGACTTCATCCGCAGACTGATTTATTCTCTATTGCCGGTTAACAGGGAATAGTGAGCGATATTAACATATTGTCCCTGATAAATGACATGTTGTAACGGCCCCCGTCCATGTTCAGCATTGGTTGTGATTACGGATGTAGGTAGATTGTCTAACCGCGCTCCCGGTTCAAACCAGGTTTGTTCCGATATAAGGTTTTTAATGCCCCAATATACAGTATGGCTAGGGCAAATATTATGGATGTGCTGTGATACATCAGACCATCTTGAACTAGGTCTTCATTGTTCATTAAATATCACTTTCAATGTCCTTTCTCTTTCCTCAATATAGTCGTGATAGCACTGACGTTCACCCGGTCCTTCACCCTGCTACAGTCAAAGATCCATAGTATACTTTTCCATCCTAGGATGAATACCTTCCAATGCAATATAAAATAAATAGCTATTCGATTGTTTTAGCAGTCAAAACCATATAAATGTTCGATTTGATTAATAGTCAAAGATATGCAACTATTCGACTTGATTAGCATGCTAGCTTATAAAAGCGAATAAGCCCATTCTCATTTATAAAACAATGTTTTTATTCAACATGAAACCAGTAACATATTCTTCTCTCCTCTTCCAAGCGTTTTCTCGTTATCTTCAGAGAACGTCGTTCAGGCAGGTACACGATACTTTCAAATTATTGTTGCTAATAAAAGATAAAAATAAAAATAAATGAATAAATGAATATCAATATATATATATATACATATATATATATATATATATATATATATATATATATATATATATATACATATATATATATATATATATATATATATATATATATATATATATATATATATATATATATATATATATATATATATATATATATATATATTACCCGTGACCTCTGCATTCACTATTGCATAGTTAAGAGCTACAACATTTGCATTTTGTATATTTTTAATATTTTATGCTTTCTGTTTACATTACAGGGGATGTAGATTTTTATGACCTGAAGGATTCAGCTGCATCGAGGTCCAATGTCGATGGTCACCTGTTCCAACTGAAGATGTCCTACTTCTAAATGAATATACATGACGCTAGTCTTATTAAATTGTCGATGGAAACATCTGATGGTAAAATAGATCAGGGTGAAAGTAAAGATGCTGGAACTCGGAATGGTCTTCTTCAGCAGCCTGAAATAGAAAAGGACGAACATTGTGATAAAAATAAACGATGCGACAAAGGCTCAAGACCGGATGGCAAGGATTTCTATCTATTTAGCTATAACATCTATATATCTATCTATTTATCGTTACTTAAATAGGCCTAAAGCATGTCAGTAAGTACATTGATGGTATACAATTTTAAAAAGTCTGTTATAGACCGATTCCTCACCCTCTCTCTATCACTTTCTCTCTCTCTCGATCTATATATATATAGAGAGAGAGAGAGAGAGAGAGAGAGAGAGAGAGAGAGAGAGAGAAAGAGAGAGAGAGGGAGGGAGAGAGAGAGAGAGAAAGAGAGAGAGAGAGAGAAACGGATAAATATCTAATTAAGAAAAGGATATCTTGTATTAGTACATATCACTGATATGGCGGCATCTGCTCAAACAGATTTCACTGTTAGTTTGTTAGTTACAAAAGAATCAATAATTGCGATGAATATTGGCTGATTGGTTTAAAAGACACTTTTAACACAATATACCATGCCTTGGAAATAAGAGTTAATTGCATTTTCTAAGGATTCACCAATATTTTACTGAGTAAAATAAAATTTAACCTGCAGTGAAAATGAAAAGGTATTTGCTTGAAGAAAGGTCCAAACTTACAGTTCACCTTCAAATTATGATTATTAATCGTTAATACAGGAATAACTAGCTTATTAATAGTGTTATCAATCAAATGCATAACAGCAACTTCATCACCATATAATATTTTATAGGTCCCGTTCCATGCTATTGTTCCAAGAGGTGGCAGTTTGCCTATCTTGCCTTCTTCGCTGTGTTTTGGCTTTACGTTCACAGAGTGAACCTTAGTATGGCCATTGTATGCATGGTCAAGCCAGAAGGTCTCCTGGAGGATGTTTTAAAAGCAGGAGTTGAAAATATTACTTTTAATTCGAATGCAATCAAACTTAATGATTCAGGCCTTTATTCAAATGCTCAAACTGGAACAGTCGTATTGAGCGAATTGAAGAATGTTTCCACGTCAAATGAATCCAGCCATACTATACAGAAAGACGGTGTGGAAGAAGAAAACCACCAGAAAAAATGTCCGTCCGCGTTTGAGGCTATTGCTGGAGAATACAAGGTAAGATTAAGGAAAATGTATGCATATTGATTAAATAACACTTTACGGTAGGTTTTCATACATCTGTAAAATTGACTAAAATAATACTTTTAGGTCTTGAGATAAAATAATCAAAAACCAGAAACATCTTAATATATTTCATACGTAATGTAATGTAATGTAATGTACCATGTAAGGTATGCCTTTTAGTTTTGTCAAACCTTTTTATGACCGTACAAATGTCTAAAATCTGCATGGCTATGCGACCAATATAGTTTTCAGACACAAAAGCGGATCCAGGAAATTTTAAATGTATCCAAATTTAAATGTATCTAAACCGATTCATTTTCAGAAAAAATAAAAATAAAGTAGCAAATCAAGCCATGTGTAACTGTCTAGGCTAAATATTGTTCGGGCCTACGTTTTGGTACAACTGTTTCAGTATATAATTAATTATGTTCTGCATTGACTAATGTTGCTGTATGGCATCATGTTCAGTGGCAGGAGGAAGTTGTTTAGCATGCAATGAAATCTCTGCGTGGAATATTGGTCAGGCATCTTGTCGAATTCATTATGCATGACTTTTCGGCCATAATCCAATTATACTGTCCTTACTAGAAGAGGTGAATATTGCTCACATTAATCGTCACTACCGTCGACCAGTGGGGGGAGTGACATGGAAAACCAGTGTGTCTATTCACATATGCTGCTGTTCGTTCATCATTTACAGAAGCTGTTGTTTATTTGGGTCTCTCGTTTTGATGAGAATGATGGAGTACATGTGCGTGCCTTGTCGGTCACTCTGCTACGCTGATCCCACTTTTTGTTCAACCTGTAGCTCATTAATTTCCACGCTGATTCTAACATTTCATCGGAAATGAACACGTGTATTTTTGTGTTGATCAGGTACATGACAAGTGTTGATGATTATTACGGTATTGATGATCTTTTATTTTTAGGTTTTAATGTGTGTGTGTGTGTGTGAATTGGATTTTTAACGTAGCTTTAACAGTTTTTCAGTCATGTCGCTACGATGTCTGCAGTGTGCCAGTTTATAGTGATGTCTAGCACTGGGGCATCATGCAGCAGACATGTAGCATGATGTCCCACCCAGTCACATTATCCTGACACCAGGCCGACCAGTCCTAACACTAACCTCTTAATGCTGAGCGCCAAGCGTGGGAGCTGTTAGTACCATTTTTGTAAGTCTTTGGTATGACTCGTCCGGGAATCGAACCGACGACCTCTCGCATCCAAGGCGGACGCTCTAATTACTAGGCCACCGGAGCGGTCGTGTAATATATATATATATATATATATATATATATATATATATATATATATATATATATATATATATATATATATGGTCGCCATTTCATTCTTCTTTTATCCCTTCCGCTGAAATGTTACAGGTCTCCAATGTTTGTTGAGTTTTGTTTTTCTTAACAGTAGGGCTACCTGCACTATCTAAGTGGTACGATGGTGTGATGGTGTTATAAAAAGGCTTTTGCTTTGACGGAGTGATGTGATATATATGGAGGAAGCCTTGCTGGTGTTATGGACATGGTTGGAGGTTCTTGGTCTGAAGACGCTTATAAATAAAAATAATATAGAAACTAAACTAGTCTAAATGGATTGAGAGAAAGAAAATAAGCTTTAAAATATATACACAGCTTTAAAATATAAACACAGCTTTAAAATATATACACATAAGCGCTAATCAAGGGAGTGTAAAACATACTATCTATATTGGAGCATATCTATGTTACTAAGATGTGTAGAAACAGAAGAATAAAAACAATTGTGACACATTTGTTACAATGCAATCTTCAATTTATTTCAGTATGAAAGCAAATAACAAATCTGGATGTAAATAACTGGAATATTTTTTTAAAAAATTTACGTTTGTTTTGAAGAGATTATTTTCAGTGACGAGTATATTAAGGGTTTATTGTATCTTGATAGGAGTTTTGGGTACCTGTGCAATAAACGGAGCTATGTTTATGATTGTAACAAAGTATGTTTTTCTGTTAAATGTTAACACACACACACACACACACTTCTGACAGGCTCAAACAATGAAGTATCGCATAGCATAGTTGGAAATCGTTTAATTTCACATGTGAAAATATAATAGTATATTTTCTCACATGTAAACATAATACAAATTATAAAATATGAACATTATTTCACGAACATTTTTTATATTTTACACTATGGTATATAATAAATAAATATAAATATAGGGAATATTTTCTTTCTTCCATTAATACCGGATATATTTCAACGTGTGGTACCAAGCACGTGTTATTTTAACGAATGCAGAAGTCATGAGTTAAAACATATAGTTTTGGTAACACAAGATGAAATATATCCGGTATTAAGGTATGAACAGAAAATTTTCTTTTTTATTGTATACCAAGCCTGATTCAGAATTGAAGTTTAGAAGATTAAGCTCACTCTTTGGTACAACATGCTCTCACCTCCACCGCTATTCGTAAAGTAGTCTCACTTTTATAGCCTAAATGTACGTGACTTAAGAAAGCCATATGATGTGGTTGACCTAATATGTCGCAGTAAATTACAGTTTTGTCATTTTGTAAATTATTTGACACTATCTGAAAACAAAGCAAGTCCGATTCAGCAATGCTTTATAGCGAGTTTGTTGATGTTGTCATTGAAGTTAGGGGAAATAACTTCAGAGAGACGCGAGCGGCGTCTGATCAGATTTCTTTATCAAAGACTATTTGCCATGTCTGTAATAGAAGGAAGTTGCTATTTGTTTTAGCTCATAAAGCGCTCGTTTTGTGTTGCTGTAGGTACAACTTTGTAGGTATACACAAACAAGCGTCACATGGCAATATAGGAAATCTCATATCTGCACATGTGAAAATATAAGGATATAATTTGCACATGTGAAAATAGAAGCATGAGAAAAATAAATGAAAATTATTTCACCAAAAAAGTCTATATTTCCCACTTAAATCTGAAATAAACACATACACACATACATACATACATAAACACATACATACATACATACATACATACATACATACATAAAAACACATACATACATACATACATACACACATACATACATACATACATACATACATACATACATACATACATACATACATACATAAACACATACATACATACATACATACATACATACACACACACACATACATACATATATACATACATACAGACACACACACACACATACATACATACACACACATACATACATACATACATACATACATACACACACACACACGCACACACATACACACACATACATACATACACACACACACACACATACATGCACACACACACATACATACATACATACACACATACATACATACATACATACATACATACATACATATATATCAATTAGTTATACTATTGGTTAACTTAGTAAAGGTTAGCGTTAATGGAAAATTCATGCAATTTCATTTAGAAATCCAGGAAGAGTTTGCTCGAATAACGAGAAGGATAATTGTTTGTCGAAATAAAACACAATGGCAAGTTAAAGCTACGAATATAATTATTTTAAATTGTATGGCGCTTTATACTCTTTATCATCACAGCAGTATTCATTCGTAGTATATATCTTGAGGATTATCGCCCCTCTATCAGTGTAAATCACCAATAATTTTCATGTCAGTACGGATTAATACAAATGTCATTAATTGTTATTTTGCTGTGAACAATAACAGAATGTTCAGTAATTTAATTTTAATATTGTTATAACAAAACCCAGGGGACCAAGTTTGACTGGAGTAAAACCGACCAGACTGGAATATTGTCCACCTACTACTATGGCTGTATTGTCACCCAGATTCCTGCCGGATACTTAGCAACAAGATTTGGCGGGAAACAAGTTGTGACGGCGGCTGTTCTGATTTCTTGCCTAAGCACAGTTCTAGTACCCTTATGTGCTAGAACTCATATTTACATTGTGTATACTCTCAGAGTGATCACAGGACTTGCAGGGGTGAGTATGTTTATTTACATTGTGTATGTTCTCATAGTGATAACATGATTTGATGGGGTGAGTATGCATATTTACACTGTGTATGTTCTCATAGTGATCACAGGACGTGCTGGGGTGAGTATGTATATTTACATTGTGTATGTTCTCAGAGTGATCACATGACTTGCTGGGGTGAGTATGCATATTTATATTGTGTATATTCTCATAGTGATCACAGGACTTGCAGGGGTGAGTATGTTTATTTACATTGTGTATGTTCTCAGAGTGATCACATGACTTGCTGGGGTGAGTATGCATATTTACATTGTGTATATTCTCATAGTGATCACAGGACTTGCTGGGGTGAGTATGTATATTTACATTGTGTATGTTCTCAGAGTGATCACAGGACTTACTGAGGTGAGTATGTTTATTTACATTGTGTATGTTCTCAGAGTGATCACATGACTTGCTGAGGTGAGTATGCATATTTTGATTAAGCATGTTCTCATAGTGATCATACGAATTGCTGGGGATAGTGTGCACATTTACATGGTGTATATTCTCAGTGATCACATGACTTGGCTGGGGTGAGCATGCATACTTTTAGCGTTACGGCATCATAATACAGGAAACAGCTTTGCTTAGTTACAGAGGTTACTTACTCATTAATTTTTTTTTTGGTTGCTTTGACTTTGAAAGCAAATCAGTTCTACATTGCCATCTTTTTATGTTAAAGCAATACATACAGAGCTGGTCTATACATCTTCGAAAATTGTCTAAGATTCATTTTTGGAAATTCTGTGATTGTATAATATGTGAATTTTGAGATAGCATGAACTATACGATATTAGGAAGCCGAACGTTACTACAATTCGGAATTAGAACTCTGACGAATATATATATATATATATATATATATATATATATATATATATATATATATATATATATATATATATATATATATATATATATATTGATGAGTCTATATGTGTTTGAGTGTCTGGAACTGTTCTTTCATTCCCGAAAGTATTATTTGTATTGCTTGATTTCTCTAACTTTCACTTATTGGTGGTGAAGATCTTTATGAAACGATCATCACATTTTTGGCCATGACAACAGTATCTTAACATATTTTGAATTTCATGTACACTACACGAGGAGGAACCAACTCTTTCTCTAAGCTGAAATGAAGATTATCCAGTTGTCCAAACTATTGTACATAAAATATAAGTTTAATAAAATATTCTAACTGTATGTTTTACATTGGCACATATATTGGGAATACTATTATTATGGTTAAAACATCAACATGTTGTAATACAATATTTACTTCACAGGGTGCAGTCATGCCCTCCGTTGTTACCATGATTAGCCATTGGGCACCACCACAAGACAGAGGCAAACTTAATTCTTTTATTATGACAGGTAAATTATATGCATGTATGGCTGCATTTATATATATATATATATATATATATATATATATATATATATATATATATATACACACACACACACACTCTACGGAGATTCAAACCCAGGACAGCGGGTAAACGGCACTCATTGCCTTTCCCCATATTCCCTCACGAATAAGCCCACATTACCAAAAAAATGTATGCTACTCAGTCGGTGTTATATGCACTCGAACGTAGCAGACATACTCGCATGACAACCGAGTAATTAATTCTCATCTATCTACACAGCCATTCCGGATTGCTATGAAAGACATCAATATGTACTGACATTTGATTAAATATTCTGAAAAAGCACAGACTAACTATTAGTTGTTTGTTGATAGATGAATCATAACAACACGTCACGCGGAGTTTAAAAACTGAGAAAAGCTCGAGAATGGTGTTTTGATCTACTGTACTAGCAAATACATTAATTGCAACTTTGTAGGTTATAAAGTGACGTGGCAGTTGAAGACTAATAGAAGTAACTCACATGAACTTTAGAAAGTCTTTGAAAAATGTGATAAATTCCTAGCAAATTTACAATAATTTTTCAACGACTATTTTAAATTCCACTACTCCACATTGATCATTTTAAAAATGTGCCAGTAAACTTCATAACTGAAAAAACAGACCTTTTTATACTTTTATTCTTTTCTATCATAGGGTTCTTAATTGGGACGCTTGTTACGATGAGTTCATCCGGACTTCTCTGTGCATACGGTTTTGATGACGGATGGGGCTCTATTTTCTATATTCATGGTAAAAAAAAAAAAAAAAAAAAAAAAAAAAAACACTTTACTGCGATTCAGATATTTTTACTACACCTGTAGATTATTCGAGATGTACATGTGGTTATCGTATAACACTTGCTTGGAAGGGGAAGTCTAATTGCAAGCAACATAGATCAGGTCATAATATGCCTGTATATCAAGGTCTATGCTGTTTGTTATATTGAACGCTCCAAACAACGTCGAGGACCCAGATCTGTTACGCATAATATGTCGACAGAGCTGGGCTATGCAATTTGCACTTGTACTCGACTTATAAGCTGATAAACACGATACATACAGTACGGAGGTAGATCAAATATGTCTTTCAAGTTCGATAAGTTCTTCCACAGTATCAGATGACCATGATGGCAGGAAACTTATACCATACAAATATATAAACATCAAATAAGAAATCCATCCACCAGAAAAAACAAACGAGAAAAATGCTGTAGACATTTATGGCAAAAGGAACTGTTAGAAATATAGAAGAAATTGATTTGGAGAGTCATATAACTATTTTATTTTTAGATTCAAATCCAAACAGAATCCAACAAATAAATTGATGTACGCGATGTGATTTACTCCTCCTTTTCTAAGGCAAATATTATTCCCTTTTTCACAATAACGGCTTGAATGTGTTCATTTTAACAGTCGCGACATCTCAGCATCCACGGTATAGATGCAATAAACAGTTTTTGGCTACAATATGGCAAGACAGACCCTGTTACTGTTGTAGCCACCTAATATCGAAACAAAACAAAAAATATCGATCAAACGTATACATTTTCAAACTCCTTAGAAAAAATAACATGTAATACCTGAAAATACTGGCACAACAAATATGACCACTGTATGGTTACCCCGACCCCCTTAGAATCACACCAGCATTCTTCCCTAAAAGGCTTGAAAATTCCTCAAACTAGCGATTTTTCCTCGCCATAAAGAACGTATGCTTAAAAAAATTGGAGATACTGCACTTATATGGCGATGACAATTACATTTGAGGTATCAATTTCAAAAAGATGAAAATTGATTATAAATGTGTCCGTTTTAACCGAAATCACCATGAAACCATCCGCAAAGCCATAATACTAGCGCCTGGAGAAATTAAGACGCCACTCATGCGCATTGTAGGCCAAAAACGTGATCTCGATCTCGGCTGGCAGGAATGTCTTTGTACGCTAGATTTTTCCTCTTGTGTGTACAACAAGAAATCACAATTCTTGACACCATTGTAAATAACGAGACATAAACTGTAGGTAAAGTATGGATCTTTCGTCAGTCAAAAGTTCACTCTAGGGTCAATGAAACTAAACTCTTGAGTCTGTCAGTCTGCCCCCACTCCTTTTTTTCTCTCTCTCTCTCCTTCTATCTATCTATCTATCTATCTATCTATCTATATATATATATATATATATATATATATATATATATATATATATATATATATATATATATATATATTAGAAAGTCTTTCCAGGGAGATTGGTTGTCCGTGAGATCGATGTTTTTGAAGAGAAATATATGTAAGAAAACCAATATTACTGTATTCAAGGTACTGGACCAAAGAGAAATATATGTAAGAAAACCAATATTACTGTATTCAAGGTACTGGACCACTGCTTTTCTTACCTTTCTGGTGTTACCTGGTAAGCAGTACTCCTGATGAACATCGGGGTATAACTCTTTCTGAGAAAACCTACATACTGCAGAACAGGAAAACAGCGAGGAAGGTAAAATACACTATCTATTAGTAGTAGTAATAGTTGTAGCAGTAGCAGCCGCAGAAGTGGTATAACTACTACTACTGCTACTACTACTACTAATAATAATAATAATAAGAAGAAGAAGAAGAAGAAGACGAAGAAGTATACCAAGGAAAAGAAAAAGTAGAAGACGAAAGCAAGAATTATATCATATAAAGAATGTATAACAACTTTATTTAAAAGAAAGGAAAATAATCCTAGTATTTAAAATATGCTACATTTAAGTAATCCGAACTTTGCAGTCCAGTTTATATAAGCAGTTATATTTTTACAAATGCCATCTGTGTCATATATCCTGGCTTCGATTTAATAAAAAGCGAAACACATCAGTCCTTACAGAATGGATAAAATATGTGGAGTTCTTTTAATATTTAAAATTATCAAGCTAACTTTCTTTATCTCAATACCTAGAAGATTGTTTCCGCTATCTGTTTCCACAAGAAGGTGTAGGCTTTCCTAGCTTCTACCGCTCCATTTTATAGATGTGGTTTAGAACTAGCTGGACATGACTAGCTTTATTTAGATGCCTAATGGGATGTGCCATGAATCGTGGATGCTTAATTAGTGCGGGATGCTCGATGAGTCTGTTCTTGGGAAGAAGTAAACGCTAGTCCTGGAGCAGAACGTTGATAATCTTGTGGTGATGAATTACCAATCTCCACCCAAGATTCTCCACGTCCTGATAGAGAATTACGGTGAACGCTATATAAAATATCCAGTTCGTTAAACGGTTGCTTAAGAATGTATTTTTTGATGTTGGTCATACAGAATGAAACTGCTCACTCCTGGACGCAAAAACTCATCTACTCGTCCAATACATAAAGCATGTGAGAGATTTATATCAGTAACAACCGTCTAATCCACGCATTAGGAAAGCCTATCACCTGAATGGAAATGGCAGATACGATAGTTTTGGCATTGAGATACGTGAGCTTAGTTTAAACTTTACTGTATTTAAAACAATTGAATTCTTTTCATCTGAGTCTTGGTCATGTTGTGCTCTTTCTTAGATATTTACACGTATAAAGCCGGATATAGGAGTAAAGCCGTGAGGTGTCAGATACAGACAGGAGTAAAGCCGCCAGGAGTAAGATAATAACAATATATTTCAGTATAACGCCATAAAAATATTGATGTGATTAATTTATATCAAATTTTCCACACCGTTGGCAGAATATCACCTATTTGACACAATTTTGACGATACATTTCATAATTGAATTTATAAGCACCTAACTTATTATTTTACAAACACACAAGTAAGTTGTATTTACTTAATTAAGTTACGTTATCATAAGTTGCTTTGTGTGCAGATAAACATAACACCTTGGAAAGAAATCTTCACATCAAAGCCATTCTACGCTGTCCTCATCGCCCATTTCTGTTACAACTGGACGTTTTACTCAATTATCACTCTTCTTCCGACCTACATGAAGGAGGTGCTCAAATTTGATGTAAAACAGGTAACTCTCAATCCCTATTTTAAATTAAATTTTCGATTGTGAAAATTGTAGTAACTGGAATAACGCAGTCGCTGCTGCTCATGTGTAGGTGTGATGTATTCTTTGTTACCCAAGAAACTGGAGAATTTGATGGAATTTGCCGCCATTGACGAGCGATGACACTTCTACGCACAGACACACATTCGAATTCGTACCATGGAGTACTAAGTTCTAAAGCGAAAACATTAACATTGCACTAATGAGAACCAAAAGTGCCAGTGTCACAATTATAAGGTACTAAACTCATACTCAGTGGCTTGCATTTCCCAATTTAGACCAGCGAAGGCCGTTTAGCCTGTTGTGCTGCGTCTCTTGCAATAAAGCGTATACCCATTCTCCTAAGCTCAAAACACAGCTGCTAGTGAGTTACAATTCAGCCCAAATCAGCTCATTCAAGTCCCAATTGTGGTCTGTCCAAGGCTGTCCACCACAATTGCCCTCAAGGTCTGAATTACAGCAGTGTGTGGGCTCTAATTTTGCACAGCGGAGGCTGTATATCCCCATGTATCATGTGTCTCGGCAGGGCATTTGTAAGGCTTTCATCTGCAATTTGAGCGTTTCCACCCTGCCCTGGCGATCTCGAATAGGTCACCGTGGTGTATCTCTTGACAAAGTCACTTTAATACCATTCCCCCGCAAATCAGAATGCAACAGGACGGTTCTAATGAAACACATTGGTTTGCTGTTTATAACACTTTTATGTACCGATAAGTGACTGGCATAAATCCTATACAAGAATAATAGACAAGGATCTTACCCTTGTATTGCTTCATAAATAGGACCTAATGGTTCAGAGCAACCTCAGATAGCATAGCGTTGTATATGATCAAAAGATTATCTACATTTACTTGAAATGTTTTAAATCATACTTATAAAGTTTATGTTCCATTCTCGGTATTTTTTAAAAACATTCAACAACAGATGTACTTATCGCTTTAAAATATGTTGTTCTAATTATGTTAACGTTATTGTTAGCTTTCATTTATTCCAATGAATTACTATTGCAAATTTCAAGCAGGAAACCTGCCTAAACCACTGAATGCATGCTGTAATGATGTCTATTTAAAGGTTTTTCATTTGTCTTTGAAAAGTTCCTTTAAGACGGTGAGCCAATGACTGCTGCGTGTGCACCGAACGCCAGCTGTGTAAATGCCTCTGAAAACCTAGAGTATAACTGCAGTTGAAACTCTTTTGTACGCATCACTGAGTTCATGATGTATTGCTAATTTGCATAAAAGTCCTGCTTTAATGCCACTAATTCTCTGCGTACTTTCCCACGGAGCTTCTTCATTTTTCTTGCACAGCACCGATGTATTTTAGCACTGCCGATATTCCGTTCAAATGTCATCGGACAACTGCTCAAATATTGCTTAATTACTATTAAATCTTTCCATTGTTGGCATTGTAGTATTTCATATGTTGACAGGTCGTTGAACAACAGCCAATCAATTGACAAGTCTACCAAGTCCGAGTGTCCCCATGCATATCTGTTTGCATGAGTGTTTTCAGTTTATACGCATATATGATTATATCAAGTATAGAGAGTCTTTTTTACATAAAGTACAAATATGGCACTAATATGTGGTCGGTGCATTCGTCAAAGGTTAGTAAACCTTTAAAAGCTTATTCTATACAAAGCTGAAATTTTAGGTCATCAGATGCGTTCTTCTAATCGGTATGTATAGTTGTGATAGCAGGAATGGCACTGATGGAAATTCAGTGGAATGAGTAAATGGCTGCTTACAGATTTTCAAGCCTTTGTGTAAAATCCCTTATTCTAACGGTATTGAATGATCAGCTGGTTTAGGCGATACCATTCTTTGTTGGGTGCAGAGTTGGAGATCGGGAGTGTGGTATGTAAACCCTTCTAAATGCTACCTATGAGCGGTATGCATTTTACAATTAATTATATCGTCTTAGCCAAGGCCTTAGTTCAGCGCCATCATAACACCACCTCTGGAAGTGAGCAGTGTATCGACTGTGGACGCATTGTAAATGTGTTGTGTTACTGTTACCGGCACTGTTAACATATTGGCTATATCTTGCCAAGAAACATGTGTGCTAAATGCCTTCCCAAGGACACAAATATCCCGAGGGGATAAAAATCGCAACCAACTATATTGCAACGTTCAATCAGCTGCATCGCTTTGGCTCCTTAGAATATCTTAAACTAATTCGTTTTATAAAATCCTTCTATGTAAGAACTGTATACTTATTAAAACCTGAAATCGTGTTATAGACATGTTAATAGTTTGATCCAGAAGCTCTGACCTGTACTTGTTGATAGATTATTCTATTATATAGAAGGGTTTGAATTCTTTACAGTTGATTCGTGTTCAAGTAGAGAAATCAAAATTTGATAAGGTATTAACTGCTGCTACGTCAACACAAGTTGTGTATGAGAATCGTACATTCGAAAAAGTAACAAGAGGGGCAAACGTAATGCATCAGTAGAACCTCTGTAATTTAAACGAATACAACATATATCGATTTTTATATAAAATATGATAATCTCTATAATTCCAATATTTTATTTCTGTTTAGAATGGCGCTTTTTCATCACTACCATTTATATCAATGATTCTGTCCTTCAACACTGCTGGGCACTTGGCAGACTTCATGGTTACCAAGAAATGTTTTGGCATAACAACTGTGCGACGTATACTGCAAACTATCTGTAAGTCATATAGCATGTATAAATGTAAAAGTAAATGCAGCTTACTAAAACAAATGAAAAAACGTTAAAACTAAATGTGAAAAACCTGAATTTCTTTTGTTACTATCTATACCTGATTTGAGGCAAAGTGATAAATATTTACTTTGATTCAACCAAATTGTATGCCGTTGTAAATTTCGTGCAAAATCATTGGATTCATCAGTGACTGTATTACATTCAGTCTGTTAGTTTATTATGCTGATATATCCAGGACCACCAATTCATAAGAATTACTTTATTAACGAGCAGCAAAGTTATTTTGTTGTCTTTTTGTCTGTATTTCTTCATAGAAAAGAAATCATTACTAATTAATTTATGAACAACGTTTTGAAATGACCATTAAACTTAATCATCGGAATTGTATTTACTGTTATATATATACTATATAAGTTTTCATAAAGGCTTCAGAAGATAATTATTGCACCTACTTGTTGTTGTTGGAACATTCCTTTATACTTTCCAGTGGAGCTTCCTATTGTTATCGAAGTATTCCCAGATAATTCAGTTGGATCTTTCTGTTGTTATAAACGTATACCCTGATACTTTCAAATGGATCTTAATGTTGTTATAGAAGTATACCCTGATACTTTCAATTCGATCTTAATGCTGTTATAAAAGTATTCCCTAATACTTTCCATAGGATCTTAATGTTGTTATAGATGTATTCCCCGATACTTTCCATTGGATTTTAATGTTGTTATAGAAGTATTCCCCGATACTTTCCATTGGATCTTGATTTTGTTATAGAAGTATTCCCTGATAATTTCCATAGGACCTTAATGTTGCTATAGAAATATACACTATTACTTTCCACTGGATCTTAATATTGTTATAGAAGTATACCATGATACTTTCCAATGGATCTTTCTGTTGTTATAGAAGTATTCCCTGATAATTTCATAGGATCTTAATGTTGTTATAGAAGTATTCCCTGATACTTTCCACTGGATCTTAATGTTGTTATAACAGTATTTTCTGATACTTTCCATTGGATTTTAATGTTGTTATAGAAGTATTCCCCGATACTTTCCATTGGATCTTGATTTTGTTATAGAAGTATTCCCTGATAATTTCCATAGGACCTTAATGTTGCTATAGAAATATACACTATTACTTTCCACTGGATCTTAATATTGTTATAGAAGTATACCATGATACTTTCCAATGGATCTTTCTGTTGTTATAGAAGTATTCCCTGATAATTTCATAGGATCTTAATGTTGTTATAGAAGTATTCCCTGATACTTTCCACTGGATCTTAATGTTGTAGAAGTATTCCCTGATACTTTCCGTTGGATCTTTCTGTTGTTATAGAATTATTCCCTGATAATTCCATATGGTCTTAATGTTGTTATAGAAGTATTCCCTGATACTTTCCATTGGATCTTAATGTTGTTATAGAAGTATTCCCTGATACTTTCCATTGGATCTTAATGTTGTTATAGAAGTATACCCTGATACTTTCAAATGGATCTTAATGTTGTTATAGAACTATTCTCTGATAATTCCATTGGATATTAATGTTGTTATAGATATAGTCCATGATACTTTCCATAGGATCTTAATGTTGTTACATAAGTATTCCCTGATAATTCCATTGGATCTTAATGTTGTTATGGAAGTATTCCCTGGTACTTGCCACTGGATCTTAATGTTGTTATAGAAGTATTCCCTGATACTTTCCATTGGATTTTAATGTTGTTGTAGAAGTATCCCCTGGTACTTTCCATTGGATCTTAATGTTATAGAACTATTTTCTGATAATTCCATTGGATCTTAATGATGTTATAGAAGTATTACCTGATACTTTCTATATGATCTTAATGTTGTTATAGAAGTATTCCCTGATAATTCCATTGGATCTTAATGTTGTTATAGATATAGTCCATGATACTTTCCATAGGATCTTAATGTTGTTACATAAGTATTCCTGATAATTCCATTAGATCTTAATGTTGTTATGGAAGTATACACTGTTGCTTTCCACTGGATCTTTCTGTTGTTATAAAAGTATTCCCTGATACTTTCCATTGGATCTTAATGTTGTTATGGAAGTATTCCCTGGTACTTTCCACTGGATCTTAATGTTGTTATAACAGTATTTTCTGATACTTTCCACTGGATCTTAATGTTGTTATAGAATTATTCCCCGATACTTTCCATTGGATTTTAATGTTGTTAAAGAAGTATTCCCCGATACTTTCCATTGGATCTTAATGTTGTTATAGAAGTATTCCCTGATACTTTCCACTGGATCTTAATGTTGTTATAGAATTATTCCCCGATACTTTCCATTGGATTTTAATTTTGTTAAAGAAGTATTCCCTGATACTTTCCATTGGATTTTAATTTTGTTATAGAATTATTCCCCGATACTTTCCATTGGATCTTAATGATGTTATAGAAGTATTCCCTGATACTTTCCATAGGACCTTAATGTTGTTATAGAAGTATTCCCGGATACTTTCCACTGGATCTTAATGTTGTTATAGAATTATTCCCCGATACTTTCCATAGGATCTTAATGTTGTTATAGAAGTATTCCCTGATACTTTCCATTGGATCTTAATGATGTTATAGAAGTATTCCCTGATACATTCCACTGGATCTTAATGATGTTATAGAAGTATTCCCCGATACTTTCCATAGGATCTTGATTTTGTTATAGAAGTATTCCCTGATACTTTCCATAGGACCTTAATGTTGTTATAGAAGTATTCCCTGATACTTTCCACTGGATCTTAATGATGTTATAGAAGTATTCCCCGATACTTTCCATAGGATCTTAATGTTGTTATGGAAGTATTCCCTGATACTTTCCATTGGATCTTAATGATGTTATAGAAGTATTCCCTGATACTTTCCATTGGACCTTAATGTTGTTATAGAAGTATTCCCGGATACTTTCCACTGGATCTTAATGTTGTTATAGAATTATTCCCCGATACTTTCCATAGGATCTTAATGTTGTTATGGAAGTATTCCCTGATACTTTCCATTGGATCTTAATGATGTTATAGAAGTATTCCCGGATACTTTCCACTGGATCTTAATGTTGTTATAGAATTATTCCCCGATACTTTCCATTGGATTTTAATGTTGTTAAAGAAGTATTCCCTGATACTTTCCATTGGATCTTAATGATGTTATAGAAGTATTCCCTGATACTTTCCATTGGACCTTAATGTTGTTATAGAAGTATTCCCGGATACTTTCCACTGGATCTTAATGTTGTTATAGAATTATTCCCCGATACTTTCCATAGGATCTTAATGTTGTTATAGAAGTATTCCCTGATACTTTCCATAGGACCTTAATGTTGTTATAGAAGTATTCCCGGATACTTTCCACTGGATCTTAATGTTGTTATAGAATTATTCCCCGATACTTTCCATAGGATCTTAATGTTGTTATGGAAGTATTCCCTGATACTTTCCACTGGATCTTAATGTTGTTATAGAATTATTCCCCGATACTTTCCATTGGATTTTAATTTTGTTAAAGAAGTATTCCCTGATACTTTCCATTGGATCTTAATGATGTTATAGAAGTATTCCCTGATACTTTCCATAGGACCTTAATGTTGTTATAGAAGTATTCCCGGATAATTCCATAGGATCTTAATGTTGTTACATAAGTATTCCTGATAATTCCATTAGATCTTAATGTTGTTATGGAAGTATACACTGTTGCTTTCCACTGGATCTTTCTGTTGTTATAAAAGTATTCCCTGATACTTTCCATTGGATCTTAATGTTGTTATGGAAGTATTCCCTGGTACTTTCCACTGGATCTTAATGTTGTTATAACAGTATTTTCTGATACTTTCCATTGGATCTTAATGTTGTTATAGAAGTATTCCCTGATACTTTCCACTGGATCTTAATGTTGTTATAGAATTATTCCCCGATACTTTCCATTGGATTTTAATTTTGTTGAAGAAGTATTCCCTGATACTTTCCATTGGATTTTAATTTTGTTATAGAATTATTCCCCGATACTTTCCATTGGATCTTAATGATGTTATAGAAGTATTCCCTGATACTTTCCATAGGACCTTAATGTTGTTATAGAAGTATTCCCGGATACTTTCCACTGGATCTTAATGTTGTTATAGAATTATTCCCCGATACTTTCCATTGGATTTTAATGTTGTTATGGAAGTATTCCCTGGTACTTTCCACTGGATCTTAATGTTGTTATAACAGTATTTTCTGATACTTTCCACTGGATCTTAATGTTGTTATAGAATTATTCCCCGATACTTTCCATTGGATTTTAATCTTGTTAAAGAAGTATTCCCTGATACTTTCCATTGGATCTTAATGATGTTATAGAAGTATTCCCTGATACTTTCCATAGGACCTTAATGTTGTTATAGAAGTATTCCCGGATACTTTCCACTGGATCTTAATGTTGTTATAGAAGTATTCCCTGATACTTTCCATAGGATCTTAATGTTGTTATAGAAGTATTCCTTGATACATTCCAAAAGAGCGTACACCGTTTTTCATGCATTAAGGGTTTGTGTGGAGAAATTGAAAGGAATATGAGGATATTTTCTTATGAACAATATCTCTGCTAAGGTTTACGTATGAGATTTCTATAAATATACAGTTTTGTTGTGTAAAGTATAGAAATAATTGATACTAATTGCACTATGGCGAGCATTGATTCAGTGTTTTACTTTAATTTTTGAGCTATTATATAGTTATCGCTGTTGCTGTAAATTTTGCTGTTATTGTTGGTATATTATCTGATACGTTCCATCTAATATTACATTGTTGCAATTGAGGTATTTTACGATACGTTTGATAATATCATCCGCTGTTGACCTATTTTCGGATACTATCATAGATTTTTGCACTACTGTTATTGAAGTATTATCTGATATTTGACATTGGACCAGCATGGTGTTGTTGTTAAATAATACTCTGATACGTTTGACATCACCTTGCAATATTGTTATGGAAGGATTCTCTGGTACATTTGATAGCAACATGATTGTTGATATTGAAGTAGTTTCTAATACGTCTGATAGGACCGCGCACTTCTGCTGCTGAAATATTCGCTGATACATTTTATAGGACCGTGTGATGTTATTGTTAAAGTATTCGCTGTGAAATATGTGTTGATATTTTACAATGGACGTTACCATTTGCTGTTGAAGTATTGCATGTAACTTATTCCCTGATATTTCGCATTGGACCACGAGATGTTGTTGAATAATTTTTGATATATTTCATTGAACCATGCGCTGTTGTTGAATTATTCTCTTATATTTTTATTTGGACCTTGCGCTGTTGTTGAATTATTCTCTTATATTTTTATTTGTACCTTGCGCTGTTGATAGTTTTCACGGGACCATGAGCTGTTTTTGAAGTATTCTCAGACAGTTTTCACTGGACCACGCACTGTAGTTGAAGTATTCTCTGAACTTTTTATCATTGGACTACGCGCTGTTGTTGAAGCATTATCTGATATTGTTTTCATTGGAACATGCGCTGTTGTTGAAGTATTCTCTGATATTGTTTCATAGGACCATGCATTCTTGAAGTATTCTGTGATACGTTTCATAAGACCTCATACTTTTGCTGAAGCATTCTCTGATATTTTTTAATTGCACCTTACCCATTACGTACTTTCATTATATTGTACAGCAACGTCTTGATATAAAGGGGAGGTCACTAACTAACAATACATAGTAAAATAAAATTAATAATAAATTACAGGTGGAGTTGAAAAAGAGAAACAATCTACAAAGCTTGCCTTCGAATATATTCATTAGTTTATTTTCCGGTATTTCTCGTTTAACGTTTTGTAAGAAGTTTGCTCTTACCTCTTCTATAGTCGTGAATCGTAACGTTCCCTTTTAAATTTCAGCATTTCTCGGCTCAGGGGCCTGTTTTCTTCTTATAGGAATCATATCCTGTGATACACGCCTTTTCGCTGTTGCTTTGCTATCTCTGTGTACAATATTCGAGGGTCTTTCTTTGGGAGGTTTTGGAGTGAACTATATGGACTTTTCTGGAGTGTAAGTTCTTCTTCGATAATTGTACATACTAAATAAAGTGAACAAAGATAAAACGAAGGAAGCAGGCTAAATTACTCAGTGTTGGAAAATTCTCTAGAAAGCGAAGCATCCTTCTAACATGGCAGCGGTGACTGGAGGTATTGTCCGTTGAATAAGAGCTGTGGGGAAAAACAACACACAACATTTCCTCTTTCATTCTTCATGCGCATTTTTAAACCAAGGTTAGATAGATCAACTTCACCGTCAAAGAGGGGACGTACAAATCAAGTGCCGATGCTATTGGTCATTTATCATTTGAGGTTAAATACCTGTAGGTGAAATGAGCGTCAGAGAAATTAAACTTTATGCAGCCACGTTCAGGTTACACACATACAGTGTTGATCGTACAATATACACATACATACTTGTTAGAAGAGATCGCAGGATTGATAAACTTGTATGAGCATTTTTATCACAACATTTGGAAATTTAAAATAAAAAACATTTTGTAATTCTTTCTTTGGCTAATGTTGTCATCTTTTTAGGAGTTAACAATATTCCAGTTTATTTTAACTGACAGTAACTTTGTTGTTCACAGTGAAGGTATTAATAGACTGTTGATAGTTCAACTAAATTAATTCATAGACTGCTCTATATAGATTAATTAGCTTTAGTGATTCTAACTAAATTATATAAACAACAAGTGGTCGTTTGATACCTACGTAGTCATTTTAGCTTCTTGTACTGACTTCCAGGTTTACAGGAACAGTGTATGGAATATGTAACTCCATTGCCAACACAACAGGCATAATAGCCCCAATGGTAGCAGGCATGATGACAAAAAATGTGAGTCCAGTTTTCCCTGGTTTATCTGTTTAGAATGGGAATGTAATACTACTCAACATGGTGATATTATATAGTTGTATCTCAACTATCCACGTCATTTTCTTGAACGCCCTTATTGTTATTGCCGATATATCAGCCCTAGTGTTACATTGATATTCATAGATGGATAGCACAATACAATGGCAATATCAAATAAAGAAGTCAGATAGTAAACATCGGCGTCACCGTAATAAATAAATAATTCAAGGAAAGAAGAATGTTTGAATGTGAGGACAAGCAGATTATTTATGCGATATGTAAATTTTAGGTGGTGCGGAATTATATGTGTTTACGTCGTCATACCGAGTACTATACATTGACTACGATAATAATAGCTATTCGCTTAACCGTAACGGTTCTTCTGCCAAAATACTATTTTATATATTAATAAGATTTCATCCAACTTCGGAATTATTAATTACACACATATTACGTAAGTTTCATCAAACGACATTTAATGAATACTTATATATCAATGATTGTGTACCTTTTACATATTAAGTCTCCAGGTGATAAAAGTACGTTACTATAAAAATATGCAGAGTAACGTATACGCCGTTATCATTGGTCAGATGTTCCTGGGCATGGCGCTACAGGTGCACAGAGTCGGCTATTTATCAGTTCTTAAATTTATACTAGTTTAGCTGACGTCTTTTCGAGCCTTGCATTGGTAAACTTGACGTAAACCTATTCAAGTGCCACGGTGCAAAACGACTCAGGCTTGAATGCTACGTGTGGATGGGATAGCACTTCGGTGAAGGTGTCACGCTTTGATTTGGTTGACTAGAGCACGTAAATCGCACGTCTTTCTAGTCAAATAACAGTGTCCAAGGGCAGCCTTGCATTACAAATTTCTTGTTCTAGAATACATGGCGCCACTAATGCTGGCCGGTAGAGATTGTTTACCTTTGATAACAATTTATTTCTTATTCAGATTTTGCAATTTGCAATCCCTTGAAACTTTTTCAGGTTTTTATTGATTCTAAGCATCCCGTCACTGGTTATTACCCATTGTTTTACAATAGCTCGTCAGTGGGAAGGATCCCATACGACCTTCATGGTTTGCCCTCGTGACAAAAGTGAAGATGACTGTACATAACAAGCCCTAATATAGATTACTTTAGAATTACCTGCCAGTCACTATTAACTAGAATATTCATTTAGGAAGAAGAAAACCTTTCACGAGAACGGTCATAATATTCGCGAATACAATACCTATTTATGAAACATAGAGTTTTAATCTACACATCAATATGCAAACAAATCACTAATCTACAGTTAGATTATAATTGTTTGTTAAAATGCTCACTTTGTTGATGATAATTTGACTTCTACTACGCAAATAGTTTATGTCGAGAAGAAAAAGTCATTGCTATTGAAAGAAGTGATATTTTCAATGAAAATTGCACGTTTTTAGGAACATGTGTTAATAAAGTCGACATTTTTGGGAATGACTTGCTTAGACATGCAAGTCATATAAACAATGTGACGTTTCTATTTTATTACATTTCTTCATGAAATGATATTTATTTTCCTGAAAGTGTACCGATCATTATTGTCACTTTACGAAAATAATAATGCCTTTATGTGTCTACACAAAGATGTAATGAAAAGACTTACTAGTTTCCCGATAAAGTAACATGTTAGTGACAAACGGTGCATTGTTAATAATGTCACTTTTTCATGAATAAGTTCAAGAACACATCGATGCAAATATTTCAGGGAAGAATGCGTATATTGTGCAAATAAGTGCAATCTTCAAGTTGAAGAATGTAACTTTTACTCAAAGAACGTTATTTTGCACGAAAACTTGACGCTTCTCTTGAAAATGTACAATCGTCTTAAAATATTTACATTTTCTAGAAAAATGTAACATTTAACTGAAGGATTAAGGATAGTTTTTGTAAAGAAAGAATTCATTAGGGAAAACTTCTTCATGGTAAAAGCGCTTTAATTATACGTGTTCACCATAGGTACACTTTTTTACGTGAAAGGTGGTAATGTTCATGACGATTTTGACAGTACTGACAGACACCGCACAAAGAAGACTGCAAAAATCAATAGTAGAATACCTAGTCTGGTGGTTGTTTAAAGCTCTCCATATGAACACCCCAAACATTGATGTGACGTACATGTATTTATGCCATTTAATTATTTGACAGGGTACACAAGAGGAATGGAGAAACTTCTTCTGCTTGACAGCTGGTCTAAATATATTCGGGGCCGTTGTGTTCGCACTTTTCTCCCGTGCGACACTAGCGAGGTGGGCAGTAGTAGAGACCACTATGAATGTTGATGATCAATGCGAAACATTGACGTAATGAAAAAATAATGTAAACAGAGGAGGTGCTTAATGGATTTCAGGACAACTATTAACCCTTTATCATCTAAATTCACGAATATCGATTGTCGTAAATGTCATTGATTAATAATATAACTGTTTCTGAAATTGTAATGCTCTCAACAGTTAAGTGCCACATGGTCACATGATCAATGTATATATATATATGTATATATATATAATGGCTGTTACTTCCAAACGACCACTCTGTGTAAACACGGTGCCTGTTTGGTAGTCATCAGCAATAATGGTACATAGGCCATCATTAGAATAGGAGCAATAGGAACATAACTCGGCCATTTCCGTCAAGTGGAGAAATGCCCTCTAAAATATTTGTAGGAATGCGCATCAATTTGATGACTTTGGTGATTTGTTTCCAACGGAATCTACCTATATGATATGCCAGAAAAAGCCGACAATGTTCCGGCGGAAAATACAAATACAGAAATGTTGTCAGCTGTTGATCTGATGGAGATTTTCATGACGTAGGAGACAATGATCTAGCTACCATCACTTTATGTGAGTCAAATATAGTTTCTGTCATCCAGGTTCGGGGTCACTTCGAGAGATCCACGTACAGCGAGATCTAGGCTGAAGTCCATAATGATGCATAACATAATTCATTTTTGGTGATTGTTTGACGGTCTCCTTTCATTACAATATTCATTAGGCCGAATTCAATGCATAAACCAAATAACTAACTTATTCTGGTACAATATCATTGCGGGGAAACAGTTCCAAAAGTCAGCGAAAAGACGAATATCTTTACTGTGAAAAGTAAAAAATTAGTGGGTAATTCACAATCTAACATTTTCAGTCAGGTCATCTACTCTCTGTTTCAGCAAACATCATAAAATGACTATGTAATAAATCTTGCTCATCTCGTTGAGTAATAGTACTGCAATAGTATAACAATCATGATCAAACGTCTTGTCTGAAATAATTGCTAGAAACTACTCCTCCCATGCTTGATAACCTTGCCTATATTCCACAAAAAGACGCTGAGCAAGCAACAATACGAGAAGATAAATAAAAAATAAAAAAGAGAACATGTATCCTAGTTTTTAGTATTATTAATTGAAACATAGTTTATAAAGTTGAATATCGAGACGCCCGTATAAATAATTTAAATGAGATGTGACAACTTACCGTGTTAGTAATTTGAATTTTTTTCTTCTTTCTTTAATTTTGCTTTTTCTGTCTTTCTATTTTCTTTCTGACCTACTACTACGTAGGTTATTCTAACAATCGTGAAATTATGTTTCAAGTGATTAGGCATGGATCTTTATCTTTGTTCAACTGCTTTTATGATATGTTTTATTTTAGCGATATCGTTTCTAATCTGACCGAAAAAGGCCCACAATTCACAATTTGAAAACATTACTAAAGGAAATAAGCTGTGAGTGCTTTGAGTTATTTCTTGAGAAAGTCTTTATCTTCTAACCTTGTGTCATACACTAGAAAACATTATCAAACATACAAAAAGAGATATTAGGGTTGGTAAATTTTCCCCTGGTGCATGTTTGCTACGATAATGTTTTTACTTGTAATCTTAATTGGAAATAATGCAATGTATTTCCGTTCTAGATCCAAACAACGAATTTAACATACTTGTAATCTTCATGGTCAGGTCCTTGACGCCATTGAGTGTTCCATATACATTTGTACCGATATTAACTCTGGATCCCCACAAGGGTAGGTAATAATTCGGGGTCCCTCACTCGCAGAACAAAGAATGATTGGGTTGCAGAAATGACATATTAGACAATGATAAGGCCCTTTCTCTAATACTCTTTACTTTTCTGGATCTCTGATACGCAACTTAATATACCACATATTAAGATGGTTCTATGTAGCACTGACGTCTGGGTGGAGAACAAATACATACCCTGTGACAGCGTTAAACAAAAATAATAAAATCCTGATATAGGTTGGCTGTCTTTGGAAAATAGGTGAACTGATGCCAACCCTAGTGTTTATAGGTCTTATCAAGCTGCAAAAAACATAGACCCAGTTTTAGTATAAAAACATGCGCCGACAAATTAGGGTCAGTGTTATTTTTGTTGTGTATTTTACTCCTAACAAACTGTATGTACCAGATCTTCCTGCGCATTATGCGATGTTTGATCTAGGCAAGGGCAGTTTGTCGGAATCGATTTATTAGTGACTTTGTACAGTATTATATTTACAAAATTTACGACAATTTAATTTCAATTCCAGTTTTGACAAATCCCCAGTAACCCTCGATCAAATCCGATGTATGCACCGACGTTCTATTTGACAGATAGACACAGTTTCAAATTGATAAAATTACACTTATATTCATTTTCCTCTTTCAATATTTCATGAACGCTATGTAACGGAAAAGACTCCCAAAGGAAACTATTTCGTGTTGGATCAGGTCACGTAGCCATGAACACTTTAATTTCAGTAAACAACACCCAAACCCCTATCCTCACGAGACAAAATTATCAACCATGAACACAAGACTTGAAAGAAACTTGTTTTTAAACTGTTGCCATACCCGCCACCATGAAAGCACCTTATTTTTACTTTTCAAAAATGAACACCCTATCACCCTCCCAACCACACTCACCAATGACCCAAATCCTTTTTATTTGTATAAAGCAAAAAACCACACAATAATTCATTTTGAGAGCATGCGTCCTAGACAATCCATACATCAAGATAGTTTTAGTTTAAACGTCTAGCACCTAACCCCTAACCCACTTCCAAAACAATTGACAATTATTACGTCCACACATACCGGCCAGTACTAAATCTTCTTTTTATAATATTTTCTCCTCAACCTAACAAGGACAGAAAGAAATATCATTTTACCTGTATGCATCATTCATCAGCTCAATATATATATATATATATATATATATATATATATATATATATATATATATATATATATATATATATATATATATATATATATAGTTAAAATTTTGACAATTGGAATAACATGACTGATATACTGACACCAAAGGTTATAACCTTATTACATGAAGGACGATGAGTTTATTTACAGCACCGATCTCAAGTAACTCGTCCGTCACTCCTTAATTGAGATATTCCTAAAGTTTTAATAAGCAAAACAGATAAATAATAGCGTGTATTCCACCATTTCTCATGTTATAAATTATTTTGTAAAACTAAGACATGATTAAATCCCACCAATACTCTAACTGATACGCCGATATGAAGGACCAACACACAGTCATCTACTCACTAAAACGTACACATACTTCGCAAACATAAGGGTAGAAATATATAAACACTATAGACATAATAACACTTATAATGTATCACACGAATGGTAGACTGTTAATGAGGGAGGATGAAATAGAAGTGTAACCACCTATAAGCAACGCTAAATCATCCAACTGCCCCTAACCCTCTATAACTTCACTATCAACCTCTTATAAAGAAAACGGCCATACGTATACTCCCTATAACTCTAGCAGTCATGTATAAGGAGAGCAATTTTAAGAATATACACACAACATGCACACAAATACTTATATTCTATCAGGCACAAGATAATAGGAGAGAGAGAGAGAGAGAGAGCTCACAAACAACGCACAATGACTGAAGTGGCGCTACATGTTTATTGTGAACAGACAAAAGACAACGATTGACATGTTTTGAAAAGAAAGAAATATTAGATACAATCATACAAATGATTAACATTTCCTTTTTTGTCTTAAATACTCGCCATTTCTGGCCGCAAATCCAGGACCAGCCTCTACAGGCAGCATAACTATGTCTCCCTCTGTCTTCTTTTCAATGATTATTAAAGACACAAAGCCAAAAATTAGGCAAATCTGCATCCGATTTACAGTTTTCCACTTGAGGTATTCAGGGTTGCGCGGTCTGATCATTTTGATGTTCTTGCTGCAGTTCCATGTCAAAAGTCCATGTGTGAGCCTTCGTGCTGATCCATATCCCGCCTTCGAGATCCATTCTGCTGCTGACTGTTCTATTCTCTCCGCTAACTCTTTTCTCGTTACATTATTTTTCTTCTTTATTTGCATACTTCATCAGAACTTTTGCCACTTTGCTATGAATCAGGGTTCGCTTTTGCCAATCTCCAATTGGTAAAAAGACTAATTTTAGAACATGTTCCAGGAAGTGCTTGACATTGTCTAAGTGAATGGAGGCTTCAAAAAGTCTTCTCTTGTGGTAGAATACAATTTGCTTCTTTGTCTAATCGGCGATGACTGGGAAGGCTGGAGAAAGCACTGCGTTACAGTCCGTGTATGCATGGACGTAAAGAAAACATACATTACAGATGAGACATAACAGTAAAAAGACTTAGTCAAACGTGCGTTTCAAGTTTCCAATACAATTCCAATCTCTAGAGTGTGGCACTTCTTTGTTTTTGCTGAGCTTCTACTTTCCAAACAATCAGTCAAATAAAGTTATTTAATTTTGAGGGGTCACTTCTGGAGCACATCGGATGCTATGACAGTACGATTGATTGTAAGATTCAACCAGACGTGGTACAGCGTCTATGTATTTGAGAGTATGTTGACGTGTAATATATTTTCAAGATCCTGACGACGTTCCACAATATTTACTTTCGTTTCAGGATATATTGCGGTGAAAAAGTGAATATATTTTAGTATTTCTTGCAGTAATGTGTAAGCGAATTGGCACTTTATATAACACCACACCTTTCGTTGTGAAGTTTGCTGGAAAAAATGTGATTTGAATTTGTCATGCTCAGATGCGATTCCGGCTGTCATAAACTAATTTTAGTTTCTCACATAGTGCCTTACAAGAAACTACACACAGTCGACAATTCATCCTAAATTCAAACAAATTGCAATGTCTTTTGGAATAATTTCTTTTAAAAGTAGCTGGTAGTCAGATAAGTCTTGAACGATATCCTTGATGTGCTATCCAGGACAAAAGTCATCGCATGAGAAGACTTATAACTTGTTCCCAGAAAAATGTGTGCTGGCACAAAATTTCTTGCCGACTATTATATAGTCTTCTTCAGCCACAATATTTGTACCATGCACATACTGGTGTTTAGTAATCAGCTGTATATATTATATATACGCGATCTCTCTCAGCTCTAAAGGTAAACTACTAATTCTCGCTTCAAAAAATGTTAAAATGGAAATCATCTTTCCGATCCACCAGATGAATGTAATGACAGGAAGGAGCCCATATGGAATGCTCAATGCCTGATGCATAGATTTGGGAGTAGGAACGTCTGGAACAGCCTGGCAAAATTTCAGTATTCAGTATTCATCCAAAGCCAAGGGAAGCTCATATTCGTCTTTAATTTGTGATTCTCGATTAGCTTGTGATATCAAGAGGTTTGTAGGTGATCTTATGACATACATAGATGGGCACGTTGACGGCATCCCTGCACAGCTAAAGCCATCGGGTAGAGCATCGTTCTTGGCTACCCACACCATAACTCTGTCTCAATACATCACATTCGACTTCATTCAAGTCATTGAGTCAGCCCCATAATGGAAGTCTCTGGTCACAATTAACGTTACGTCTTGAAACTCCTTTTGTATTGTTTTGAAGGACGGTATCCGTATGGTAAAGTGTTGTTATCGGAAGAACAAGGAACCAAAATGATGACTGTTTTCTTTCTGTCTTGCGTAAAGCGACCTAAAATTTCTCATCGGCGTTCCTATTCCGACCCGTAATTGAAGTATTTCACATGTATGTTAGCTGCCAATAATATGTAAACTGTGGGTTTTTTTCAGGACGATACTGTTACCATAACAACGGGAATAAATTAACTTGAATGAATAAATGAATGAATGAATGAATGAATAAATGAATGAATGAATGAATGAATGAATGCATGCATGAATGAATGAATGAACGGATGCATGCATGCGTGAATGAATGAATGAATAAATGCATGAATGAATGAATGCATGCATGCATGCTGACATAGATGCATGAAACAATGAATGAATGCATGAATGAATGAATGAATGCATGAAAGCATGAATGAATGAATGAACTAAAATTTACTTGCTGAAAAAATGAATGTGATGTGATAACAGGACTGATTTGAATTATCGTTAAGGAGAAAGTTGGATTTTTTGTCAAAGCGGCGTATTCGGTAATAGTTGTAATTTCAACATTATGTTTCCCCTTGTCTTAAAATATTCCCATTGATTTTCCTATGGGCAATTAAACATTGCGATTTGTTTGTTACCAGAATTACATTTATGTACTCCTGATCAAAATAAATTTTAGAAAAATGCATAATGTCTCATCAAGCCGAGTGTTAAATTTTCTTTGTCATCAGATTGTTCTTTTAATGTTAATCCAGTTGTTTAATACAAATTCCCATTCCTAGAGTGTCGTATTTGTTCCGACATCCCCCTAATACTGCTATTCATTACATAATTAGCGAATTCGTTCATAAGGTATAAAACAACTAAACTATGAGTTGAGACTGTGCTCGTATCCATGTAGTAACCACTACAATACAATGTTTCGTTGGGGGGGGGGGGAGCTAAAAAAACAAAGCAAACAGTGGTAATGCTCTTGGGTTTATATTGGCTGTTGGGTGGTCGAGCGGGTTCGGCGGTGGGTAGAGGTGATGTAAGCAGTTGAAAGATTCTTCTTGATAGCACTGGTCAACAGTGAAATCATTAATGACTTGAAAAAGCCCTAATCTGTAGTATTTTGGTGTGCCGAACACGAATATAACCGTGAAAAATTTGTATTGGCTCTCGTTTTGAAGATATTCATATACCTCATTTTCTATGTTTCACTGTGTAAATTTCTCCAGTAGGACTGCAGCAACATCCGGAATAATGATGTAACATTGCATAATACCATCATGCTCACATCATCCACAGTTGATTGCATCATTTTCTGATGCAATGCAATACTAATGCCATGCGGCTGCTGAAGTAAGTTGACGTCAGCAATGTACTATACATGTGTAGGCCTATTATACTAATGCCAGGCGGCTGCTGAAGCTGACGTAAGCAGTGTACTATATAAAGCCCAATCAGATAGGTTCAGCATTTAAAATATTTTAGACGTTGTGCGAGACAGTTCAAGCTACTGTTACATAAAACTTATTATTTTATCCATTTACGTACAATAAAGAACAGTAATGCCTCGAAAGTGTGTTAATACCGCGGACAATTTTTGCTATATTTGTGGGGAAGTGACATTTGCCAACCAGAAGAAAAGTATCAATTCTCAAGTGAAGAAGGCATATCATCTTTACTTCGGATGCAAGGTTGGTGACCAAGACAAGCCTTGGGCTCCGCATATATGCTGTGCTACATGTACAACACAGCTTTCACAGTGGTTGAATTGCAAAAGGTCATCAATGCCGTTTGCAGTCCCAATGGTGTGGAGAGAGCGACCACCTAAATGACTGTTACTTCTGCTTGGTTCCTCCTCTTTCCGGCGGAATAACGAAGCGAAAGAAGTCGAGAATAGTCTACCCAAACATTCCGTCTGCATTGAGACCAGTTCCACATGGTGAGGGACTTCCTATTCCAGAACCTCCAGCAGAATATTCTCTTGATTCATCTGACGAAGACAAAGGTGAGTCGACCTGTTCTTCTCCTGGTCCATCAGCATGCAGTGATCCAGATTTTCACTGTGGTGCATCATCAACCCCACACAGAATAACACAGGAAGAACTAAATGACCTGATTCGTGATTTGGACTTATCAAAGAACAAGGCAGAATTGCTAGGATCAAGACTCCAACAATGGAATCTTCTAGAAGAAGATGTCACAATTACTGCATGTCGAAAGCGCCACCAGCAATTGGAGCCTTTCTTCAGAAAGGAAAGTAATCTGATATTCTGTTCCGATATTGAGGGCCTCATGAATGCTTTAAAAATCACTCATGACCCACAAGAATGGAGACTATTTGTGGACTCTTCGAAACTGAGTCTCAAGGCTGTGCTTTTGCACAATGGAAACATTCTTCCATCTATTCCAGTAGCGTATGCTGTCCACATGAAAGAGACATACGATAACTTAAGGCAGCTACTGAATTCCATTGAGTATAACAAGTACAGCTGGCACCTCTGTGGTGATTTGAAGGTAGTTGCCCTTTTAATGGGACTGCAGCAAGGATATACAAAATACATGTGTTTCTTATGCGAGTGGGATAGCCGAGCAAGGGAAATGCACTACATGAGGAAGGAATGGACTCACAGGCAGAATGTAGCCATTGGAGAGAAGAATATCCAACACCCAGCTCTGGTTGAGGCTCAGAAAATCTTGCTACCACCCCTTCACATCAAACTAGGTTTGATGAAGAACTTCGTGAAAGCCATTGACCGGACTTTGCCAGCATTCCGATACCTGCATGAAAAATTCCCTCGACTCAGCGAAGCAAAGATTAAAGAGGGAGTTTTTGTGGGTCCTCAGATTCGAGAGCTTTTCAAAGATGACCGGTTCAACAACTTGCTGGAAGGTGACGCGAAACAAGCATGGAATGCTTTTCGCCTAGTTTCTACAAACTTCCTCGGAAATGTTAGGGCAGAAAACTATAAGGAACTAGTAGAAGACATGTTGATGAAGTATAAGAAACTTGGCTGCAATATGTCTCTAAAGATTCACTTCCTTCATTCCCAGTTGGATTTCTTTCCTAGCAACTGTGGTATTGTTAGTGATGAACACGGCGAACGTTTTCATCAAGATATCGCAACAATGGAACAAAGATACCAGGGAAAATGGTCCACTACAATGCTGGCTGACTACTGCTGGACACTCCTCAGAGATGCTCCCGAACAGCTGTACAAGAGACAGGCGAAGAAATCTAAGATGTAGTCAATGACTTGATTTTTTATAGGTAGGCTATTACAGTTGACCTTTTACTATTGGAATGCATTTCGTTATGTAAACATTAATTTCTTGCAGATTACAAAAAAACTAGAGCCAATTTTGCAATTTGACTGTCATATTCGTGTTCAGCACATAAAAATTGATAAGAATTGACTAATTTTATTTCAGTAACATGACTTTTGTAAAAATTTGTTGTCCAGTGTAGTACTGAGTTTACAATATATGCTACTGTTTTTAATTATTGCATTAAAACTTCGCGGAAGTCAGTTAATCATTTACCATTGTTCCTTTTCAGTATTTAACACTGAACGCCGCTCTTTTAAATGCCGTTTGTTATATTCAATAACTTGATATTCCTATAGCACAATGCTTTGGATTATATTCACTATACATAGTTCAGTAATAAGACGTATGTAGAAATCTGATTGCCACGCATGAATGTTATTTGTATTGTGTCAGGAGACATATTATTCCAGCGTGTCTCTCAAAATGTATATATTTCATTTCATAAAGGTTTTGAATATATCTGTCATTGGTTACAAAGAATCAAACATACTAGCCGGAATATGTGTTTATGGTTTTTTGTAAGTCGATCATTGTTTTCCAGTTAAATTGAGTTGGACTGTGTAAAATCCCATTTTGCATAGGAGATCAGATTACTTGACATCGCGTGGCGCGATCAGACGAGATTGTGATTGAAAGGTAATCTAACCTTTTTAATTAAAATCTCGTTCTAGGCTCTCAACGTGGAGACGAGGCACCCGTCTCTCCCACTGTCTCTTCCTCTCTGTTTCTGTATCTCACTCTCTTTGTTTGCGCTCCTGTGTGTATGCGTGTGTAATATGGTTTATAGTTTTGTTCAGCACATGACAGTCTATACATGGTGAAAAGTATATTTGGTGGAGGAAGAACCCATGAAGACCCCAAAAAGAACCACGACAATCTTTTGCTGATTCGTATTTTCGTCTGAATATACTGTTGAGAGTCGCCGAAACGATTCGAAGACATGTTTTGTTGTAAATAATTGCATTGGTGATAAGTCGTGTCCGTCTTCTGTACGTCTACCATTTCTCGTAAATTCTGTCGACAACGATTGATTGTGTTTGTGTGTGTGTTTCATTCCGGTTGGGTTGGTCAGGACCGTCATGTATGCAAAATATGGGGGTGGAGTGGACCAACATATACATCCTGGTTCATCAGGGACTAGTTCCGTCACTGTTTAATTCTCCGTCGATAGCGGTGGAAGGAAGTCAGACAGAGCCTTGTACTTCTGACAGTCGATATCCGTCTAGATGGTTGAATTTTGTTCATTCCTTTCCGGAAACATAGACAAAATTTCGATGGATAAAGATGGAAGTTACAGCGTGTTTGTTTGCAAATAAATATGTAGAAAAGAATATTTCGCTGATGGTTTGTATATTATGCTTATAGGAAGCACTGAACCCCAGACAGCATTATTTTAAAGTTTGAAAATGTATTACTTCAATGTTGGCTTGTCCCAACAAAACGAGTTATCGTCTCAATCTTTCATACACTTGAGTGACTCTTTACATTCTCACTGTACTGAAGGAGGAGTGGGAATACTAAAATGTAATAATAAACAAATACAAAAATAATGGTTTCAGATACTTTTCGTCACGTACATCAAGCATGCATTGACATGATTACATTAACATATATCTATGATAAAAAAAATTCCCTCTGACGAACAAAGTAGAATTTTAAACTGATTATGCACAACATTATACTTATAAACAGTAATTATTTATCATTTTGTTATTAATTGTAAATTCCTTTACGTCCAAGGCAGCATGAACATAAGCGAGATAGAGTTAATAAGGATAGGATGATATACTTAATACATTAGCATCTTTTAAAGCCAATTTCTTGTTACGTGAATAAGTTCTCGATTAAATTTGAAATTAATATTTATCATTTGCCGATATAAAACACTGAGGTATTATTTTACGAACATGAACTACAAATTTAAATGTTGTCTACTGCATTATAATCTATACAACGTTGTAATTTCAAATTTTTAAGAATAACACAAATCATTATTAATAAACATATCAGTTAAACTAAAACATAATTCTTTGCCAAATAATACATGTTTGTCAGAGATTAATAGGTATGGTACATTATGTTACTTCATCACCTCAGTCAGATTTCAATAGTTACATAATAAGGATAAAATCTAGTCTTTAAACAAACATCGAAAATAGTTAAGTACCCTTTAGGATAGAGGTTGAGCGTGTATCACTACATTTCACGTCCAATGATTAATGATGTTGATAATGCAACTCTGTAAAAATGTATTGTTTCACTGCTCGGTCTCTCAATAGATAATATTAATGGAACCATGCTATGATCAAGGTTGCGCTTGCGATTTATCAACATTCCCTTTCGACCCCACATACCTTTGCTCCCCCTTATAAGAAACAAATCTGTTCTGGTCTCGCAGACCTTTAAAATGTGAGGTTTGGGTGTCGGCCATTTATTAAGTTTGGCACTTCAATTGGTTTCTCGCCTTCTTTGACTAATATTTCCATAATATGGTACTATGAAGTAACCATGCGTTGTGGCAGGAGCACGCTAACGATTTGATTAATTATATATTGTTTTGTTGCAATATTGCCAGTGTCAGCATATTCTTTGATAAACGCAACCAATACGCCGCTGTCATAGTATCACCGTTTTCAGTGACCTCAGCCAGTTTCTTTGCGATATCGCCTTTGAGCTTGATATGTTATCTTGAAGGTCTACATTTGACTATTTTATCTTATCAATTTGGTCTTTAAAATTCACAAGCTCACCTGGACCGACACCAAACAATAACACGAATAGTAAGCAGACAAATCCGCTTTGGTGGCAAATCGTCTCAGATCCACATCAGCACCGTGCCATCGAGTTGAGTAACGTCCGCAAAATTTAACATACGTTCTTGTATAGTATCACACGTACTTTAATGTAAAATCGATAAGTACCTGCGCAGTAAGGTGAACGCATCTATAACAAGTTGACCTCATATGGGTCCATCCAACCGTGCTTGTACAGACATAAACGAATGAAACAATGATTGTTTGCCATGTTTGGATAAATAATTAACAAATTGCGGTGTATGTGAATTCACGGCGGTCTCGAAGACACTCCAGCTACAGTTCATGCTTGAAACCATTTTGCACAATGACATTTAGAACACATTTGGCTCTTTTAATCTTCTTGCCATAGCCCTGCGTACCAACCACAATCGAATACATTTTACGTGGTTGCTCCATGTCCACGTTCACATCATCTTTGGTAAACAGCACCGAGTCAGTGTTAGTGTACAGCACCTTGACCTGATCCTGGAATTTTGTTACACGGATACCCAATTGCAAATACTGCTGGAAGCATTGGACGGGCAGTACATAACTGTCTTTGGCCCTGAGATTCGGGACGAGTGTGGTACGTTTGGTGCATTTGCTTACAGTCTTTTCAACGATCGAGCACTGAAAATGGACAACCACGTACCGGGTACAGCGGATACTTGTTGTGTGCCTCTTGCAAATGTTCAGTATGTTTCAGATGAACTTCGAAGAAGTGTCTCTGATCACCGTGGATGTTGTGATCGTGCAAGTCTTTTTGAAGATCAATGTGCGCAGGATCAGTCCACTGAAATCCCCCAACCGGAAGTGGCTGCACCATGGCCCATTTGTAAAAATTGTTGATATCGAGATATGATATAACTTTTTTACCAGTAGTTTTCCCATAGACATCATTTCTAACATATGCTGCAATAAATATACTTTCAAACCTGCTTCAGCATGCGTGTCATATACCGTCATTTAAAACATTATTATACTGTCATTTGAAAAGGACATAATCAGGTACTCCATTGCATTTAAGAGACATAACTCTGCTGAAACTAAACTAAGGTAAGAGTTATCCAGTTACAAAATATACATTGTTAGTGATATTTACCGTATTTTTCAATAATATGAGATATAGCTAGGGACCTAACAAGTAACACGTGTATTTAGTCTATCTTGTCAAAAACAAAATTGTGTTGTACCGAGCTATGTTTCATGTTAATGTGAGTGTAAATTTCATTGAAATATTTCAACTGCTGCTTTGATGTTTGTATTTGACTACCAAGCTACTTTTTGGGAATAAAGTAAATTGTTTTAACTATGAGTATTTCATTGACATCATCATTTACTGTGACCGTCGCATGGGTGATATGGACTACATCACATTGTATCATAAAATGTAGTAATCAGGTCAAAGGTCAATGTACTGTTTTGTATGTAGCTCTCCTACTTCAAAAAGGAGAATTCATATAAAATAAAGCATATTAGAATTGTCCATTAGACACGGAACGTAACATCAGAAAGAGGTGGGCATGGCCCAATCTTATTACAATGTACACGTATTTAACAATGTTATGCACTGATGTCAATCACTTTCAATCCTTGCACAAAGGTCAACCTAACCATTTTCGTTGTGACACAAATGGAAAGCTCCCCTAGCTTGTGTAGTGAATACAACTAATGCAGTATGCCAGTATGTTACCAAATATGGACAAGCACAACTTCTAAGCAGTTATTTGGGATTTTGATAGAAATTAGAATAAGTTTGATCACCTTACCTTAGACAAATATGTGGAGTTAGTACCCAATGGATCCAAGGATAGTCCAAACTCACCTGTAATATAACATCCCTTACAAGCAACAACATGTCATGTGAAGCAGTGTCCATTCCCATCCGAAATAAAAGGGTGAACAATTGAGATCATATATATATATATATATATATATATATATATATATATATATATATATATACTTTCGGTGGCATAAGAGACTGAGAGATAATATAATATTTCATAATAATTCATCTCATATTTTATACTCAGCGATGTGGAGACTGCTTCATACTGGATAGTTCATGTTCTCTATGATGTGAACATGTGGAGTGCTGTATTATATAATCGCATGCTATTTTTTATTATTGCGATGAGAGATAACGTTTGCAGAACAGTAATGAACTTGAATGGACGGGCAATGTGTGACTAATGAGGTCACCCCTCAGAAATGTTTCACCTTATACGAAGAAACCCCAATATAGAAGGTGTCAATGGGAAATTCTGACGTAAAAAACCGCTCTTGTCTTATGGTATTCCACATACTTCTATAAGAGAGAATACATAATAACTTATCTAAATAAACTTCATGAATAATTTCAAGGCTAGACATTTTACACAAAGGGACAACAATTGCAGGACAATATAAAAAAATTGTGGGAAGGAATACCATATCTTTAATAAATTATCTAAAATAAATCGTACTAGAATAACACATCTGATACAAAATTATTCTACAACATTTGAACCACTTTCCTTGACACCAACAGTGTTTTCTATCCTGGTTTAAGGCACGTCTTACAAGAACTAAATAGTTGCTTTCAACACCCTATTTATCATGTTTTCCAGGTAAAATAGTTAAAATTTGTCCACAGTCGTCTATATCGTGTTGAAAAACTTATTTTCTTGAATGTATGCCAGTCTTGTAGATGAATTTACTGACACAAAGCCGTCTAGCCATATAGCTCTTTGTCTGCCATAGATATACCTCTGAAAGGCTCCCCTTCAAAGCCAACGTGTTTTATTTTCTGAAGATTTCGTATATTGTATTGTTTTAAGACTGTTAATAGTTGACCATCAACGTTCAGTTTCTATTTGTTTTACTACATTAAATTAACACAGTTCATGAATGGCACCCACATATATGCGTTTGTGTGGACACACTGTGAAGTTGTTCTTCCGCTTATTTATCACGGCAATAATTGTTTTTCCATAAACCTAACATCTTGTGAAATAAATACTCTTGCTATCCTAATTGAGCATGTGCAGCGCCCAACGTCATAGAAAACAAAGTTAGATTGTCAATTCGACAGAGATAGAATCAGGACGCCATTGCATTTATGAGAGATAACTCTCCTGTAACTAAATAGAGGTAGGCGTTATCCAGTCACAATAGATGTGTTTCAGTCATGTGTATCATATTTTTGATATGTCATAAAAAATACTAAATGAGATCTAGATATGAATTAAAATAATCTCACATTTTGCAAAGAGACTCAAGACTTTTTGAAGTCTGACAGAAAGCACAACTCTTACATACTGTACCAATCACAACTATTGTTGTTAATTTCTGAATACAGTGTTCATTACACATTAAACTCCGTCCCCTTGGTATGTTCAATTGGTAGCTTTATACCTATTTCTCTCTCAATAGTTTACAATGGACTAAAGTGGATGTTTTTAAAAGCTGCTCCAGGCAGGTGAATTAACTGTTTTTCTTGCAATCTATACTTTGGAACAATCTGGCCTATTGTGGGACTAGAGTTTTCAGAAAGTAAGGTTTAATAACACACCAATTGTACTTATGTGTTGTCAACTGATCTTTCTGAAAATAATTATCCATTTATGTTATTTATTTATTTTTACTTTCTACATCATGAACTAATACTTATTACATGCTCGCGTAAGTCTTTCAGGACATTTCTTAAACATTGTTATAATGGTGATTGTGTATTGTGCAAAATTGGAAAAGTCATTATTGTTTCATTGACAATAAAGTCCCCTTCCCATTTCGTTTGAGAGTCCCGCGTTTGCATTATGATCAAGCCTGATTGGGAAACACACGGAATGGAATAACATAGGAGTTATCGCTCATGTGTATAATGTTCTTTTTTAAAAGGCGAATGATCACGCTAGGTCAACATTTATAATATGCGTTCTATTACAGAACTTACATTGGACTAAACAATCCTTTACAACAGGAAAGGACATGACTTAATTTTGCTGACCTCTTTGAAAGGGGGAAAGAACATCACTACTAGCAATCATGTACTAGAATATGTATATGCTACGCTGTATTTAAGAGATGCTAAATAAATAATGACAATAAATGATGTTAAACTCATTAGACAATTATTTCTAATTGCTTCATGACTACACACACACACACACACACACACACACACACACACACCAACAGTTATCAAATCACTGATACATAATCAACATGAACATTTTATTTTTATATACATTTCTAAAGCATTTAAACATACTTACACTTCTGTTATTAGCTACTTGTAATTCATGCTTTACTCGTATTCGAAACACGTACCTCCATAAGGATGTTATCAATGTTTACCCGTAACATATTTTCTGCCTAATTTACGGTGATCTTAATTATGGTAAGAATTGCAAAGATATTTACAACCATACAACCTTTGTTCAGAACCACACAAACACAAGTCCATAAACATTGAATGGCAGAATCAATTAATAATTTTTATGTTTCCTTTGTGATAAATATATTACTTTGTTATTGACTTAAATGTAGTTGTTAATATTATGTCCTTGTAATTGTTTCGAGCCCTTATAAGATGAACTAAAGTGGTAAAATTAAAATAAGCCTTTATTAGTGACCTTATCACTGTCTGTAATCAATTAATGTCAGAACAGAGGCAAATGTTACAAGAATAAGTATTACAAATCATTAATCTTTAAAGACCCTGATTACAGTCATGGGTCTTACATGTGTCTGGGTATAATGATTCACTAAGGCCGAAAAAAGACAAACATCGTATTTGCAGATGATAATGAAAAATACTTCGACTCAGCAAATGCATATCAAATTTGAAACAAAACATAGCTGATGTTAATGTTCGCAGGCATGATCATTTGATTTGTAAATACAGAAGCCATGCTCGCAACGATTGTTATCTCAATGCCAAATATCAACAGATCTTCCCTTTGTTTATACACATACGTATGCGGGTATGACAGCCATCTTTTTGTTACAAAGCTTGTACACAATGACCTGAATTATGAGTTACAAGTGATGCAGAATAACTACGATAAAGCATGTAATTTACTATGATTTTAGAGCTGATATTTTAATGAAGGATGGTAACGAAATAACTATGATATAGAACTATTAGATAAACATTAAATTGTATATTCGGAGACAGCTTTTGGTTCATGTTCCTGTGCCTTGCAGCAATTTTTTGAATAATTTAAACGATGACAAATTCCTTGAAACTATACAATACTAGAGATGCTAAAAAAATAGAGAGATTAAAAGAATAACATAGTTTTATAGCTTATCGTTTGCTAATGTCCTTCGAGATATAAAGCAAAAATCGAACTTATAACCTAATAGGAACATAAATAAATCCATACCTTATAATTAATTAATATTTCATTTAGTACTGGATATGCAACAGCAAAAGCCTGATGTCAGATTATAACATATCGGTTTAGAAACCACCAAGTAGGTGTAGGGATAGGGACTCTACTGAGAAAATGTTTCAGGAGTTGGATGCACTAAAGAACATAGAAGTAAAACAACATTATTGGATCATGGTCTTTTTCGTTACTCCGTTGGACCCAGATGTATAATAAAAACAGAAAGACAGTATTTGTGAAAGGTGAGGCATATTGTGCCATGTATTTTACCGAATATTTTTTAGGGCGACTACAGGAGGTACAGCTCTAACCTTCTCAAATATATCTCATATCGCAATTAGATGAATTAAATGCACTAGCAAACTAATCCGCTCTTGGATATTTAACAAGGTATATGCATACCGAATAACACGTGTCAAACAACAATGAGCTAGAAATAGGAAACTCAACATTCACCACACATGTCAATACAGCAAACACAGCAATTACTCTAGTCGGCAAAACAGAGATTTGGCCCATGGTAACACAAAATCATAATGTCGTCATTGTGTTGCAGTGCGAAAGATTTAGCACACAGGTAAGAAAGGCAATACAGTTCATTTTAATCGAGTGCAGTTCGTGTTATGTTTTACGCCTAGAAACCTCCTTCTGGAGTTGACGTGTTTTCAAAGACGATAAACAGACCTTCTTTGAAAAAGATGTGAAACTAGAACAACATTGAAAACATAGATATTTTCAATAATATTCCATACTACTGCATAGTGAAACACAAACACATACACAGAATATATATATATATATATATATATATATATATATATATATATATATATATATATATATATATATATATATATATATATATAGAGAGAGAGAGAGAGAGAGAGAGAGAGAGAGTTGGGTAGAGAGAGATATTCATGTATAGATGCCTATCCAAGTAAAGGAAATTAGAAACGAATGTATCACATGATTCACACCTAACATATAAGTATCGAAGAAACACACCTGGTAAGAGTATTGATGTCTGCCAACGTTACTCATGCATAGTTCCGTTTTAATTTTTGTTTTGGTTTATGATGTCAAGAGATTTTCTGTAGTACGTTTTCTGTGGACCTTCACAAATCGCCGGTACGTCCGATAGCACAATTTGTGCTATCTCTACTCACAAACTCCTTGATCATTGTTATGAAACTTAATATACGCATTCATCCTGTGGTCAGTAAATAGAGTGTCCGCCTCTGATGCGGAAGGTCGTGAGTTCGATCCCCCGGCCGAGTCATACCAAAGACATAAAAATGTACTGACTGAAAATTTGTTAAACCTACGTTAAAAGTCCAAATCACACACACGCACACACGCACACACCCACACCCACACCCACAAATACCCACCCACACCCACATCATGAGGTCTATGTTTCAGAATGAAGATTGTGCTGATGATGTGACGTCCAATAAGTCAGACAACTCAATGCTCCTGAAAAGATTCTTATCATCCTTCCACCTGAACGAAAAGTCAGATCGACATCAGATAATCACTACAAGAACTTTCATGATGTCTCATACTGTATTATTAGTACTAAATGAAAATTATAGTGCTTCAATAGCAAATATGGAGGACAAAGTGGCAATTTTGAAAATATTGTAATCGCGAATATTGGGGTAAAGATGATTACGTCGGCGTGGCATTTCCACTTATCAACGTTTTTTTTACTATTTTGTTGCTCCTATGTGAAAAATCATGTGAGTTGACATCCAATGTATCCGCCAAGGTAGCCATTCTGAAATATTGTGGTCGTTACTTCTACTCAAAAGAATGTCATATTCACGTGAAGAACTAACCAGAAAACAATTAATAATCTACAGTTGTTTTTAAATTAACATTGTGCGGCTCGTACATCTAATATGGTCCCCACAGAGAAGAGCTTAACAAATCATGCTGTTGCTTGATAGGAATGTAATAGCAATATGGTGCTATATCTAAAACACTTGTTAAACTTGTTTCGCTACTTATCCTGGATGGACATTGAATTCAACATAAGGTCTTCACCGGAAGATTTCGCATGATGTATACTTTGTGATAGATGCAAATGGGACCGATCTCACATCGAATATGACCATCATGGCAATTACCATGAAAATCTTGTTTTGCTATTCCGTTTAAAAAGAAAATCTCTTCGACATGAATGTTTCACTACAAGACTAATTATCATGCGTAGTTGATCAAAATGAACACAGTGCCGATCTATCAAAAAAAACCCCCAGAATATATTGTGGTCGCATCTCCTCCTAAATAGAACGTCATATCGACATAGGTTTTCCTCTGACGGAGTCTAGCTGATTCTTGATAAAAATGTTGCCGATGTAACATGTAGTATAGCCACCATGGTGGTGATCTTATAAAGCTGATCGCTTCAACATTCAGCAGTATAAAATAAGAAATGTTCCTTTTTTAATCCTGAAAACTGTTTTAGAGTCAGAGTCACTCCCTCTAAAGGTCTCATATTTTAATTTCCTGAAATAATTCATAAATTATGAGATATTTTCGAGTTATGTTTTATTCTTTATTTCAAAAGTGTATGTTTGAAGTTGAATGGGTAAGCACGGGTTTAGAAACATTCTTTCAGAACTGATAGTCTGTAACAAATTTAGCACGCAACCTTTGATGTTGCTTGTATTCCTTCTACCTGTTCACAAAGAAGACAGGTTAAATTGACATACGTGTACATATATGAAACTTTCTTTTTAAGCACGGACCAAACGACACGCTATAGCGATCGACATACAAAAGAAGAAAGGGTTCCAGTTATGAATTTGTTTTGGTTTATCGTAGGTGACATAGCCATTCAGACAAGTTAAAACTGCTTCGCAATTTCAATCGCCATATTGGTTTGAAAACAGAATAGCTGATAATCCATAAATTTTCAATAACGTCCAAATAACCAGATGCGTCTGATCGATCCATACTTCTGTTTCACCGCTGATTCACTATTTTCTACTTGTGTCAATTCCGATAACTCAAGGTAAAACTTAATTTAAGTGACATGTGTTATTTCGCGATAAGTATGGACATGTCGATTCCAAACTGCTTATAACTCTAATTTTCCTTTATTGAAACAGTATCGTTACATACCCATCAATGAGAACGTATTAACACGAGCCAAGAACAATACGTGTACAAAGTGATATTATAGTTTTTCCCTCGTACAGTCGCATGCATTGGTTTGAATATACTACTGTAATAATGGTGAGGTCATACTTTTGCGTCATATGCATTTGTCCTTGCAACGTGCATTATCATGTTGCTTTAATCTTAGATACCCTTTTATTGAATTTTCGAACAGCTATCTCCATGTTAAGATATTTGTACTGGTGTTATTTAATTATTTAAAGATGGTGCAGAGTACGGTGGCAATTATGTCAACGTGAATTCTCCTGAATATTAAACCAAATTTAAATCTCTCCTCGTGTAGAAAACGCAAACTATATATATATATATATATATATATATATATATATATATATATATATATATATATATATATATATATATATATATATATATATATATATACCACATAAATTAAAATTTGCATGGCTTTAACGCGTTGGTATAGAGCAAATTGATAAACCAATACTATTGCTATATCAAATTGTGATTCGCCCATGGCGCAATAATGACCATATATAAACATTCTTGCAACTATGTGCTGTCGAATCTAGATCAATAATGAACTTCCACTCATATTTAATCAGTGATGTATGCAAATAGCCAAAAAAATGTTAATAATCCCCGTTTTCTAAACGAATTTAGTATGGTACGCGATTTCATCCCAATCCATTCTGCCTCCCGTTCTCCTCCCCTCTCATGCCTAAAGACAAAATACGCAGAAATCTGGAGTGAGAGAGAAAAAAAAATTAAGGTTGAACTCCCGCCAAGAAACTTACAATAATTTTGTTCGTTGTAACGGTCTGTGTGTGCTTTAATTGGGATTTATCTACAGTAGACATATATAATCAACGATACAAAGTTGCAATAGCCTGTCGACAATATACTATGAATTTCTTGATTTCAAGGCACACCTATTGTAATGTACTTAATGCTTTATTGTTGTTGTTGTTTATCGAACATATTATAATATTTGAAAATAGATTATTATTATTATCATTATTAAATATGTAAATTTCCTATGGGGGTCATTCTCTCTCTCTCTGTCTCTCTCTCTCTCTCTCTCTCTCTCTCTCTCTCTCTCTCTCTCAGCCATCGTTGCCATAAAGGGCGAAAATCTATGAAAAGACAAGCGTAGAAGTGTTCCTCTTGGATTTTCGCTTGTGTCATGCAAGATTGTTTCTGGACCTATGAATGATGGTAAAAGTTAAGTCAAAACGACCACAAGAGAGAGAGAGAGAGAGAGAGAGAGAGAGAGAGAGAGAGAGAGAGAGAGAGAGAGTGTTTGTAATGCACTACTTTCTTCACTAAAACCATTTTCATGTTTAAATCACAAGTGTGCCTTATATTGATTTATTCAACATGAATACATTTAAAAATTGAAAAAAGAAACATATCATCTCATCAATACGCAAAGGTGATTGTGAATAGAAACAAAAGGCACAGTACTACATTTTGCAGCGGACATATTCGGCAAGGGATGTGAAGAGTTCATTCACTCGGTCAATACAAACATACTTGTAGTCAATTTTAACTCCATTCTGAAGGCAAATATGTGTATTTAATGTGATGTAAATAAAATATATGTGCAGTATGTACGCTGTATTCATGATAAATCACTCATATGAATATTCTATTGATAGGATACTCGGCAAGCCTCGTCTTCTTTTCGTGAAACTTTATACATCTCGGGATATATCATTGATACAGCATACATACTTTATATATATATATATATATATATATATATATATATATATATATATATATATATATATATATATATATAAAAGGCTAGCAAAGGTAGGTGCAACTCATGAGCCTTAAAAATCATCATCCTAGAAGAATATATGTTCAAGAATACGTTTTACATCAGCTTAAGTTTACGTGTTTTTTGATAGTTACTGAACAACAAATTCTGAAAGTGACTCAAGGCGAGTCTTGAATACACGTAGAATGTTTCAGTTATGGAAAATACATCACGACGGCTGGTTATACGATGCATGGTCTTTCCATAGTCTCGCAAGAATTGACTTAGACAATATAAACATTTCTACTTTCTTACATTTTATTCAACATTGTATTGATTCTCCAACATATTGGCGATGGATTTTAATCTTACGCTCTTTCCATTACATTTATAATGCCGATAAAGCATTATAGATGTTCACTCTTACAATATGATTATCAATTTATCATGAATTTAATTCATTGATGTGCAGAAAAGTTTGGAGAGAGGGAGAATAGTAGCGTCAAACTGTTTTTGTCTTTAGTAATCATGTACTTAATTTTTACTCATATGCTAGTAAGGCTGGTGTATATCTTTTCGAGGCCGTTGTGTCCGCAACTTTCGCCCGTGCAACACTAACGAGGTGGGCAGTGGTAGAGACCACTATAAATTTCGAGGATCAATGGGAAACATTGATGTAATGCAAACATAATGTAAATAGAGGAGGTGCCTAATGGATTTCAGGACAACTATTAACCCTTTATCCTCTAAATTCACGAATATAGATTGTCGTAAATGTCACTGATTAATAATTTTAACTGTTTCTGAAATTGTAACGCTCTCAACAATTAAGTGCTACATGGTCACATGATCAATGAATCTATAATGGATGTTAATTTCAAATGACCACTCTGTATAAACACGAGGCCCGTTTGTAAGTCATCAGCTATAATGGTACATAGGCCATCATTAGAATAGGAGCAATAAGAACATCACTCGGCCATTTCCGTCAAGTGCCGAAATGTCTTTTGGAGTAATTGTAGGAATGCTAATCAATTAAACGACTTTGGTGATTTGTTTCCAACGGAATCTACCAATATGATATGCCAGAAAAAGCCGACAATGTTCCAATTTGGAAGCACTACTGGCGGAAAATACAAATACAGAAATGTTGTCAGTTGTTATCTGATGGAGATTTTCATGACGTAGGGGCAATCAATATAGCTACCATCCGTTTATGTTAGTCAAATATAGTTTCTGTCATCCAGGTTCGACGTCAAGTTTGAAAACTATCTCTCAATTTGCTTGATTTGTTTACTGTGTAAAGCGGCTTGGTGTATAATTTTAAAAGTTCTGCTGAGTGCGGCCACCACCATCACCAATTAAAATAGAATAAAGGAACAGGAAAACAAGAGCAAAGAAATAATACCAAGAAGAGGAAACGATTAGCAAACCGCCAAGCCGTGAACAAAGGAATTGCACAGAGCAAAGGAACTTTCAAACAAAGGAACGATAGGAACACGTAACAGAAAACAAAGGAACAAAGGAGAGACTTCTAGCGGAGGAGCAGACTGGGTTAGGACAAAAACAAAAGATAAGTCATCATTCAATGCTATAAGCACTTTAAGTAGAAGAATGCAAACTAGGTCCAAACAAATGGCTCTATTCAATCCAAACACGCAAACACACAAACCACCAAACAACCCTCTCAATAAATCAGTAAATATATTGGATGTATCACAACTCCAAACAGCACCAATAAAGCATGTAAAACAAGCAAGATTAACGCAAGTCGTACCAACCACAGCAAACTCGAATTCAACCAACATCACACTGGGACCCCAAATTCTGGTCACAAACACAGACCAAACAAACCACAAACCAGCAGACATAACTAATACACCCCCACCCCACCAACAGAAACTACTAGAAATACTAAACGACACTCCAGGGAACAATATAAATACAATACCAATACTATCGCCAATCCTCTTCAAGGAAGCGGAAAAACCAAACACAAATGAAGATATAGACACCACTATTCCAAACCTAACAAATGAATTTGACAGTAACCGACATACCTTAAACTCCCCACAATTAGACCACATAACCATAACCAGCACCCCAAAATTCACCAAAAATGAAATAACCAATTCTAGAAACATGCAAACAAAGCAACAACAGGAAATCAAGCAAACAACAATAAATCAAAACATTAGGAAAGAAACTCTACACTCAAGCCAAACTCCTGGACCATCTGGGATAATAACAGCAAGGGAACCACAAACCTATTGGAACAAATCCAATGAATTAGACACTACAAAACTACCCAGCAGCATCACTAATATGGCAACCCAAAGACCCCAAACAACCCCAAACACCCAAAACACATACCTAGGTAATGGCAAGGGCCCGCTAAAACCCAAAAACAACAAAAAAAACCCCACAAGTAAGGTTAACTCAAAACAGGAAATAAAACAACAACATAACCCCCAAAACAAAATTTACAATTATCATTCCATTGAACACACCATATACATAAGCAGCAGGTGCAACATAATTACTAGTCTAAGTACCAATAGTATTATGACAGCACTGGCCAAAATTCACACTGGACAATTCAAACTGATAAGACCAAGGCGAAACTACCTGATTGTCCAATGCAGCACAATTCAACAGGTGGAAAAATTCATCCAAATTGAAACTATAGGCCCAATGAAGATCAAAGTAGAGAGACACCATAGCACTCAGAGGAAAACACGAGTCACTTCGAACTCCAAACACAGTGAAACCACAACTAATCTGGCTGAACCCACTAAAATCACTATCTTTAAAAAGTAATAGCACTAAACGGATACAACAAATACATAAGCAGTGAACTCCTACTTCATAAACTCACAGCAAATGGAACACAGGCCACCAAAGTATATCGTCTTAAAAATCACAAGGGACAAGGAACAAACAAAACTGTTATAGAGGCTACCGAGCCAATACCCTCAATAATAAAACTAGGACAGTCAGGTGTGTGCCATAAGCTGGAAAACTACATAAATAGGCCAAGATTTTGAACCAAATGCCTGCACTGGGGACACTATGCCCTCAGATGTAGACTCAAACCAAGATGTAAGTACTGCGGATGTCAACACAAAGTCGAATGCCACACAATTAAACAAAAATGTGCTAACTGTAAAGAAAACCATTATCCTAGACCGGCAGAATGCAGATTTGCAATAAAAGAGAAACAAATAGTGTGGACTTAATGAACGAAAAACACCTCACCTACCATTTTGCCAAAAACATTATTTGTAAAAACAACCCCAACACACCAAAATCTACCTCTGAAACAATCAATGAGCACCAAAACTCTCCACGCAGAATCAGAAGGGAAAACATTGCACCGGAAAACATACCCTCTAATCAGGAAACAAAAGAACCAAAAACTACAACCCACATTGTAACCAACCATGACCACCCTGATAGCACTCCAGATACAAACAAAACTGTCACCCCAAACATCCCCAAACCTAACACACACCCCAACACAGAATTAATACAGGAATTAATGAACCGAACAACAGGAACCCTAATGCAAGATCTCAGTAGCATAATGAGAACCCTCAAAACCATTTTCACCATACTAGCTGATTGGACCACAAGACTAACAGATAAAGACAACGTCAAAAATGAATAGTACAAAAAATAATAAAATCACCATCTGGCAATGGAACTGCAGATGAATCTTTAAAAACCTATCAGAACTGCAGAACAAACTGAATAATACGGCCGTAAAACCAGACGTAATCAGCCGTAAGGAAACCCTCATAACACAAGAACACAAACGCCTGCCTAAACTACAAGGCTATACCCAGGGAATCTTTAAAAACAGACCCATGGGGCAGAAAGGGGGTGGAGTAGCAATTTTTTTAATAGATACACTAATCTACTATGAAGTAATAGAAGTACCCCCTAACCTAAACATCAATAATAGCATCGAAATAATGTCAGTAATGATAAATATAGGAACCACAAACATTCAAATAATAAATGCATACAACACAGGGGGTACCTTCTGCCCTACCAACCTAATCTCACTAAAGGCAATCACTAATAACAACAACAACAATCTAATGATCTGTGGCGACTTCAACGCACACAGTGAATTATGGGGAGGTAAAAAGAAAGATCAAAGAGGGAAAATGGTTGAAAAATGGATAACTGAGAATATGGTCATCTTAAATGACGGATCGAACACTAGATTAAACCCTGAGGATGGCACTCTCTCAGCCATAGACCTAAGCATCACCACCCCAACATTGGCTCAAATCACAAATTGGTGGGTGGATCAGGAAGATACGTTAGGAAGTGACCATTTTCCCATCACAATCAATATTCAAACAAAAACTCAACACATTCCAAACGAAACCCCATCTAAATGGAGGTACCAACAGGCAGACTGGGACCAATTCCAATTATTACTAGCTAGAGTAAATCCAGATAACTTAGAAAGCCCAAGTATTGACATGTATTATGATAACATAACAGACACAATTATAGAAGCAGCTAACGGATGCATACCAAAGACAACTAATATCCAAAATAAAAACCCTGTACCATGGTGGACTAAACAGTGCACTATAGCACATAAAGACAAGAAAAGGGCCTTAAATAAATATAAACACACCAAAACTTATATCTACTTCCAGCAATATAAAGATAAAGAAAAAGCACTAAAACAAACTATAAAAACTGCTAAAATTAATCTATGGCAAACCTTTTGCTCTAAACTGAGTCTAAAATCAAACTCAAAACAAATATGGGACAAGATAAAAGCTATCAAAGGGAAAGCAACTACCTCAGCCCCAAAAATTAAAAATTCTATAACAAATAAAGATAAGGCAGACCTTCTACTTAAGCATTTTTTGAACTTGAGTAGCAACAATAATCATACCAGAAACTTTCAAGAACACAAAAAACTAATGGAGGGAACCCAACCTCAAATGTTTCAAGACCAAGGAACAAAAGAATCTCACCTCAATAGCGACATCACAGTACATGAATGAAAGATAGTCCTACGATCCAAAAATGAAACATCCCGGGTAAGGATCAGTTAGGTTACATTATCTACAAAAAAATACCTATCAATATAACAATAGCCATAATCAAACTCTTTAATAGGATATGGGATAAAGGCCAACTACCCACCAAATGGAAACAGGCCATAGTAATACCAATCCCCAAGCTAGGTAAAGATCCCAACAACATAAATTCGTACCGACCCATCTCCCTTAAAAACAATATTTGCAAAATAATGGAGACAATAATCGCAAATAGATTAAAACACCACCTAGAAACCAATAACCAACTCTCCATAAATCAATGTGGCTTTCGGAACAAACGGTCCACCACTGACCAACTTCTCAGATTGGAAACAGACATCAAACTCGCTTTTAACGCACATACGAAAACCGATCGCAACCTCATAGCGGTTTTTTTAGACCTAGAAAAAGCGTTCGACCTAGTATGGACCAATGGACTAATGGCCAAACTAAACCAATTTGGAATAACTGGACGCTTGTTCAACTGGATTGGCGATTTCCTCACAGGCCGGAAAATTACCACAAGAATAGGCAACACCCATTCGGAAGAATTTTCACTTGAAAATGGAACACCTCAAGGCAGTGTAATAAGTCCGTTACTATTTAACCTAATGGTAAACGACCTTGACCTCAATGTAGCCTCCACAAAAATAAACTTGTCACAATTTGCAGATGATAGTGGCATATAGAGGAATGGAACTCCTGCCAATAACACAGTAGTTAAAGAAATCCAGCAGAGCCTAGACAACATAGAGAGATGGGCGGACAAATGGGGTTTCAAAATATCTCATGAAAAAACTGTGGAAATCATATTCACCCCCAAACGAAATAACAACCTAGTCTATCCAAACTTCTATATACAAAATCAATTAATCAAATACGTAACAGTAGTAAAATTCCTAGGAATGTTCTTTGACAACCACCTCACATGGAAACAGCACATTGAACAACTCACCCAGAATTGTAACAAAGATCTCAATTTACTCAGGAACATCACAGGGACTGACTGGGGATCCAGCCAGGAAACCCTCCTCACGATATATAAAAGCCTAATTAGATCAAAACTGGATTACGGTTGCCAAGCATATAACTCAGCTAAGCAGCCTGTACTACAAAAACTTGACACTATCCAGAGAAAAGCCTTGCTATTATGCACAGGAACACTCCCCTCAACATCATTAGAAGAACTACAAACACTAACAGGAGAACTACCCTTAAAATTACGTAGGCAAGAACTGTTCCTCCGATACTCCATTCAATTAGATACCCACCCAGACAACTATCCCACCAAAATAGCTATAAATAAGTGTAAAGTTGTCTTCAAACCCAAAATCATACCTATCACACCAAGTGGCAAAGTAATCCTTGAACTAAGAGAAAAGATACCTCTACTAAAAAAACAGGTAACAAACAATACAGACCAGAACAAATCATCATGGTTACAAAACCCACCAAGGATTAACATTGAAGCTACCAAATTAGGCAATAAAGAAGGACAAGAAAACTTACTAAAACCTGTACTGGTAAACGAAATCAACCAAAAATACCCGGACTATGTTAAAATATATACCGATGGATCAAAAACAAACAACCCACCAAGAACAGCAGCAGCAATAGTCATCCCTGAATTCAATATACAAACGGGATCCAGATTACCTGACTATTGCTCCATTTACACCACTGAATTCTGGGCTATACTTGAATCACTACAATGGATCAAAGACAACCAAATACCTAAAGCAGTCATTATAAGCGATTCCCTAAGCGTTATCAAATTGATCCAAAAACGCAATACACACTCTAGGGAACAATTCATCGACAGAGCATGCCAGTTAATCGACGATATCACCACAGCACATCAGTTAGTCGAGCTCATGTGGATACCGTCGCACATTGGAATCTCTGGCAACGAAACAGCAGACAAAGTTACAAAAACCAAACTAGGAGATCAAAACTTTATCAAGCTTAACTATAGCTCTACAGAAGCAATAAGCTTCGCACAAACATATATAGACCAAACATGGCAAGATTTTTGGAACTCCTCCACAAAATGTAAAAAGCACCATGAAACCCAAAAAAACGTAGATAGGAACATACAGCTACCTAAGGGTACCTATTTAGAACAGAAAACCATAAACAGGATAATAACTGGAAAAACTAAACTAGCAAGCAGTTTTGGAAGGTTTATAGGACCCAAACCAGCAACCATTAACTGTTTTAACTGCCACACCACCGAAGATCTACACCACGTATTCAATATATGCCCAAAATATCAACCCGCTCGGAAAATATTTATCAAAAACCAAAAAGAGATTGGATCACCACACACATACCCAGAGTTACTTATGGACTTGAATAAAAATAAACAATCAGCATATAAAAATATAAATCAATTTATAGACTCAGCAGGACTTAGGAACAAAATATAATTACTATCCCCACAAAACCAAAAGACCCAGTAATAGCTAAATAAATTTAGAAGCCACCACATAAAAACCCATAACATATCATTCAATTTTATAAAAGTATTAATAAATAATTCACTTACGAAACACCTATCAAAAACTAAGGAAACCGCAAAATCGGATGTCCTAGACGTCCTTAACGAACCGAGTAATCAGCTAGGATTCCGGTCCTAGATGTCCTTAACGAACCGTGTAATCGGCTAGGACTCCGGTCTCTTGCTAAATAAAGTATAAATAACATTCAATCTCTAAAAACATTAATTAATAAATAACTTAAAGAGGTAATATCTAAAAACTTATAAATAACATAACGTAGGAAGCACACCCTAAACACCTCGACTAGTAATACCATAATAACCTTGAAAATCTCTCTTCATACATGATTTCTCCTAAGAACCTCTATAAACAGCATAGAACATACCCCCTCCTTTTAGAACATTTTGAAGAAGAAAAAAAAAATCGAAAAAAAAAAATCCCAAGAAACACCAGGCAAATGCAACAAGAAACCAGCGATGTAAAGCAAGCAGGACCGTTCCCGAGCTCTCCTTCCCACTAATGACAGCCAACCATTCAACTGTAGGGACCTTTATGGACCCACAGATTGAGGCCAAACTATCAGGGTTCCTTGAATCCATAAAAGCCTGGGGGAGGTGGCACCATCCCCTTCCCCAGGAACAACTAGCAGACTGCGGTGCAGTCAGAAAAAAGTGGCACATGCACAATTGTGTGCACGCCACTATAATTAAACTCAACAACAACAAAAAGGTTCGACGTCACTTCGAGAGATCCACGTAGAGCGAGATCTAGGCTGAAGTTCATAATGATGCATAACACAATTCATTTTTGGTGATTGTTTGACAGTCTTCTTTCGTTAAAATATTCATTAGACCGAGTTCACTGCATGAAAAAAGTAACTAACTTATTCTGGAATAATATCATTGCGGGGAAACAGTTCCAAAAGTCAGAGAAACGTCGAATATCTTTACTGTGAAAAGTAAACAAGTAGTGGGTAATTCACTTTCTTTCGAACATTTTCAGTCAGGTTGTGTACTCTCTGTTTCAGCAAACATCATATAATGACTATGTGATAAATCTTGCTCATCTCGTTAAGTAATAGTGCTATAATAGTATAACAATCATGATCAAACGTCTTGTCTGAAATAATTGATAGGAACTACTGCTCCCATGCTTGAAAAGCCGTGCCTATATTCCACAAAAAGACACTGAGCAAGCAACAATACGAGAAGATTAATTAAAAATAATAAAGAGATCATGTATCCTAGTTTTTAGTATTATTAACTAAAACATAGTTTATAAAGTTGAATATCGTGACGTATGTATATATAATTTTAATGAGATGTGACAACTCACCGTTTTAGTAATTTCTTATTTTTCTTTTTTCTTTCTTTGTTTTTGCTTTTTCTTTATTTCGACGTTCTTTCTTTCTTACTACTACTTCGGTTATTCTAACAATCGTGAAATTATGTTTCAAGTGATTAACCATGGATCTGAATCTTGGTTCAAATGGTTTTTGCACATATTTTATTTTAGCGATATTGTTTCTAATTACTAATCTGACCAAAAAAAGGTCCACAATTCACAATTTGAAAACATTACTAAAGGAAATAAGCTTTAAGTGCTTTGAAATATTTCATGAGAAAGCCTTTATCTTCTAACAGGGTGTATGTAACTAGAAAACATTATCAAACATACAAAAAGGGATATTAGGGTTGATACATTTTCCCCTGATGCATGTTTGCTACGATAATGCTTTTACTTTTAATCTTAGTTGGAAAAAATGCAATGTAGTTCCGATCTAGATCAAGACAACGAATTTAACAAGTATGTACTCATCATGGTCAGGTCCTTGACGCCATTGAGTGTTCTATATATATTTGTACCGATATTTGTCCTGGATCCCCACAAGTGTAGGTAATACATCGAGGTCACTCACTCGCAGATCAATGAATGAATGAGTTGGGGAGATGACATATTAGACAATGATAATGCGCTTTCTGTAATGCTCTTCAATTTTCTGGATCCCTGATACACAATTCAACATACCAAATATGAAGATGGTTCTATGTAGCACTGACGTCTTTGTATAACACCACACTTTTCGTTGTGAAGTTTGCTGGAAAAATGTGATTTGAATTTGTCATGCTCAGATGCGATTCCGGCTGTCATAAATTAGTTTTAGTTTCTCACATAGTGCCTTACAGAAAACTACACACAGTCGACAATTCATCCTAAATTCAAACAAATTGCAATGTCTTTTGGAATAATTTCTTTTAAAAGTAGCTGGTAATCCGGTAAGTCTTGAACGAAATCCTTGATATGCTATCCAGGACAAAAGTCATCGCATGTGAAGACTTATAACTTTCTCCCAGAAAAATCTTATCGTGTGCTGGCACAAAATTTCTTGCCGACTATTCTACAGTCTTCTTCAGCCACAATGTTTGTACCATGCAGATACTGGTGTTTAGTAATCAGCTGTATATATTATATATACACGATCTCTCTCAGCTCTAATGGTAAACTACTAATTTTAGCTTCAAAAAATGTTAAAATGGAAATCATCTTTCCGATCCATCAGATGAATGTAATGACAGGAAGGAGCCCATATGGAATGCTCAATGCCTGATGCATAGATTTGGGAGCAGGAACGTCTGGAACAGCCTGGCAAAATTTCAGTATTCATCCAAAGCCAAGGGAAGCTCATATTCGTCTTTAATTTGTGATTCTCGATTAGCTTGTGATATCGAGAGGTTTGTGGGTGATTTGATGACATACATAGATGGGCACGTTGACGGCATCCCTGCACAGCTAAAGCCATCGAGTAGAGCATCGTTCTTGGCTAACCCACATCATAACTCTGTCTCAATACATCACATTCGGCCTCATTCAACTTAGAGTCATTGAGTCCGTCCCATGATGGAAGTCTCTGGTCACAATTAACGTTATGTCGTGGAACTCCTTTTATTTTGTTTTGAAGGACGGTATCGGTATGGTAAAGTGTTCTTATAGGAAAATCGCACCTGTTTCTCCTAGACGATCTTATACACTTTTCTTAGGGTAGACTGAAATATTTTTCTGATCTAAAAAATGTACATGCTTTTGACAGTGGAACATTTTGAAATGAAATTATTGATCTTGACATCACTTATAAAAATGTTTTAATGCATCAAAGTTTACCAATTGACGGGAAAAAGAGGTGAATGTCAGTAATTTCACTTTACATCTGGGATGAAGCTGTTCTTTCTTATTTCACTACTATTAGTCGTAATGTTGGTGTGCGCCACTGGAAAAAATATAAAATATTCATAGGGGTAAATCGGCGGTCCATACTCTAAAACGTTCGTCATCGATGACCGGTTTCAGAGTAATTAAAGCGATTTCCTTAACGTTCCAACGTCGAATACACTCTGAAATGGTCATTGGCTGTCATGAAACAGCAACGACTGCGTTACCAAACTCGAGATATTGTTTGGGATTGACTACAAGTTTGCTTAGCTGTGGACCATTCTGGGATTGTTTGCAAGATTGGTTGTTACAATATCATGTGAAATCAAGGAAAGAGATTTTATAATCAATACCAAGTTTGCTTATATATATATATATATATATATATATATATATATATATATATATATATATATATATATATATATATATATATAATTTCCATTATCTGTACAGTATTATTTCATGGTGATAACTAAGTCATGTGACCTTTGTGCGTTGTCATAATTGATGTTCTATTGTATTCATCAGTATGTGGTTTAGTTTAACCTTGTTCGTACAAATTACTGTTCAATCCAAACAATCTACAGCTTAGTACATAATAAGGAATTGAGACAGAGCATCAGAGTACCATCCCTAAGTTGCTCAGATTTGTACAGAATTTAGATATCACGATACGAATAGTTTTCCCATAGACTCTGCTGAAACTAAACTAAGGTAAGAGGTATCCAGTTACAAAATATGCATTTTTAGTGATGTTTATCGTATTTTTCAATAATATGTGATATAGCTAGGGACCGAACAAGTAACATGTGTATTTAGTCTATCTTGTCAAAAACAATACTTTGTGGTATCAAGCTATATTTTATTTTAATGTGTATGTAAAGTTCATTGAACTATTTCAACTGCTGATTTTTTGTTTGTGTTTGACTACCAAACTACTTTTTGGGAATAAAATAAATTGTTTTAACTATGAGTTGTTTCATTGACACCATCGTTTACTGTGATCGTCGCATGGGTGATATGGAATAAATCACATTGTATCATATAATGTAGTAATCAGGTCAAATGTCAAAATCCAGCAACCAAATGACGTTTGTTTTGTTTCTGTCTTGCGTGCAGCGACCTAAAATGTCTCATCTGTGTTCCTATCCAGACGTATGATGTATTCCAAAGAAAGTTGTTAGCTGCTAATAATATGTAAATTGTATGTTCTTTTCAGGATGACAACATTACCATAACAACGTGAATAACGCGACTTGAATGAATGAATGAATGAATGAATGAATGAATGCATGCATGAATGAATGAACTAAAATTTACTTACTGAAAAAATGAATGTGATGTGATAACAGTACTCATTTAGCTTATCATCGTTAAGGAGAAAGTTGGATTTTTTTGTCAAAGAGGCGCATTCGGTAATAGGTGCAATTTCAACATTATGTTTCCCTTTGTCTTAAGATATTCCCATTCTGTTATTCATATGGGCATTCAAACATTGCATTGTATCTCCAGAATTACATTTAAGTACTCTTGATCAAAATAAAATTTAGAAAAACGCATGATGTCTCATCAAGCTTAATGTTAAATTTTCTTTGTCATCAGATTGATTTTTTAATGTTAATCCAGTTGTTTAATGCAAATTTCCGTACCTAGAGTGTCGTATTTGTTCCCACATCCCACCCTGATACTACTATTCATTACATAATTAGTGAATTCGTTCATAAGGTATAAAACAACTAAACTATCAATTGAGACTGTGATTGTATCCATGTAGTAACCACTACAATACAGTGTTTCGTTTGAGGGGGTGGGGGCTAGAAAAACAAAGCAACCATTGGTAATGCGCTTGGGTTTATGTTGTCTCTTGGGAGGGCGAGCGGGTTGGGCGGTGGGTAGATGTGATGTAATGTGTTGAAAGATGGTTGATAGTACTGGGCTTAAAACATATGCTACGGTTTTTAATTGCATTAAAACTTCGCGAAAGTCATTTAGTCATTTACCATTGTTCCTTTTTAGTATTTAACACTAAACGATGAAGACTCCCTCTATAAAATGACGTTTGTTATATTCAATAACTTGATATTCCAATAGCACAATGATTGGGATTATATCCACTACACATAGTTCAGTATTACGACGTATGTAGAAATGTGTTGGTTATGCATGAATGTTATTTGTATAGTGTCAGGAGACATAATAGACTAGCGTGTCTCTCAAATATATATATATATATATATATATATATATATATATATATATATATATATATATATATATATATATATATATATATATATTTCATTTGATAATGGTTTTCAACATACCTGTCATTGATTACAAAGAACCAAATCTATAAGCCGGAATATGTGTTTATGGTTTTGTAGTAAGTCGATCATTGTTTCCAGTTAAATTGAGTTGGACTGTGTAAAATCCGATTTTGCATAGGAGATCAGATTACCTGACATCGTGTGGCGCGATCAGAAGAGACTGTGATTGAAAGGTAATCTAACCTTTTTACTTAAAATCTCGTTCTAAGCCTCAACGTGGAGATGAGGCACCAGTCTCTCCCACTGTCTCTTCCTCTCTGTCTCTGTATCTCACTCTCTTTGTTTGCGCTCATTTGTGTATGCGTATGTAATATGTTTTATAGCTTTGATCAGCACATGCCATTCTATACATCGCGAAAAGTATGTTTGGTGGAGGAAGATCCCATAAAGACCCCAAAAAGAACCACCGACAGCCTTTTGCTGATTCGCATTTTCATCTGAATATACTGTTGATAGTCACCGAAACGGTTCGAAGACATGCTTTGTTGTAAATAATTGCATTGGTGATAAGTCGTGTTCGTCTTCTGTACGTCTACCATTTCTAGTAAATTCTGTCTAATGCTTTGTTAGTATGTTTCAGCATAACAGGAAGTCCATATCAATAAAATTTGCTTGCACACACACACACACACACACACACACACACACACACACACACATTTTTCAGCACACGATAGGATATACATGACGGCCAGTATTAATGTGGAGGGAGAGCCCAGGAAATGCTCGGAAAGAACCACCGACCCTCGTGAAGCTACTGGCAAGCTTTCTCACATACTCACATTGGCCGAATCCGAGACTCGAACCCACGCAGACGGAGGTGAGATGGCAGTGATCCGTAACGGAGAGCGCTTTAGACCACTCGGCCACTCGGGGCACAATTCTAGAGTTGGTAGTGGTACGCTAGGGTGATTCGAAATGACAATTTCTTCTTGGCCCTTAATACAATTAACCTATCGCCAATAGTCAATAATGATGATCAATTAACCAATCAAAGAGCGTAAATTGGACACATTACAGGCATTGCTTTCGTCCGCCATGTTCATCTTACAAGCCGCTTATGGACATAATGAATTAATTATCATAAGTATTTACAAAATTCGCATATATCTGTTTATTTCTCCATCGATAAGGGATGAAAGAAGTCAGACAGAGCCTTGTACTTCTGACAGTCGATATCCGTCTAGATGGATTAATTTGATTCATTCCTTTCCGAAAACATATACAAAACTTCGATGGATAAAGAAGGATAAAGATTTTTTTGTGGTAGCGTGTACGATCAGCTGAATATGGAAACAATTGATGGAAATTACAGCGTGTTTGTTGGCAAATAAATACGTAGAACAGAATGTTTCGGTGATAGTTTGAAGAAAATAAAATAAGTTTAAATTGAAAAATATATGGAAAAATAAGCGTTTCTAAAATATGGGTGGAGAACCAATTAACTTTCGGGTTTTGATGTATATTATGTTCATCGGAAGCACTGAACCCCAGACAGCATTATTGTAAGGTTTGAAAATGTATTACATCAATATTTCATACACTTGAGTGACTCTTTACATTATCACTGGACTGAAGGAATAGTGGGAACACAACATGTAATAATAAATAAATACAAAAATAATGGTTTCAGATAATTTTCGTCACATATATTAAGCATGCATTGACATTATTGCATCAACATATATCAATTATAAAATTTCATCTGATAAACACAGTAGAATTTAAAACTATTATGTACAACAGTATACTCCTAAACCGTAATTATTTACCATTTTGTTATTGATTGTTCATTCATTTATGTCCATGGCAGCGAGATAGAGTTCATAAGGATAAGATTATATACTTAATACATTATCATCTTTTTTAGCGAATTTCTTTTTACGTGAAAAAGTTCTCGATTAGATTTAAAATTAATATTTATTATTTACTGACATCAAATACTGAGGTTATTACTTTACGAACTTGAACTACAAATTTAAATATTGTCTAATGCATTATAATCTATACAACTTTATAATTTTAATTTTTTAAGAATAACACAAATCATTTTTAATAAACATATCAGTTAAACTAAAATATAATTCTTTGCCAAATAATCCATGTTTGTCGGAGGTTAACAGGTGTGGTACATTCTGCTACTTCACCACCGCAGTCAGATTTCAATAGTTACGTAACAAGGATAAAATCTAGTCTTTTAAACAAACATCGAAGACGGTTAAGTACCCTTCTTTAAACAAACATCGAAGACGGTTAAGTACCCTTCAGGATAAAGGTCGAGCGTTTATCACTACGTTTCACATCCGATGATTGATGATGTTGATAATGCAACTCTGTAAAACTGGGTAAAAATATACAGTTTAACTGCTCGGTCTCTTAATAAATAATATTAGTGGTACCATGTTATGATCTAATTACCGCTTGCGATGTCCCCTTTCGACCCCACATACCTTTACTTCCACTTATAAGAGACAAGTATGTTCCGGTCTCGCACGCCTTTGAAGGTGAGGTTTAGGTGAATCAAAAATATTTACAGCAAAACAGAAAACAAGTCGGCCATTTATTAAGTTTGGCACTTTAATTGGTTTCTAGCCTTCTTTGACTAAAATTTCCATAATCTGGTACTATGAAGTAACTATGCGTTGTGGCGGGAGCACGCTAACGATTTGATTCATTATGTATTGTTTTGATGCAATATTGCCAGTATCAGTATATTATTTGATCAACGCAGCCAATACGCCGCTGTCATAGTATCACTGTTTTCAGTGACCTCGGCCGGTTTCTTTGCGACAGCGCCTTTGAGTCTGATAAGATGATCTTAAAGGTCTACATTTTACTCTTTTAGCTTATCCATTTGGTCTTTAAAAATTACAAGCTCACCTGGATCGACACCAAACAATAATACGACTAGTAAACAGACAAATCCTCTTTGGTGGCAAATCGTCTCAGATCCACATCAGCACTGTGCCATCGAGTTAAGTAACGTCTGAAAAATTTAACATTCAATCTGGTATAGTATCACACGTACGTTAATGTAAAATCGATAGGTATTTGCGGAGTCGGTGAACGCTTCTTTAAGAAGTTGACCTTATATGGGTCCATCCAACCTTGCTTGTACAGACATAATTGAATGAAACAATGATTGCTTACCATGTTTGGATAAATAATTAACAAATGCAACTGGTGGTGCAAGTCCATACGAGTCAAAATAAAAACTATGTTGAGGTGTTACCACTTATGCAACGCAATGAGTGATAGACCGTGTTAAAGAATCAAGATTGGCGATGTCAGTTTCGCATGTGCGTGGCACCATCGTTGCAAGCTTATATCGCATTGATCAAGATTGAACAATGGGCACTTGAGAAGTTTTGCTTTTATTAATGATTCGATCTTTTGCAATCGGGTAATCGAAGACACTTCGACAACTCATGTCTGGTGATTGAAGGACTCTTCCTTTTTAATACCGTAAGTTCTTGTTTCCTATTTTTCACTTTGTATATTAGGAAAACTAATTACTTGTTAAATTTTACGAAGCTTGTTGTCTTCACTCTTTTCTCTTACTTATTTTAAGAACATAGACTCGTAACAATATGTCATGAATATATTCAACAAGTTCATGTATCAAGGCTTCATATCTGTTTCTGGCCATAAAATCATTAGCGAGCGACCGTTGACAAATCGATGTAGCCTCACTAGTGACTTAGCATGCATAATTTTCCGCAAGAACTGATCCCACGAGTATTTTCAATTGATCCACAAGGTAATTAGGGTCACACAGACTACCACAAAAGCAGCTTCCTATCTTTTGTTGCTCATCCATCTACCCTTGCAAATCTTTCTTTTTCTATCCGCGTCCATAGCTTTGCATTCTCTTCTCAATGTTTGCAGTTAACCCTTCGAGGAGTGGCTTATTTAGGCGGTTGCCATCTTTTGATGGAGATACAGGTACAGCACATTGCTTTTGTTCCTGCTAGAACCATTTCTGCATTCCTAGCACTGTCCGTGTTCTTTCTTTGTACTAAATTCTAGTTCAGTTTGGTATTGTTGTGCTTGCCGTTCCTAGATTGTTTTTTGCCGTTTCTGAATTTCGCGTTGTTGTTAATCTTCTTCTGTTATTGTGAATGGGTAGATGTATTTACGACCTAGGACTCTCTTCTGCCGCATGTTGAGTTGGGAATTCAAATTGTGGTTGCATCAGTGATGGGCCAAACATTCTCATAAAATGTCTCAAAAATGATCCACCTTCAGCAAATGCTTTACCCCTATATGCATTCAATATTTGATCAAAAATGCCTGCTCAGTACCGGAAGCTTGTTTATTTCCTCTAAACTCCTTAAATACCATTTGTCAATGCATCATTCATGTATTTATCGGATGTCTTTGATGTTAGTTGTATCATGTGGTCTTTCCAATGGGGATGTTTTCTAAAAGCACGACTGTCGGATTTGTAATTGCATCCTTATTCGGAATGAATTTGAGCAGCTTACGTCGTCGCTTATTTTACACTTCTATGGTTCCACCAAATGAAATGTTTTAAATGATTGTGTTGTTTTTATAATTGTTAAATTGACTCATCCTAACCCGCTCCATATTTACCCCATCGACTGTAAGTTCTGATCAAATCAATAGTGAAAAAACTATACGGTTTCGATGTAATCCTCTCAAACATGTTACGAAATTCATCCCTAGCATGATCGGCGGCGCACCTTAGCCAAAGAGTCTTTCCAATGCCATGCGCGTCGATTCCTCTAAATATCATCAACATGTTACAGTTGTCACGAATCACGTTTGGTACATGGGTGTATCATTGAGTCAAATAGTTGACGTCCGTATATTTTTATTTGCCTCGTGAAAATATTTGTGCTGGATTGGCTTGATTTACAAGTAGTATATCGTAGTACCACTGAAATATTGTTTAATCTGCGTCCAAATCGTCAATGGCAGTGACCTCTTCAATGGTGGAAGAGCATTCGACTTACGCTACGTTAATACCACATTTTTGCTCTGTTTGAACATATTTTACAACATTAAAACATGATGCAACTAATCTAACATTATCCATCATAAAACCATATTTGCAAAAATGTGTTGTTTTAGAAGCAGCAGGATCATGATGAGTGTTCGAAATGCGTTTGAAAACACCGTTTCATTGCCATACTTGGAAGGTTTAAGTGTAGCTAGTGAGGAGATGACTAAAAAGCATTTACCTTTACCAAAATGATCTGCAAAATTTCTTTTGCTTGATGTCATTGAATACGTGTTTGTCGTTATAATACGATCTTGTCTTCATATTGTGTGAGATGTTCGAAAGCAAGTACCAGAAATCCAACTAGAGTTCAATCGCGTAATGGGCGACCTGTGATTACCGAAACTTGCACATGATGTGGAGCAAAAATGTTCACAATTTTTAAACAAAATGCTGCGGCGGTGATATCTCAGCTGCATTAACAAATTTACCAGGGCACAATGGAGTAAATATCCGAGTGAAAAACACCTTTATATAATTATTGCTGGCCCGGTACTCGGTTTGATGTACGGCTTGATTCTAATAACCATCCAGAGACAGATGAATTGCCTATCAATCGCGTCTATACTGCGCTTTACCGACATGACCTTGCTTATAACGCATCAGATGATATCCGTGGACGTCAAAGAGCCAACATGGATCTCATGCATGACTAAGATGCAATTACTCCAAAATTTGGAGAACGAAATACAGGATAGGTCGTCAAAGGATTCATGAAAGCGAAGATTGCACTTGGATTATCTGCCTCCTGGTCACTCGTTCAATGTAAATATTATACCAATATAAACAGACAAACAAACAATGAACAGAATAGCTGAACATTATCCAACATATTCTACAATAAGCGTGAGTATTGAAGAGATGAAGCCGCCATGGAACAATTAGCCAGTGCAGCAAAGGTCGCTCATTGGACACACTCGAACAAATAAGCGTTATTTATCAGTACTAATAAAGATAGCATGTTCCTGGTTTGATGTCCAAACACCAAATGAGCAGATTTTCTATTTCTTCCACATGATCGGGTCCGTGATCGACAAGGCCTATTGCATACATGTTAATACGCTCTCACCATTGTCTAGGTGGAAAGCAAATACAAAGAAGCGTAGCCATTGACGTCAAAAGATTCTGCAAATGTTGCAGATGAACTCACTCGAGCGTATTTATGCGCGCGGCTCACTCACGTGGTCATAATTATTACAAGCGGATCGTGGCAAAGAATTTATCGGATATGTAGCTGGTATTTGGCCAAATGTCATGTGCGAGTAGGTATCTGATATGTCAGTATATGCACACTAAGCAGTAAGCACACCGATTGTTAATGAGGTCAATGCGGTCTCAGGCATGGGTAGCCCTGCTTCGATTCGTCATAACAAACATGAAAAATGAAGTCACATGCACGACGAGATTTTAATCAGGATCAGCCACAATAGTACAATAACCAAGCTCGTAAGTCGTGATTCCATCGGGGATTATGCAGCGTTTGGTAACCAGCGGGGACAAACTCACTTTCGTGGATCGGTTTACAATCATGCTAATGTTTCTGGATCGGACAATATTTGCGGTGCATGCGAATTCAAGGCGGTCTCGAAGACACTCCAGGTACAGTTCGTGCTTGAGACCATTTTGCACAATGTCCTTTATAACACATAATCTTCATGCCATAGCTCTGCGGCCAAACCACAATCGAACACATTATACGTCGCAGTCCTAAAATCTCTTCTATTAGTTTGCCCGAGCATTCGACTTTAAACTTGCCAACCACCACGGATTTGCATTCGGATAATCACTGATATCAAATTCGTTGACCAAACGTGGCTGCTCCATGTCCACATACACATCATATGTGGTAAACAGCAACAAGGCAGTGTTAGTGTACAGCATCTTGACCTGATCCTGGATTTTTGTTACACGCATACCCAATTGCAAATAGTGCTGAAGGTTTTGGACGAGCAGTACATAATTCTCTTTGGCCTTGAGATTCGGGACGAGTGTGGTATTTGGTGCATTTACTTACAAAGATCTGGCACTAAAAAGAGATAACCACGTACCGGGTCAAGCGGATACTCGTTGTGTGCCTCATGTTAATGTTCAGTATATTTCAGTTGAACTTCGAAGAAGTGTCCCTGATCACCGTGGATGTTGTGATCGTGCACGTCGTTTTGAAGATCGATGTGCGCAGGATCAGTCCACTGAAATGCCCCAACCGGAAGTGGCTGCATCATGGCCCATTTGTAAAGATTGTTGATATCGAGACATGATATAACTTTTGTAGTCAGCTAGGTTATATCCGGATACATTTGGGTGGTTGGTACGAGCGTTTCTGTGATTCGCCATGGTTATTCCACCAATAAGTGTTCGCTCGATGATGATCAATTTTCAAACACATCTGCAAGCAACATCACGTCGGTGCGGAAACGCAAATCACCCAAGGTTTGCACTTGAGTGCAGTCAAAACAAAACCTGAGTTTCGAGCTCGATGTCGCTGGCGGAAAAGCCCTCACGTGACAGCAACAATTTAAACGCTTCGATCGGCGCCAACAGAGTCTTGGCAAATTTAGCCCAGTTGTTCATTTGCTCGTAAGGATAAACCGCTGTGTGCTTTTAGTAGGTCTGTATTGGTCTTGTTGTATCTGCGACTGATCTTGAAACACTTCGGCGCTAAAAAAATGTATTTTTTCATGTTGTTGGGCACCACACTAATATGTGACTTTGAAGTCGTCGATACTGCTTTCACGAACAAGTGACCACGTACCCACTGAAGTAACGAGACATAACACGGATTTTGGTTTTGTTGGCGTAAATACGTAGTTGCAAATTGCGCGCGTCCTGTGCCAAGCCTATGTACGCACCATTAATATGGCAGTGGTCATAAGATATGGCGTCGCTGAAAGTAAACGCTTTTCACAAATCATTCGTCATTACTGTGTCTGTTGGTGAATAGAGTTGCTGTCGAATTGATTATGCCGTGACTTCAATCAATTTAAGGAATACCTCCACTGTGGCTTGATCGCAAAATCCCTGAACACTCCGGTCACAATACAGGACTGGTGGTTCTGTCTTTCCATCATATCGTACTACTATGCAACAGAACCCGCATGGAATTTGCTCGGCGATTTGTTCGATCGATATCAGAGGCAATTTTGTCCACTGAAACGTTCAAGCACTCTAAACCCGCTTGTGTGATATGAGGGACTGTCATCTTTCGTTGCACTTCAGTACCTTTAATAATGTTGTACATGGTTATGGTTGGATAGTTCTTCCTGCGATGCTTCCTGTGCCGGTTATATAACCGAGCTAGACTCTTTATCCGCACGTTGTGTGATACCAATTCTGACTTTATCATTTCACCAAGCAGTTACAAATCAATCTGTGTTCGTCCATACTGTCCATGTGGATTTAGTGTCAGTGGATTAAAACCTTCAGCGAACACGTTACCAACGAAACTTGGGTTAATTTCTTTAATATAGCCTTGGTCACTTGCAAGGTGAATTCAACATGGCCAGGTTGAGTTTGTCCAGATATTGCGGATATTCTGGGCACATATCGTTGTGATCATCAGCCGAACAAAGACGCTGTCAAAACTTCCCATTCAAAACATCCGTTGTCAAGTTTCTTCACATTGATAAATGACCTTGGCCAGACCCAGCCTGGAGAAATGGGTTATAGGGTATGAGACGAACCACAAACTGAGCACATCTTTCTATAGTCCATCCCGATCCTGCACTGGGGTATTTCTCAGACGTTGCGAGAATCTGTTCAATGTCTGCCAATTTCATCGATTATGGCACTGCTTTCTTTGCGATTCAGGATTGTGCGGCACCGACTAAGCGGCATACCCAAGTGTGCGGAAAGGACTATATCTGCTTTCACACAAGGGTGGCCAAGGTTTGTAACACGATTCCAAGAATCAGATTTGTCAGCAGTTGCCTGGTGTCTTAGCCTTATGTGTAGGTTGGCGGGATAATCGCCACGTGATTTTCCATCTCGCCGCTATGTACCTGAAACATGCATTCTGGTATTTGTAATTGGTTTGGTTTTTGACGAACGTACCCAGTCGTTTCAGTAGGGAGAGCATCGGATATTATGTGCATGTGCAAATTGACTTAATTGTTTTACTGTTGCTTTTGCTGTTGCTGTTCAGTGGCAACCGGTGGTCGTGGTGATTGTTTAGGATTCACTACCAATACGGGTCTCAATAATTCATATGTGTCTGATTTTCTCATACGACTCGGTATATGTATTCCATGCTGCGGTGCGAGCTGTTTTAGATATGTAAACTACTATATCAGAGTATCAATATGTGGACAAATCACTTTATTCAAGGTTAATGCAATTGAATTGGAAAAGACTACAATATAAATGTATTATTTCCAGATTTGTAGGTCATGCGTGCTGAAATGTAACTTCAGAAAATTATAGGTCAGCATATCCTGTTATTGTTGTTAGAAACTGTTTAAGTAGGACGTGGTTATCCTGAAACAAACTCACTCAACCAGGCATGTATTGATAAGTGATCTGTGAAGAAATAAGTGCACATTCATTCACATTTCCAGCCCCAAGTTGTCCGTTTCTCCTGATAATCCTTGAACTAATTGTGGAACATTATGGGGAGATTCTTGATAATAGTTATGATAGCTAGATTGGCATTAAAGTTACATACCGATTGCCACTTCACAAGATAAATATCACATCCTAATCGTTACCCAGGCAAGGACAAGATCATTCTAACGTTTTCGTTCGATTTAGTAGTGTGCTGAAATGGTCACTTCTGCCTTTTACATCCAATCAGATGTAGATAGTAATTCACCTTCATGTGTAAATTTAGGTTTTGCAACATAAGCAAACGAACTAAGCAAGATAGGGTACTCTCAACATTAATTAGGTGAATCAAACACCATAAGGATAATATAGTCATAAATTGGTCGCACTATTTGCAAAGATACGTTTATCAGGCCCTGTAGAAGTGTTAGTGAAATAACTTTTCAAACGATTCCATCTACCTTTTTACAGAGGCATATTTGATGTCGACTTGTATGGCCAGCTCATCAATTATAATCGTATCTCTAGCGAGGAAATAATTATGTAATAATTTAAATGATAACGTTCGGGAACATTTGAGAAACTGAAACTGATAAACACGCGAACCCTTCTCCGAATATTGAAATTTTAAACCCAGAGTAGAAGGCAATGATTTTAAGACAATTTTTAAATTTTGAACTGACAGACGAGGATACATTGAACGGTTTTGAAGAAGCAAACGGATACTTTTTCTTGAGATGAAGATAATTCCTGATGATGCTTTCAAAACTCAAGGATATTTTCAATACTTTATGAAAACAAACACAATCCGCTGTATGACTCCTACATCAGGTAACACTCCTTCATAAGTGCATTTCTTATGCTTTACGACAACCGTCAACTCACCAAACAAATAATTCTAACTTACCATTGAATGCCAAATTATTTGGAAATCTTTGGATGCGTAATTTCTCTTCTGTCATTTTGCAGAATGGTATGCAGATAGGCAGGGTTATATTAAATAGTGTGCAAAACATTGATTTGCTGAACTTTCCATAGGATTTGTGCCAGTTGAGAAAATAGCGTGAATAAATGGTTATAGAAACGTGCATACTTTGTTTTCGTCTGGTTATTGGATAAACTTTGGCCACAATACAACAACATAAGAAGTCTCTCTCCATATTTTGGAGATTAGGAAATGGTAACGTGAAAAACTCGGGGCCGCAGATTAGTTCTGCAGTAAAATGTATGTCAACTTGGGGTCCTAACACATATAAGGCATGACCACGAAGAGTTAATTTATAGAGGTATTTGCATCACCAAAGTGATTTTTTTAAATGTCACATCAACAGACGAAATTATCAAGTTATGATGAGAAACTGTCTAAAACTATATTTCCAAAATCACAACATAACAGATTATAACCTGGTTGAGGAAAAACCATTACCACAGCTGATGTTTTACCATCAATACTGTTTGAGTGTGTAAAGGTAATTCTAGATATTACCACTGCGAATCCAGATTGCAATCTTTGCAGTATCATTATATTTAAATACAGATAAATGTGAAAACAAATTTAAATTATTTAAATTTATGTTTAAAACATTTACAGATTAATAGTATGTGGAGTAGTAGAATTAATAATGTAACTACCATGAAATCAGAGAATTGCATTACTAGTCAGTGACTAACGGAGGCATAGAAAGAGACTGGTGTTTGAATGAGTTTACGATAAACTTTGACCTGAAACAAAACCACAATTTTATATAAGAGATCTTTAAAAGGAAATAAATAACGCAAATTAGATTTAAGTATCACCAACAGTTTTCAAGAATACTTTGCCAGTAGGTATCTTGAAAGTAATTAGGTTTATTACAGGAAGGTTTGCGAACTACGAACAAATATGAAAAGGGATTTGGAACAGATGATGGATATAATGATGCGATAGTTTCAAAATAGCTTTGCGTTCTGCTGACAACTTCGATATACAATAGTCATCTTAACATATTGTGCAGTTTCAATGAAATAAATAGCACATTTTAATTAGAGACTTAACTCAAAGTCGGCGTCCTTGATCGCCGAGTGGTCCAAAGCTCTCACCTTTGTCGATAATTGCAATCTCACCTCTTTCGGCGTGGGTTTGAGTCTCTGGTTAGGCCAATGTGGGCATGTAAAGTACTCTTGCCAGAAGCTTCCTTTACATTAGCACCTCCTCCTGGATTTTTTCAGGGTTCGTCATCTACTAGTTGTTCTGCCCCCCACCCCCACCCGCCTATATCACCTACCTTGCGTTGAGAAATTGCATTTTCACCCATCCACCCCAAAATAAAGCTCAACAAGCAAAAGGCATCAAAATAATCACGCTGAATACATTTGTATGAATGCAATACAATCACATTATAAAAATACACAAGTATTTCAGACTACATCAGAATACTTTAAAGTTTAAGCTAAGTAACATGTTTCAACTCTGCAGGTGTAAATTCGAGAAGGAGGCTTCTAATCATCTTTTAAGAAAGAAAATAATCCATTTTCTTTTAAAATTTGCCTTTATAATATCTACTGAACGATGAGATTTAAACTTAAAAAGCGCACGAAAGCATTGGATATTCTTAGTGTACACGAGTATATACTTACGCAGTAGATATTATTAACAGTGCTAATTAATGACTTGTAAATGTTTTAACTATTAGGACAGGTATGGATCTGTTAGGATATGTGTGATAAGGCAGCCAAACACATTAACCAGTAACATTTAAATATTTAGTTTTTTGCTAAATAAAATCAATATTTCACGTTATATAAGATATACATTTATTTAACTACATAGGATCCCAAGGTCAAAAGTGGTCAGGTGGAATGAATTTTCTACAGTAGGATGAAAATGTCAAACGAAAATATAAGCGGAGCAGCAAGGAGAGAATTGAATGATGAAACAGAAGAGGATATAGGTCAGGATGAACAATATCTTTTATGACGAAAGTAAATTGCACAATGATAACTCGGAATCTAATTTCTGGTTTATGCCAGTACTCTCTCTCTCTCTCAGTCTCGGTCTGTCTGTCTGTCTTCATTTCGGTAGATATGGTAAGCAGTACGCAGTACAACTTTGCACATTTGATCCATATGTTCTTTACAAACTGGTTGAATATGAAAATAATAGGGGTTGTATCATAAATACTGTCCAATATTAGCAAATATCCTCTATGACCAGACTTGTGAACGGATTTCGTCATAATGCTGTGAGAGAGCAACATAAATCATTTTCAAGTATGTGAAATTTTACTTTAATAAGTCCCGATATTAATCATGCATTGTTTTGATGTAATTTTATATCTTAAGATTAATTATAAAACTAATATCATTGAGTTTTGTGTAGAATAAACGGTTCGATTAAATAAGCAGTTGTCGCAACAAAATTGGTACTCTGAATTTTATAATTTGTAATGTTTTAAAGGTGCCCAAATTGTTCCATGCATTTGTTCAAAGAGATGGCAGTTGACCTACCTTGTCTGCTTTGGCGTCTTTTGGATAAATGTCCACAGAGTAAACCTTAGTATCGCCATTGTGTGCATGGTCAAGCAAGAATACCCATCAAATGCCGCAGTAGAAGCAGTAAATGATAATATCACAAGTGATTCGAATATGACCAACATGAATGTATCATTCCTGTACTCGGCAGTTGAGAATAATTCAGCCTCATGGGTCATGGTGGGCAATGCATCCATAGCAAATGAGTCCATTTATTATATACAACAACAAACTAACCGGGAGAAACACCTGGACGGATGTCATATGGCTTTTGAGATCATCGTTGAGGAATATAAAGTAAGAGTCAATGAATGTTATTCTTTTCGTGAGATATTCCTAATCGAAAAAATACCACTGTTGTACAAACAATTACAATTTCTACATATCTCAAATGGAGATATTTTAATCCCCATACTTTTCATTAATGTAATCGAGTATATGGTGGTATCTTCGTCCATCTATGCGGACGTAAGCACGTACGTCCGGCTACAGTTTACATTTCATCCGTTTGTAATGCAGATGGTGGGCCATTTGTATTCCATGAAAATATATTTAGCTTCACATGTCGCCAGTAATAATAATATGCCCTTCGTTCAACCAACCATATATTGGTGGTCATATCACTATCTAAAATGTACCATAAAATGTAATCATTTTTCCATAAGGTGGGCATTTGCAATAGTGATGCTACAGTGTTGTTCGCTCTCTCGCTTTTTGAGTCGGGAATGTGTAAAACACCAAATGTACCAAAACTTCAACACGATGACAATTTGGAATCTTTTGCAACAAAACTGTATATCTAGTCATATGCGGAAGACAGAACATACAATATCAGGTTGAGACATAGTATATCAGGAGGGAATGAGATCGGAGTATTGCATATCTGTCTAAAACGATTTTATAAATAATATCAGAAATATGTAGCAGTCTCTATTATTCTTCTTTAAAGTGAAATCATTTTTGTCCCCAGTGTTCCAACAAAAAAGGCGCATGACACTTGTAGGGCCCTTTAGTCCCACAGTTGTCACAAGTTTCCTGCGGATTCAGTACAAAAAGATGCTAAGTAGAATTTTAGAAATAAAAAAAACATTACCCTCACCACAACGTATATTTGACAACTGAGGGCACATCTATAGGGTCTCACCTAGGAATGCATTATGTGTGTGTTGCGCGTACATACATGATATAATGGGGGGAACTGTGTCACCAATCCAAACAATATATAGAACCTAAAATATATGGAGTGGTGGACAGGTGGACCGTAACTGAAATCATTCATTCACCCAACACTCATGTACTTCTAGGTGGCCTGACTGACAGGTGAACTGCATATATGATACATTAAAGCACAAGAAGAACTAAAAGATGGGCAGTTTCAAAGTCTTTAACTAACAACTATTTAGCACTATAAAACAGTACATAAGTATACATCTTTGGCATCTCTTGGGTCTCACCCTCCGCTGCATGAGTTTAGTTGTGGTAAGATGGTAGAGAAGCATGCATTAACTATGAGTCGGAATCGCCAGTATGACTGATGTCAGGGCAAAATGGCCAAAAGGCCCTATCTATGAAGCAGAATTGCCAGTATGACTGATGTCCAGGCAGAATTGCCGATGTTTTAAGGCGGACTCGCCAGTATGGCCTACTGACATCACCGTTAAGGCAGAATTGACGCTGTATTAAGGCAGAGTCGCCACAACGTGTTATGGTTGTAAGTCGAGTGGATTGGGGACAGAATTTGCAAATGACGTTGCATGCCGAGAATGGAAGTGCAGTAGCATGCAGTAGTATGCAGCGGAGAGCCACAAGGAACGGATATATATGGACAAGAAGTAATTGCAGTTCTGTTAAAATAAGCACGAAAATCACAATCAATATAAGCAATTATGCATATGAAATGAATCATCACAAATGGATAATACTTCAAGAACTAGTGTCAAGGTATCACTGTTCCGGGGTTCATGCCTGCACACAATGGTATGGTGATACCAAGACTAAAATCACAGTATATCTAGAGTGGAGTTGTAAATAAGTCTGTGATGCAAGAATCTTTGAAAAAAACATATATGATTACCTGGGGTTTTTGTATCAATGTATTTGAAAGCACTTGGAAGGTTAAATGCTAGCAAATACAATATATTCAAGAACTGAAGCAAAGATGTGCTATTCTTCGGAATTAAATATAATTCAGGAATAATATAGGATTCCTAGAAAGAGAATACAGAAAATCAAACATACACATCAAAATCACCGATAATCATATATATCTTCATATAAAACTAAGTCATCCAGAAATATGTAACGAGTAATATCATGCCAGCCCGAAATACGAACAAAACGAAAATTTATTGACACATCGATTGGCAATTTGATATAAAAGAACAAATCAAAGCAGTTGAAAAGTTACATACAAATGATATTCCATAGAAAAGAAAAGAAAAAGAAAAAGTATGGCTGTATTCCACTTATCATATACTCTCGAAGACAACCAAAATATATCGGAAATATTAAATAATAACTAAAAGTCCTTCATCAGACAGAACTTTTAATACAAACCTTCTTGTTGTATCATTTACACAAGATAACTTGAGAGACGGTTTGGGCCACATGAAACACTGTGTACACTTTTACACACTAGAATAATATAGGTGTAAATGCCGCGGAAAGAAGTATGATAATTGGTAAATATATGTAGGCCAAATAAAATAATCCAGTATATATACCAAAAACCACAGTTAAGGCATTCTAAAACACGGAATTGAATAGATGATGATTGAGTTGTGTTATGTATATTTAATTTGTCCTATGTGCCTGATTCTTGTCCATACGTCAGGTTGTGGATAGAGGATTGAATACCTTCCTTTGGCACTTTTTAAGTAGTAAACAAGACGTCTACTAAAATTTGAGCTCAAGGGGTTAATGTAATGTTCTATCGTGAATTATTGTTTTCAAGAACAATTTATTTCTTATTAGTCTTTGGGAATCTATGATTTTGTGTTCGCAATTGTATTTAGATATAATTTGAAAGGAATTATTTATTCAAACTATTCATTGGAATTGCAAGGTGCTAAAAGACATGTGTGTTTGTGTGTGTGTGTGTGTGCGTGCGGGTGTGTGTGACTTGGATGTTTAACGTAGATTTAACAACTTTTCAGTCATATAGCTGCGATTTCTGCAGTGTGACAGTTTATAGTGACGTCTAGCACTGGGGCATCATACCGCGGACATGTATCGTTATGTCCCACCCAGTCACATTATCCTGACAACAAGTTTACCAGTCTTAGCACTAACTTATGAATGCTGAGCGTCAGGCGAGACAGCGTCTAATACCATTTTTTTAAGTCTTTGGTATAACTCGGCCGGGGTTCTAACCCGCGACCTCCTGCATTCGTGCCGGACGCTCCAACAAATAGACCACCGGAGCGGTAATACATTTTTGACTAAAATGCTATTTTGGAATTCTTGAGAACTCATTAACAGACATTCTGAAATGTATCATTGTGGTACATCAAAACATTTAAGACTGTTAGAATTCAATAGGAACATCTTATACTTGAGGTATTTAATTTAAAATGCTGAAAGAGTCACTTACATTTTCAATTTTTAACTTAGTGTAATAAAGCATTTGTTGATTTTACTAAACCTACTGGTTTCGATTATTTCTGTTACATAGTTTAAGATCTAGAGTTGTCACAGTTGCAGAACAGTTTAATACAGATAACCACCCTTTACACGTAATTATTTACCGGTAAAGATTTCGAAAGCATATTGGAACAAATCGTATAAATTCTCGATGTGAATTACATTGTCATTTCCAGTAAACTTGACATGTAGCGAACAATTATATTTATACACTAGTGTGTATGCGTGTCGTCTTCTTCCAGTAGTTTAAATTCATAATCCACAGAGGAAGGCGAACTCGTCGAGACTTACAGAATCTGAGAATAAATTTATTATTTTAAGCTTAATAGATAAATATGCATCATTAAAGAAGATAGTTTCATTAAAATTAATATTCTCATTTTATTTTCAGGGGGCCGAATTTGAATGGGAGAAAACCGTTCAGAGTGGTCTACTTTCCTGCTACTTCTATGGCTACACTGTTGCATTGTTTATTGGAGGTTGCTTAGCTAATAGATTTGGCGGGAAAACGATCGCATTTTTTGCCATTTGTGTTTCCTCTCTAAGCATTGTTCTAGTACCACTGTGTGCTAGAACTAACGTGTACATCGTGTATGTTCTTAGGGTGATCACAGGCCTTGCTGGGGTAAGTGTGTCGTTCCTAATAAAATGTGCTACTTATTTCATAATGAAATATTCAAATATATATGTGGGATTATAATTATATTGCCACTGTGGGTATATCACCTTTGGAATTTATTTCATATTTCCATTTACGAAGTGTATTTGTCCTTATGCATGTTACTGATCTGGGTATATCCATAATTAGGTATTTTCAGTTATTCTTCTTCTTCTTCTCTCTTGCTCTGTCTCTCTCACACGCACAGATGATTTTGTATTATGCCGCCTGTTGGAGCGTCCAGTCGTATTTCGTTTATTATTCCATCACATCAATGTTTATTGTATCAATCCGCGCAAAAAAATCTCCTCATTTTTATTTGAAAACACGCATTAAGTTGACAAAATATACAATTTGAAGCATTATACCTTAAATCTAAATTCGTAAAAGTCGCCGTCGTAAAATTATTATAAATTTCAGAATTATTTTTATCAGTGTAGTAATGAAGCCGTTAATCGCGTTTACACAGAATGAGAAAACAAATACATGCAATTGGATGTTTTTGGATGTAAAGGTATAATAAAGAAATTTACGTTTTTGAGTAGATATAAGGAAATGTGTCAGTCGCGAAGTGAAAACATTTTATATTGTCAGTCGTAGCCGTGCCTCTCGACAATGCAGTGTTTCCTCTTCTCTCGTACAATATTGACTAATATCTACAAACAAACAAACAAACAAACAAATGGATATCATAGCTACTGAAGTGATAGGCATTGTTTATTTTATTTTAGCTACTTTTGACTGTCATAGAAACAAGTTATTGAAAATTGTTCTATTCTGAGCATTGCCTTATTATTCAATTTGTATTTAGGTCAGCTGTAAGCGTAATATGGAGATTTGTGTCCATCACTTTTGTATTTTATCGCATTTCCACAGCAATTAGATATTGGTCTAATTCGTATTCCTTCTGATATTAGTATAATGTTGTAGAAAGTCGTGTGAAAACAAAATGCCGTCTCTATACAGTACTTTTGGAATAAAACATTTTATATGATACAAAACCGAGATTTTATCTAAGAAAATGAGATCATCACCTGAGAACTTTATTACAATATAAAAAAATAAATGTAGCACAACATGTGTATATATAGTTGTTTATTATTTAAATGAGAAGTGTATTTTATTATCTAAAGACCACTAAATTGTATTTACAGGGAACGTTCATATCTTCTGCTTATTCACTGATCAGCGTTTGGGCACCATTACAAGAGAGAAGCAGACTTACTGCCGTTGCAACGTTAGGTAAGTCGTTTGTATATAAATGTTACATTAAAGATGGAAATTCACAAATTTACCCCTTGCATTATTTTGTCAGTTGTGAAGGCGTCAATATTTTGGCAAAACGTTTGTGCTAAAGTTCAATTATTGACTTTGTGATAAGGATCTATATTGTACGCATGCGTACTGGATGTGATTTGAGATTTTCACCCCTCATATACTGTTTTAAATTTAGACTTTCTTCAGTCCATTTTGATATTATTCCGAATAGTTTATATGTGGGTACAATAGTCTTATGTCGTACATTTATATACCTCTAAAATCGTCAGTCGTTGTAATGGCAATACGCTGCATCGAATAAATGACTTACTCAATCCCAGCTTGATAACTTCTCTTATTTGCGAACTTAAAAACGTCAAAAAGCAGAACCCGAGCTCAGCAACTTCAAGAGGCCAAGACGCGAATGAACTCAGTTGCTTCAACAATCCAGAATTCGAAAGAAATCAATCATTTCAACAACCTAGAAATCGAATAAACTCATCAACTTAAACAAGCTATAACTCTAACTCAACCAAAACAAGCCAGAAGTCGAACTCAGCAACTTCACTAAGCAGGAATTCGCAAAACAACATATGTATCCGCATTTCTGCTCGCTTTCCATGTTGTTTTTACCCTGTACTTCATACTATTACCCAAAGGTAAGGCTACAACATTTACCAAACTTTACAAATATGTTCACTATGCAATAACCGAAACAATGCTGTTTGATGGAACCGATTTGAAACTTAACCTTTCCTCCCATCTCCATATTACGCGTACAACTGACAGCTATTTATATATCTGTCATTGAACTATCTGTATAACGCTGAAGATAGCATCCGTTCCGATTTTCACGCAGATTTAATTAACAATGAAAGAATATTAGGACATTTCGACTGTATTACATTTTCCTTCTGTAGACAGTCTTCTGGCATAAATTACTGTGCAAATGTACCAAAAGAATAGATCCATAAACATTTAAAGAGATGACCGATATATTATTATATTTTCAACCGTTCGCAAAGATTGAATAAATGGAAAAGGATATATAGTTTGCGACTTTTCACATACAACATTTTTATAACAAATATACATTCAATGATCAAGTGGCCTCTGCAGTGTTTAGCGTTAATTATAGCGTCATATTGGATTATGTTTGTCTTGTTAAAATACCTTTGAAAGATAATGTAAACAAAAGCAATAATTACCTATTACTATATAGTAACGACCATTATGACATCAGCTGTATCTTCAGATCATTCTGACGTCATTTTTATATCCAACACGTTATTACGTGACATTCTTGATGACGAATTCACTGTCTTAAAAGGATATAAACAATCCACAGGTTTTGCTGTTTTATTTCCAGAATGGTATTTGGAACACTAACCAGACTAAATAGTCGGGACAGTCGGAAAAAGTGAATAACGAGTTATTCTTATCATCGTATTTTAATAGGGTCCACGGTTGGGATAATGGCAAAACTGAGTTCGTCCGGTCTCCTGTGCGCATATGGCTTTGACAATGGATGGGGGTCCATATTCTATATTCACGGTAACAAATACTTGACTTAAACGCGTTTATATGTTACAAGAACAGCTTTAAGTACACCCGTTCCTGTAATATGTAAATACTGGGACTATAAATTTATTAGTGTTATATGTGTATTGCATTATATATTAAGGACTGTTGAATATCATCCAGGAGACTGTTACTATCAATAGAGAACTTTGAGATGGGGGCTTGACTCCCGTTTAGTGATTACGTGTAGTGAATGAACAAATGAAGGAAAATCTGTTTTATACAAACGATTCTTTTCTTCTATTACATAAAATTGCAAACAAATCTAGATAAATGTAATGGTGTAATCAGTTGAAAAGAAATGCTAGTTTTAGTATGACAAGTGATAGATGAATCTATCCGGTTTCCTATTTTTGGGGGCATAATAGAGCCACCTATGAGTTAAAAGTGCCGTTGAAGCCAACAAAAAACAACTACTTTGCAAAGTTGTCATCCCCTTATTATTCTCCAGACTAAATTAACATTGAGTAATAGTTCTTGTATATATTACAAGTAGACTTTGCAGTTTCATTCCAATAAATACTGAATAATTTCACCCTCTCAAAGCCTTTGGATTTTCTGAGTGTTCGATATGACGTGCCAGTCTATTTATTCTGAAAAGAATGTAGTTTCAAAATGTTCGCAGAAGTCATTAAGTCTCATTCATTGCAGTAAAACGTAAATGATTTACATCGTGCTCCAGGTCATATGAGTTACTTAATTCTCTGTCTCTGTCTCTGTGTATATATATATATATATATATATATATATATATATATATATATATATATATATATATATATATATATATATATATATATGGATGTGTGTGCGTGTCTTTTGGTATACTTGCGAGGACCTGATTTGGGATGCACACCAACATATCGAGGACGTGACTACATTGTGAGGACTTACACACCAGTCCCTGAACTGATTTTGCGTAAAATGGTAGAGAATGATCATAAGAGGTGAACTACATGTTATTTTGAAAGTCCACACAAAGTCAGTAATGTCTGTCAGGCAGTTACACTCCGTGTGTATATTTCACGCAATTTGCAGGCTTCCTCTGATGGTAGATTGGAGTGCTAACACTAAGCCAATCAGAAGGCGTGCGCCCTCTGATCGTTGGTCATCCAGTCAGAACATCGCTTCTGTGCATTGTCACTGTAAATTTCGTATACCGATAAATACGGCTTATAAAATAATTGCTAGTATTATTAGTGATCTTTACAAAGAAATAATTTTGTAAATGGTATACTGGTGTTGCCAGCAGCAACTGAGAAATGTTAAGCCCGGTGCGGCTGGTATAGGGCGGTAATTGTGGCGCGTGATTTGGTATATGCATGGATTTTACAGCTTCGAGACGTAATGCACCTAACTCTCGGAAGATGTCAAGACGTACTGGATCAAACCGATAAGAAGCAAATAGATTGCTTATAAAATTGTTTATTATATTTGTCCACAAGAGCTGTTCGTTCTTTCATTAGTTATCATGTAACAACGTGATTATTACCCGTTCCACCAGTAATGCACAAGGCCTCATGCTGCTTATATTTAACTATGAGTCATACACATAAGATACAAAAATATTATGACTGACAGTGAAAATGTAAGCAACGATACGAGCCCCTGTGCGAAGGTCTCGATTATTATTACTCCATGTCAAAACAGTTCCCACTGATGTTATAAAAGTTGGTAAACGAAGAAGCGTTTCTCTCTCTCTCTCTCTCTCTCCCTCTCTCCATTTCCTTTTCAAACTTGATTGCTGAGACAGAAGCAGAGCAAAACGAACTATATTGTACAAGAAGAATATTGTAATTTTTCTTGCTTTTTTTATTCCAAACTAGACCGAAAAAGAAAAAGAAAATTTAAAAAATGTCAGATAGGCAAGGAAAGGAAAATGAAATACCCCTGTGTCAGTACCTGATACCCTTGAAAAGTAAATGGTTGGTCCTTTCAAACTAGTACAGTTCTCACTCTTGATGAAACAATATTTCCCACAACAGAACATAAGGCTCTGTACATGACAGACTCGTTGATAAATAAACCTGGTTACTATAGTCTGAATCCTGACTTAGTATCTCACAAGCAGGAGTATTCCTAAATCACGTTCTAATGAACTAGTCAGCTACTAGTAAGACCTAGTGATGCTCAGGGCTATGCCGGTTGAGGATCCTTACATCATCGCTGCTACGGTAGCCGGAGTGGTCTGAGTATTAAGGGACGAAAACATACACTGACACTCTTTTATTTTTTTCTGCCCTTTACATTATTACTCTTCTGATTGTCCTATCAATTCCGTCTTTACTTTATCTTTGTCCACACACCACACGCTGCTTAAAAGTCAAGTATGACTGTGTTTTCATATATATATATATATATATATATATATATATATATATATATATATATATATATATATATATATATCCCCGTTTGTTTGTATCCCGCCAACTATTTCAATTGCAAATCTTTAATGTAATATAAAGTGCACAGAACTTAGACATTTAATTCATTGAATTTCTAACCTGACTATGACCCGACTATACACATGTGTTCGGTGATATTTGACCATAAATATAGAGTTCCCTCATACAAATCTTGGTGACGTCATCCATAAATATATGGCTCCCGAGTTAATATTTGTTGAATTTCGCACCTTAACACAAGTTTACTACTCTTCGTGCCGCCGTTGTAATATATGCTCCAGTAGAAAACAGTATTTTAAAGTAACAACAGTAGTACATAAAAAAACTCTTTAACATTCCTAAAGGTTTTCTAATATTTATTATAATTTTGATTAGGGAGAGATTTTGTCTTGAAAGCAAAAATAATAAAATTTGGGGAAAATCATGAGATATTATAATACAATTGCTTACTTGTTAGTAAAAAAAAACAGCCAATCAGATTTAGCTTGTGACCCGTTTTTAAAATAATTAATGGGCAGTGTGCATATGCATCCATCATAACTCATTCCTCGAGAAGTACTTATAGGTTACTGCATTTGTATGGGAAAATATGAACGAGTTTTGGGATGGACTACTGCACGAACTTGTGACTGCAGTATATCCTTCCGACAAAACGAGTTCATATTTTCCCATACAAATGCAGTATCCTTTTTATTATAAACTCATTTGTTTAATTGTACCTAAGGTTTAATTATATAAACAAAATACACTACAAGGAACAACGTAAATGAATGAATACCTTATTCCAAACTAAATACACAAGCGCAGATTTGTCATTACACAATGACATCGTTATTAATGCGCACATAACTCAGCCCAGATAAATCTGAACTTAGTCGCGCGCTCGACATAACTTTCGAAAGAAAATGGCGTTTCTAGTTAAAATTGAAATTTGCAGACATATTGTGAATGAATGCGCATTGCAACAACTGTTCCATTTGATCTGGAATGAATATATTTTTGTATTTTGTTTCGATTCGACGAAAGTTTGTGATTTCGGACTGGATTCATCTGTGCAAATTATACATGAAATACATCGGATTGAAGTGTCGCGGGAGAAGCGTGTTTACGTCTGCAAATGTATTTCTGTTTCTGTCATTGAATGTTTGAAATCATAATGTGGGAAAATATGAAGTCTTTCAATTGCAATCATCAAAAAGACGCTATGGAATTTAATGTTTATTTCATTTTGAGTGCAGTAAGGAGGATGCAATTGCATTTATCATCGAAATTACAGCACAATTTCGAAATGTGTAATCCAGATTGAAAACCGATGACTTGGCTCATGTAATTCGGATTTGCAGAATTAAGAAAATACATTTTGAGGAAATTCAGGATGTAAAACTGTAAGTATATTATTTTTTGCCTTTCTTATCACCAGCTAAAGAAGACAGTATATGCCTTGTCACTTGTATGTTATTTGTAAGGACATTATCTTCCGTCTTTTATATAATGTAGCTAGCCTAAATCCGTAACATTGTATCAACGTTAAATGTGCCAAAACAGTTTTTTTTTGCAGTCCACGAAACATGTTTTAGTTCATTCAGAAACAAATTTAAACAACCACAACGTAAAGAGCCTCTTACGGGAGTGTACATGTGTACAAATCAAAAGTGCTGGCGTCTGCGTCATTGTTTGTTTACAATAGAATGTAGTTTCTTTATGCACGTGAATGCTATATGTGTATTATCGCGCGCGTTCAGTATCGGGGTTTACTGAACGATTCTGACAATGTAAATGGTGAAAAAATTGAGCATATAATAAAGATAATTATAGACAAAATACAAAGTTACAGAAGAAGATTTTTATTTCAATTTATTATCATTCTTACCATTTTCATGATTATCATCAAAGGAAATAAATTAAATAGGTCAGATTAAGTTAAATATCAAGATGTTGTTAAAGGATTATTGGAAATTGACTTCTAAATTAAAATTGCTTTCATCATCAGATTTAAGAACTTAAGGTATTATGAATAAAATCCCTAATATTCCTAGAATTACAGACATAAGTCCTAATAATTTAAAGGCCTGAATAAATTAAATCCAAAACTGAGTTTGTTGCTGTGTCTGTAGCAACTTGTATAGAGTGTTCAAGTTCCAACAGTTTTGGTGAATCACAGTAGTATAATTCCAGATTTGAATTCACTATGTATTCCAGTGACTGTCTCTATGCAAGAATTTTGTCAGAGCACGTTTGTATTTCCAGAGAAAAAAAATCACTTGAATTCAATAATTTGAAGAAAAAGATTCCAACCCGAAATAAAATACTTAACACAACTTATAATTCACCTTGAAAGCGCTAGATCTTAAAGCACGACTGAAAAATCCTCTCACTTACAAGATTACACAGTACTTTACATGACATCAGGTCACTATTAGCATTTTCTAAAACAAAACCTAATACCTAATTGACAAAAACCTTCTAGAATAATCCTGATGGTTACAAAATAAAAATGTTAGTTATTATTAGAAAGCAGAACCTGGACTACGTGAATTACACAAAGGGAATTCAGAAACCTATACCCAGACCCAAACAAACATATTTACTTCTGTTAATAATGATCCTGATATTAAGCCTATACACAAAGATACTATTTTAGCTATGTATTATTTGTTTACAAAATAAAATTAAAAATGTCAGAAGATAAACTCGATTTTGGACAAGGTCAATGTAATGTTACATTACAGTTGCATGTAATGAAATACAAAATTAAAAAACAATGAAAAACAGTCCAAATTAAATTTACTTAACAGCAGAATTTTGTGAACATAATATATTAAACGTCTTGCCACTAGTGTTTAGCACTTGAAATAAATTGATGTGCAATGCTTTAAAAATAACCCAGATCTGATCAGAAAAACCATTAAGGCTGTGAAATCCTTTCGTGATGGTTACCACAAACAACTAATTGCTAGAACCAGTGATAATCTGTATTGGAAGACGAGGTCATGTATTAAGGATATCCACTTAGTAATATCTATAAGTTAAAATTACATGATTATAACATGTTATATAAATGTATCATACTAGATTGATTGGTCCTTTTGTTGTATCAAAATAATTATATTTCAGAACATTATAGCACCATCAAAAATGTATTTAATACAAACTACAAGCTTTTCACATGAAAATAAAGAAATCACTGTTAATGCGCTAACATCTGTACTTTCAAGATTGTTTTACAAAAAATGGTAATATCTATATGCCACAATATTAAAGCTCATCTTATGTAAAAGCTAATTGTTCCTCTATATCTAAATCATATTTAGTTAATGGCGCATTATTCCATTTTTGATTTGATGTGTTGCTAGAGATGCATGTAATTCTGAGGTTAAAACGTTTACATTTACTTTTGCTTTTAGATGATATTCACTGGTAGCTGTTAAAGCACATTAATAGTATGTTACAATAATATATTTGTCATTGTGAACAAAAGACCCTAATGTTAATGGTTCCTATTGTCAGTATTTGTTTCTTTACATTGCTTAGAGTTGTTCCATTTAAACATGCATGGTACCCAGGGAAGGCAGTGCTATAAAACTATATCCCACGGTACTTTGATTTCACAGAGTTCATAATAAAATGATCAGGAAATTCTAAATTGTATCTTTGGATGAGTAACCAGTTTAAAGGTGCCCTACCTGGGTTCCACGTATCTTTTAATGGAACAGCCCTTACATGGAAAACAGTTGAACTATTCCTATTTCGTATGGTATCAATGTTTGGGGAATGTAAGATCTAAGAGTAAAAGGGAATATTTTGTTTTAGGTAACAACTGCAAGTCAAGTGTGAAAGCAAAAAGGAAGAAAATAACTAGAATACAATGGTCTAAGGAGGAGAAGGCAGTTGCAGAAAGACAACTGGGACAATTTATAAGAACTGCCTTACTACAAGGTGTCCATGGAGCCAGATTAAAGTCTATTAAAAATTCAAAATCTAATGCTATATTAATGATAAAAAACATGAATCCTTGCATGCACAATTCAAACAGATGATAAACAATTGCTGGCGTATAAGTTAATACTTTTGGAATAGAAAGTTTCAGCTTTGTCTTATACTCCAAATCGACATGTATATGGATTATGTAATTTAAATCGTGTTATCGTTCATCGTGTATTTTTTGTTACGTAAAATATATATATATTTCACCAAAATAATAAAAAATAATGTGTCAAATAATTATCATTTGAAAAGAGATCGCGGACTAAAAATAGCCTCGACATTGAGAAGGATTTTATCTACATTTGTTTCTATATTAAATTCATGTGCATCAGATGTAATTGCGATAAAACAGTACGTACTAGTATTATATATTGTTTTAATTTGATTGCATATATGTGCATTAGAAAATGACTAACCATGACATAGACACGTATTCCATCTCATTTTTCTTCTTGCACCTCATGATCAAATAAAATATGCCCTGATATGATAGAGAGGTTTGTTGACAATTGAAATTTGTATTGTTGAGTTTGTTGCCAATAGTTATCATACTCCTGTACAAAGGCAATTATATATTCTATTATCAATTGATATCATTGTGTCAATGATTCTTTCTAGTTTTAATTATGATATCCATTGTCTCAAGAAGAAAACAGCTTTGCAGTATTATTTACATACTAATTAAATACACTAACGCTTCAGCCTAATCATTCCAGTTGAAACCTATTTACGATTAACGTTCTGCAGACCAGGTCAAATCGGGAAATGAGACTACCCGTAGGGCATCATGAATACAGTACCACGGAATGCCAGGTGCTTACTTGTGCACATTTCTGAACCAGCAACACATTTTGTACTAGCTGACAGAAATGCCATTCCGACTAAAACCTAGCCTGAACAAAGTTGAAAACCACATGCCACCTAATTACGGGAAGTGTACATGAACATATTCTTTTTTGTTGAGAAAGGAGAGGTCATTGTGCATACAAAGAAAATTACACAATATGATTCAACTGTCATTTTCAGGATTTGACATATATGACCTAAATAAATTATAATGTAATTTAACCTTTAGATGTTTTTCTTTTTCTTCTCAACTTCCTACTGTTATTTATTTTTAAATGTTATTTATGTTATTTATTTTTAAATCTTTGGTTTTAAACAGTATTGGGTAGGTGGCCATAGCAGCTCAGTTGGTGGATCACTGCATTTTGTGATCCAAAAGCCGCGATTTCGCTACACTGGAGAGGAAAAACAAAGCCGTACTTTACATCCTGAATAAGAACACTCTGACCAGATTTTTTTCTCAGATACGGGCAATGTACGTGATAATAAAAGACTCTGAGAATGTCCTGTGTCCCTTAATATTTTAGTTGGGATAGGTTTGGTAGAATTGCCCACAGATGATATATAACCTTTCAAATTGCGTATAATTCTTAATAATACAATCAGACTGATTTGTTTGATCCAATAAATGTATTGCTTTCACTACAGGACTGTGACCTTGGCCGCTTAAAATAGGAGCTTTTGGAACGTCTGTCTTTATTATGCTGCTTATTTTATCAATCTTTGGCAATCTCAAATAGCATGCACCTTCTTGTTGTAATATTGGTATATCCAGTTTCCATTTTGAAATTCATAACCATATGTTGATATACGTCTTGTACCAACTCATCACCCCTCAATATACTTTCCTTAACCACATCATAATAAACACTTTGTTGCAATGACAATTAAGTGTAGATTTTATTAGCTTTGCAAATACGTACACTTTGTACAAATTTATTTCAGTGCTCTCTTGGCCATATTGATATGCTTCCTCTTCTTTAACAATTGATACTAACCTATTATTTATGATAGCATGAAAAGACAAGCGTGCATGTAAAGGGAGGGGTCGCTTTTCACTTTTTAGTTCTATTTTTGTAAATCTAAATTTCATTTCCTCTCTGTATTTTCATCTCTTCTTGTTTATTTCAATTTATCTCAAGACAACTCCGGTGGCCTAGTGGTTAGAGCGTCAGTCATGGATGGGAGAATTGCCGATTCGAACCCTGGCCGAGTCATACCAAAGACATAAAAATGGTACAGCTTCCGCGCTAGGTGCTCAGGATTAAGAGCTTAATGCTGGCACTTGTTATCCTGGTGTTAGGATAATGTGTCTTAGTAGGACAGCAGCACCCCAGTGCTAGACATCACTATATAATGTCACGATGCAGACATTGTAGCGATTTGACTGATATTTTGTTTTAAACTATAATAAATATCCAAATCGCACACGCACACACACACAGAGTATCGGCTACTTCCCACATTTATTATAAGATAAAAAGTCCTTGCATTTATGTTGTTGTTGTAGGGTTTAAATCCATTTGCCAGTATAAGATAGGCTATACATGGGGGTCAGTATTAATGGTGAAGTAAGAACCCGGGAAAGCCCCGGAAAGAACCACCGACCCACTGGCAAGCTTTCTCAGATACCCACATTGGCCGAACCCGAGATTCGAGCTCAATCCCTGTGATGTACCACCTGTATAATATGTATAAGGACAAATCACCACCAGTTTTGCTTTTATTGCAAATTACCGGTGTAACAATGTTTCTTTTGAGAACAGTGAAATGGAACCTGAAGTTTACAGCATTATGGGGTTCCCCTGCTACCATTGGTCTAGAAATGTATTTCAAATTGAAATAGAGTATGTATTTAATCAAGGAGAGCTGAGAAAGTAAAGGACATTTTTACAACTGTACAGGGCTCCGCTCCCATCCTTAGTCCAAAAATGATTGATGGATAATTTAGAGCAACGAAGAAGGGAATCCCTAGCACTTGTCACATTCTTCTCAGCTAATGCCTTGTTTCAGCGGTGGTATTTTACAATACAGTTCTATGGAATTGCTCACATGTGCACATGCACGATCACTTTAAGTGAACTATGCTCATTGGATTTATCAATCAAACATGTGAAGATAACCCATTGTAAAGAAGCCGTGTCTGCTGATACGATTCGACCTTGAGGATTGCCACGAAAGTTTACTACACGTAGTCTGATTGGTTCTAAATGAAAATCATGCCACTCAAACATTCATCATGGCCAACACAGCATCCATCTTGACAATATTGTTCTCGCTACTTCTGCGTGGATAGTCGCACCACTATGAGGTTCTCACCAACAGACTTCTTGCAATATCTTGGTCCTAAATTAAAATGGTACCGATCTGATGTTAAGTATGGCCACCATGGTAGGCATCTTGATAATTGTTTTGCTATCCCAATATAGAAAGTTATATAGCCATCGGGTCTTCACAGAAAGGCGTATGATTTCTAGTATGTTTTAAGCAAAATGGTGCTGATCTGATGTCTAATAGGGACACAACAGTTTTGCTTTGGTCCTATTAGTTTGATCTTCTTGGAGAAGAGATCATGAACTTGTTACGATAAGTAATCTGAAACTGTTTCAATGCAATATATTACATGTAAATAATTGAATATTGATGATGTCAGATGTTCAAACAGTAGGAATAAATAAATAACTGAATCTGATTTTATGCTCTTCCCCTGACCTATCTCGTACAATAGTTATAGCTGTAAACCTCGTCATCAGTTACTAGCACAAGCCATCAATTTCATGCAAAATATAATAAACACTCGTATTATTGTTATTAGGACTTTCATGACCTACTTGCCTGATGCCAGGAATAATTTTATAATAGTCTCGGGCATTATCCTTTGGGCAAGGCGAAACAATTACGAGAGGTCGTGTACAGTTAGTAATTCTGTATGGTTTGCAATGTTCATACTTTGCGATCTCCACAAAGTACATATATCATCACCTTTGTCTATGATTACATATATCTCAATATTCTTTCACCTAATGGTCCACAATGTCTATAATCAGACTATCGCTGCTAAAGTGTATAATTTCCATTTTGTAATCAGTGACATAACATGAATATCTGAAGCAAGTTTTGACAACAAGTATTATATATTTATATTTATCATGTCAGTTACACACACACACACACACACACACACACATATATATATATATATATATATATATATATATATATATATATATATATATATATATATATATATATATATATATCTATATATATATATATATATATATATATTAAAAATTAACCTGGTTGTTATGGTGTTGGTATAAAGCAAATTGATATACCAATAATGTTGGTATATCAATTTGTGATCCGCTCATGAAGCAATAATATGCATATATAAATATTCTTCCAACGGTGCCATTGCTACTGTATTCTGTCCACTTATTAATCACTAGTGACGTAAGAAAATAACGATACATATATTAATAATCCCCGTTTTCTAAATGGAGACACAATTTCATTGCAATCCTTTCTGCTTTCCGTACTCAGAAACCTGGCGTGGGGGAGATAAAGAATTTGGGCTGAAAATCTTGAAAGCCTTGAAATTGAACTTAAACCATGTAACACATAAGAATATGATTCATTGTAACGGTATGTGTGTCTTTGCCTTGGAATTTATATAATCAAAGATAGAAAGTGATATAAATAAATTATATGTACACTATGTACGCTGTATCAATAATAAAGCATTCGTATAAATTTTTCATTAAAAGTATATTCGACAGGCCTCTTTTTCTTTTATTGAAAAATGTATACATCTCGGGGTATGCGGACTTCAAGCCCTAACACAACCATGGAAAGATTGCGGACTGTATTATATGCCGAGATTCCAGACCCTAAACAATGGCTTTTCAAAGATTATTTTGATGCATGTCGCCTATTTTAAAATAATTAGGTAATACTTGTACATGCTAATATTGCAACTTGTGTGAGATTTATTTTACAGTATCCATAATTATTACAGCCATTTATATTTCTTTAAGTGCCTAATCAATCAACCTAAACACTAGCAACCAGTCGGTGTTTATCATCTACTGTATGATTATTTACATGAAAATTACATAAGGCTGATAACTCTTTATTGTTTGAAAAAGAAGTAAACGAATTAAAATAAGTGTACTTAACTCCTTCTCAAAAGTCAGGTGGTCGGAGAGAGTTTAGTTTAAATTCATGGTGACTAGATAATTATTTTTAGGCAAATGAATAAGTCAGTGTTCTCAAATCATTTAGTTTTAAGAAAAAAAAATAGTATTCCATGAAGTCTAGCTTTCATTACTGTACATGTTGATCTGGTAGCATATCTAGCCGTAGAAAAGTTAATTTAATAACGTTTCTAAAAGCAAATCAGATGAACCCATTAGAAGAGAAACTATTTAAATTTTAGTTCAATGTATTGTACCTACCCCCCCCCCCCCATCTATACACTCTCAATTCGAAATATTTCAAAACCATAATACATTTCTCTATGCATATACACATGCATATATATGCTTTCTAGCCCTTCCTTTCTTTCTTGCGAACATGTTAATCTTCATTTATTATTTACACACATCTTTTTGATAGCTTTTATTATGGGCATATGATTTTAAGACATAAAGAAAATACAAATTCACTGTAAAATGAATGGAACGCAATTTCCTGAACTTCCCGTTTTCTTCTGCCTAATGTTTAAACTGTAGTTGTGATATATTGTCATATAATGCGTCAAGCTCAGATTCCCCAAAGACAACTTCAGTTCCAGTCAATTTGCATTGGGCAAACTGAGTTATAACATTTGTGTTGCTTTGATGTCAACCTACATGTTTAGAAATATCAATTTTTAATTTAATATATGAATTGACAATTTAGAGGTGTTTGATATTCTTAAGTTTATATTTGCATTATCTAGACTTGATGCATATTTTCGCTATATTGCTATTTCACATTTCCCAACTGGATGTTAATTTTTGATTGTGTCACTAAAAGAGGTCACAAAGTTGCAAAACAGTGCCTGAGGTTTTGCTTTTGGCAAAATAAGTTAAACTTATATTTTAATGAGATCTGAACATTTAAGCTCATGTATCTGCCTGTAGTTTTAATTGCAGATAAATTAGTTACTAAGATTTTAAATAAATATCTTATCATACTTGTGCAGGACAGTTGCAATAAGAAAATACAATATTCAGGTTCTCAAGTTGATGGTAGTATTTGATTGTGGGTAATTAGTCCTCACAATGACGTCCTCACAATGATGTTAAAGTAAGAGTATTCCTCATAATGTTTAAAGACGTATACGGCAAAAATGAAGTGATAAAGATATTGCCTGGCTTACAGTTAAGCTTACTTTCAAATTTCTGACATATGCTTTCATTACTTCTTATGGTCCTCGAAATGAAGTCATATGTCAAGATCCTCGCGAGTATAAGAATATACGTGTGTGTGTGTGTGTGTGTGTGTGTGTGTGATTCAGTTACCTAATTAACCAGACATAGTTTATCTGTTTTATGGAACTGGCCAGAACAGAGATTCACTTAACAGCTGTGTCAGAGCAAATATTGTCTTGATACATTTGCACTGTTTTATTTCTTTTGTACGTTCGTTGACATGTTACACATGTGGCGTGTATTTAATGGGGAAGATTCCAGAATTATGGTTTGCTTAGTATGCAAAATACTTGGACAGAACATACTAACATTTAATTAAAGTTAAATGAATTCTCGTAACGCAAACTGGAAACATTGTTATCTCTCACTATACGTCTTCGTGCGAGAATTTCAAACAATGCACTTTTCATGTAGTTTTGCAGTCAATGTAAACTTTTTTAATATATCGTTTAGCAGATCAGTCATTGTTCAAAGTTTTAATATCACACACTGTGATGCGAGGGTAATTAGTGGGGAACGGAACGATGAAGGGGTAAATAGTTAGGGAAATGATTGCAATAACTCAGAAAATCACGTGGCATGCTAAATCGCTTCTTTGCCGCAAATATTTACTGGAAGGTATTACTGATTATAATTATTGTTATATACCTATGTGTAAAACATTCACATATAATGTTGTCGAATTAAACCACATTTGCTTAATTGACAAGACAAACTTCTTGGTGAGGTCGGTGTTTATAATGGATTTTAAAAGCAGGACATTAAAATAGTGCCTGTGAGATTGAATAACATTTACGTTTTCGAATTATAGCGTAGATAAATGTGATTTGCATTAAATACAGTGCCAACAGTGTTCAGTTCAACACGTTCTTTCTTTTTGGAGCTGAATGGTAATTGAACCTTGGTAGTATGTTCACAAACATGGGCGTACTTGAGTCCTATCTTTTTGTACCCGACAAAAGTAAACCGCTTTCCAATGTAGAAATGTTAATATATGCAAAGAAGAGAACTGCTGGTGGATTTCTAATATTGTTCTATCATTTTATAGGTTTGGGCCCACTTCCAGTCCTACTTCTCTGGCATCGATGTGTGTACAATGCTCCAGACAATCACCCTAGGGTAAGTCAAGAAGAGACGACGTATTTATTGCAGACCAGAAGAACTGCACCAAGGGTATAATTTTTCCATGTTATGTTTCATATGTGCTCTTAACATTATCAAGTACAACTGCAATACTACTACTATTAACAATAATAATAATAATAATAATAATAATAATAATAATAATTAAAAAAGAATGATTAAGGTGTCATAATTAGATTTTTTCACATATCCCTAATCAATGTAATGTTAAAGTAGCTTCTACGTTTTGAATTGCAATTTATGCAGGTGAGTTCTTTTTCGAGTGTATTATCAAATTGAATACAAGTACCAAATTGTTTACGTTTAAAAATTGAAGGAAGTTTTATTGTTGTTATAAACAAGTAATAGTCATCATAACTTAATTTAATTGCAGGTAGGTCAACCACCTTGGAAAGAAATCGTCACATCCAAGCCATTCCATGCTGTTCTGGTAACCCAGTTCTTATTTAACTGGACGTTTTTCTCGATTATCACTCTTATCCCAACCTATATGAAAGAGGTGCTTAAATTTGACGTGAAACAGGTGAATGTCATTCCTTTTTCTTACTGTAAACTTAGATAAAATATTTCACGAAGAAATCTACTCATCAAAACTCTTCTACTTTCTTATTGTTTCCATCACAGATCTGTTCGCAAGGATTTATATGTTTGTCAGAATATTATCTATTGGTTTCAAAACCAGTTCGTTGTGTAACTTTGCTTTTTACTAGTGCCTGGTAGCTATCATAAAAAACTCGGTTTCGTATGCTAATTATACAATGCCGTGCAGGTAATCTTCCTTGATGTGCCTGCCAGTACTCTATTGTTACGTTTAGGCCATCATGCACCCGGAACTAATATATAATGCCATCAATAGCGGCTGAAGAAACGATATACTACACTTCATATTAAAACGAACCTTAACTTTTGATATCATTACCCAGTCTTAGTCTATCGTTTAATTCTTGTTAGTGTGTCGTCATTGCCAGACACACAAGTTGCTTTTAAAGTCATAAACAAAGTAGAAGACACAAGAGTTCCATTTTACATCACTAACAAATGATTAAGATATGAACACATAGTTTCAACTCGCTATCTGGAGGTATTTTTATGTTTTAAAGTAAATCGGAATAAAACAATAATGTTGTGAAATCACGTTACATTTCACATTTCGTGATGAGTTAAACCTATTCATTAAAACTGATACGTAGAAAACATAATGGTTTGTTTGGTCAGCACCACTCGGCCAATGTGGGTATGTGAGAAAGTTTGTCAGTGGTTCTTTCCGGTGACTTTCTCTGGTTCTTCCTCCACCATTAATAGTGGGCGACATGTATAGCCTATAGTGTACTGAGAATGGCATTTAACCCCACAACAACACAACAACTTCTGCTCTGAAAAAAACTCCATGGGTGAGATGTTTTATCTGAATATAAACGTAATATAAAATACAACAATACATTGATAACAGTGATATATATATATATATATATATATATATATATATATATATATATATATATATATATATATATATATATATATATATATATATATATATCGTTTGCCACTTAGAAATAAACACAATGTAATAACATACGTAGCACGGTGGATAATTTTAAATAAAATAATATAAATAATCATGTAGTTTTCCAAATGTTTAAATCTCTCTCTGTCTGTCTGTCTGTCTATCTGTCTCTCTCTCTCTGATACATTTTGTTCATTGCATCTGCTTTTGTCTCGTACATATTTTAACTGAATCGTTATTTATGTTTCAGTATATATTTTTTAAAGTAAGATCAACAACAATACTACTACTACTACTACTACTACTGCTAATAAGAAACCTTAAATATATGCATATATATATATATATATATATATATATATATATATATATAATAATGATAATAATAATAATAATATTATTAATAATAATAATTATAATGATAATAATAATAATAAGTGTAGCCGTACCATCATGCTACCAACAGCTTCGTCGTTATAATCATGTTCATCATCACGCTCTTCATGGCACCAAGACACAACGAAAACATGAATGCCGACAAGCTGCGATGAACTACACTTAATCAAGCATGTTGCTGCCTTATATATATATGTAGCATCCAGTATGCCGGAAAAACTGAAAAAGTACACAAAAGGACCAAACTTCAAAGATCTGATTGGATGACAAAGAAGCTGTACAGATGCCCATTCTCAAAATAGTTCTCTTCCCATGGCCACACTATATATATACACACATATAACCAGAGGGGTCTTATTCAAACTGCTGCCGCTCATCAGAGTCGGTTATACCTTTCCAGTCAGAAGTGCTTATTGTTTACGTTGTTATTAGCAAGTGCTTTTTTCTGCAGCTGCTCAAGCAAGCCGAATGTTTTGCGCGGGTAACATTTAAAGTTTTAACTTGGACTTATTTGCTGTCACCTATAGGTCCATTAGTTTGTGCAATGAGTGCGGCCTCAGTCATCCTGTACGTTTTAACAATCGCTCCGTACGAATTTGGCATGATCCGTTCGCTTTGCCTGTACACAAGGAGCATTGGTTTGCCATCCAGTTCAAAGGTCCAAGGATTTTTAAAAGCCTGAAATTGCTGGGCTAATATTTGAAATGCCTCTCCTGAATCTGATGAAACTACCAGCACCCTTTTTAAATTGTTCGTTCGAAGTCTAAAATCATCCTCCGTCATAAATGGTGATTGGTTCCCAAGAAACATTGATTTCAAAATCCCCTCCGCCTTTCACCATTATGGTTGTCGCTACCGTGAAGTTGGTTTCACATGTGGATGACCCTGTGACATTCAGAGAGGTTTATTAATATTCTTCGTAATTTAAAATAATTCTATTATTGACATTTAACACGCGCGAAAATATGCTGCAGCTTCCCGCGCGTGCCAGACTGATTTGTCAAATTTTGCAAAAAATCTCGACTAGTACCGAGCGCACTGAAGCCTGCATTTAACGAATATAGCCGCGTATCCTAAATGTACCAACCAGACGGCAATCTATGTCTCCATCGTCGTCTCTTTTTGGGGGGTTCGACACTTGGAGTTGGCTAGGACGATTACAATGATGAAATGTTAAGAATATCAATATTCTGCAGGAAGGAGGTGTAGCGGCAAGAGCGACACTATGTTGGACATGAACACTATGGCAAAGAGCGTCAAGGTCATCTTACACTATAACTATACTATACGCACAACACAGATCTGCATTACAACCCATTAAACAACAATGTACTGGCAGCCAGATGTACGCTCATTCCCAGACCAGCAGTTGAAGAGGGTCATAAGGTTTGCCAGCGCCAGGAAATGAAACTGTTAGAGATTTCATGAACGAAAAGCACCACGTTCCACAGGAACAATTTGGTCTGTCCACGACCTGAATATGACGGAAGAGCACACCAAAAGGAAAAGGCCGAAAGATCGAAACTGCTATCGAGTAGATATATTTGAAAATCGAGAAAAGGATCAAAACCTGCTCACATTTGTTTATCTGCTAATGGATGGCCAGTTAAATACTTTTTATAATCAATTTAGTCTCTGCAGGCGATGTAGCAGAGATTTTCAGAAATTCTCCGCAACCCTGCGTCAACATCATTGGCCGGCGCAGCTTCAGCAAACGATTTTACGCAAGTGAGCTCATTGAAACGGAGTTCTGAGGTGCATTTGACTCCGTTGACTCCATTGTAATGATCTGTCCAACAATTTCCATGAAATGTGCCTATATCCGGCTATGGGCTTGCTGCAGGAATGAAAAAACCGTCTTTATGGTGAACCTCAGACAGTACGGTCTGCATATAATGTTTCGCACGCTAACATAAATGTTCATCTATATAAAAAAAAACCTGTTACTTTTCGACGACAACGTTCCTAAGAAATAGGTGCATCAGGCGCGCCAGAGATAAACCATTCTTACGATTCGAATTTTCCAGAGCTGTGAGTTTTCCTCCTTATGTAGTTTATTATTTTTTGTGCACTATGTGTACTTGTATTTTTACAAAAAGACTTAGCAATAGTTATGTTGAATATGGTCAGGAATACCGTCTAATTCAGAATTTACCCGTTGTTAAAAAATTGCAAATTTCGAGATTTCACATTGATGCATTTGTCTAGTTTTTGCGTTTTAAGAATGTTAAGAAGCTGATTTTTCACTTCGTTAATTTTCACGAGGTTAAATGTTCGCGATGTTCCTCTCAATAACTAAATTCTGGAACACATAACCACGAGGAAATCTTGTTATGTATACAGTATATGGAACAAAATGTGTGAGAAATAAATAATTGCACATACAAACGTATTAAAGTTTCAAACTCAATGGATAAAACCAAAGTTTAGACAGTTCTTTTTTTTTCAGAATGGTGTATTTTCATCAGTGCCATTTATAACAATGTCTTTGTCGGTCTACACAGCAGGGCACTTGGCGGACATAATCATAAACAGGAATTGGTTTAGCGTAACAGCTGTGCGACGTATACTGCAGACTATTTGTAAGTCATGAGGCATGTAACAGAATTTAAATTTTGAAAAAGAAAATCCTGACATAGTCTATCTTGCTGTATATACAGCTCTTTTGAAAGTTAGCACTGTTTATTTTCGTTTAACCAGAATGTTAGCCGTTGAGTATTTCGAAAAAGTCATGGACACATCAATGGCAGTTATTAGTTTCATTTTATTAATTATGTTGCCACTTCATAACAAATAAATGTTTAACTTATGAGCTATACCAAGATTAAAATTCCTTTAAGGCTCAAAATCTAACGAACTAGATGATGGCGTCAATTGTAATCAACTGTCTTTGAGCAATTGAAAACTAATTAAAACAGAGATTGACAAAACGGAAAGGGTCTTCGCAAATCATATAATCTGCCTCTTTATCATGTGATCTAGCAAGTATGTATACCTCACTTAACTCGCATCAATGCAAAAAAGCAATGTTAAAGATGAAAAGAGTTACTGACGTGACGGCGACGTTGTAGTGATATTGTGTACTTTAGTATTTGGAGGAAATACAGTAATTTTACATAATTCCACAACCAAATAGCAATGTGAGAAAAGTCTAAGCATATATTTGAAAACAATACATTTGTCAAAAACACATAATTAATACAATCATAAGTATACTTCGATATGCTTTTGCATACATAGGCACATACGAATATACATGCACACGTATTTTTATGGGTAGGTACACACGTATGCACTCCAAGGCAAATTTCTACGTACAATGTATTCATCTTACTACATTCATAAATACACACACACACACACACACACACACATATATATATATATATATATATATATATATATATATATATATACATATACGCCACGCGTGCTGGAGATCGTGAGTTCGATCCCCGGCCGAGTCATACCAAAGACTTACAAAAATGGTATTAACAGCTTCCTCGCTTGGCGCTCAGCGTTAAGAGGTTAGTGTTAGGACTGGTCGGCCTGGTGTCAGGATAATGTGAATGGGTGGGACATCATGCTACATGTCTGCAGCATGATACCCCAGTGCTAGACATCGCTATAAACGGCCACACTGCATACATCGTAGCGATATGACTGAAAAAGTGTTAAAGCTACGTTACAAATCCAAAATCACACACACATACACACACACACACACACACACACACACATATCTATCTATCTTACTATCTCTCTCTCTCTCTCTCTCTCTCTCTCTATATATATATATATATATATATATATATATATACATATATATATACATATATATGCACACATGTTGATATGTTAATGCCCGTAACACAGCGGCAGCAGATGTAAAGAATGCTTCTATGTAATTTGACACTGAAATTATGTCACGCACTGAAACCAAATACATTGTATTTTTAATCAGTAACGGTATGTTAGCCACGGATTACAAAATGTCAAGATACCTTTAAAAAGGAAAAGTGACAAAAATTTTAAAAATCTAACTTTCCTCAGCGCTCTTTTATCATCATTTTATAATGGAACATGGCATAGGTGATACATTACGTCACACGGTATTCGTTTCTGTACTTGCATGTAAATATGCAATCAAAAGCATGTATTCAAGAATCACAAACGCAACACGAAATATAAAATAGAAAATATACTAAATTATGTGCTTGTTTTAACATGCATTACAATTTAAAATATAATAACTGTAATTGTTCGTGTTTAGATTAATACATTATTTCTCTCTGACACACATACACACATGCACGCACAGAAACACAAAATCAAGCAAACATAAAGACAAATAAAACAAATAAAATTATCGGACAGCTCGAGAAGTAATATTAAATATAATACAAACAAATATTTAAATAAACCAAACAGCATTTATACCATCGTACAAGATTCGCCATTTCTCTCCTCTGTATAATGTAACCATAACAAAGTATCACAAAGCAAGGCAATCTTCAGAGAAAATGAAAGACTGTTTATCTAATGTCTCTTGGCAGCCCATCAATTGGTATATACAACACATCGAATAATATGTTCTATGAACAGATTTCCAACGAAATGAAGCAAGTGGAATAATATAACTAAGTCCAATGATGGCCGATAGGATTATGTAATGTTCAATTGATAGCTAAAATATGTGTGTTTTAAATCTCCTAACTCTCTGTGTCAATATATTTGATAAACTGAGTTGTCACAATAAATAAATAGATGATGAAGTATAACGTTTTTCCTAAAATTCCTTGTTTACCTTCGCAACCCCTTGCAGAATAAATAAACGGAAAGAGGCCTACACTGATTGCAAACTATTCATCGTGGTTTGCCATCGTTATAATCATGGGCAACATTACTTAGATAGCTGAAAAGGTAGAAGAGATCTGCGGCATTTAGTTAGTATGTCTCTCTGTTACTGCTACTATTAAATTCACAACAATCTAAAATGTTGAGCACATGTACTGGGGACGACATATGATGACTGTTTCACCACGTGTATTTGTGCAATAGGCGTCGTTCGAGGAAATGTCCTGAATTCATGGATTACTTTAAAAGTATATTGTTGTCTGTTTATTTGTGATTTTATAAATCATATTTCTTTAAAGAAACGCTTCATCTGATTAACCTTTCTAAAGTCATACCGGGCATGCCAGCCTAGATATTTGGGGCAGTATGCGAAAGCTTCCAGACAATATGTGTTTATATAATAAAACGCAAGAATTTATACTACCAACAAATCACTGATATCACATAAATATCAGTAACAACAAAATACAAATAATATAGATGTGACATTTCATGGTGAACTGCCATGCGATGATCATGTATTTGTTTTCTTGTCACGCCGATAACTCCTTTAGTACGACTACGAGAGTGTACTAAACGTTATTAGTTATTGTTTTGGCATTGATTCCGCTACTGAATGTGCTTAAACTGTGGAGTGCAAACTCGTCAAAACAAGAAAAAAAGAGCATCAGTCAATTTCGTCTTCGATGTAACCGTCTTTGCCAGCCTAGAATGATTTAATCCAAAGCAAACATGAAACCAAGTTTATCATTCAGCACAACGTAAAGATACGCCGTGATTCTTGAGAACAAGAATTGACTAACTGTGCTTCATTGAAAGACATGTACGCACATATTCACAGTATACTTTGAGTAAAACAAAATTACAAATCCTTATTTGAGTTAATTAGTACAAATTATTGTATTTCTGTGTCAGTTTTCAGAACGAACGGTGCCACTAAATGCATGATAGTCGCTAATATTGTTTATTTCCTCTACATTTCAGCGTTTTTAGGTTCAGCGGCCTGTCTTGTTCTCATAGGGTTCGTTACATGTGATACACGTCACTATGCTGTTGTTTTATTATGCCTCTGTACATTATTTGAGGGTCTTGCTTCGGGAGGTTTGGTTGTAATCTACATGGAGTTTTGTGGAGTGTGAGTTCCAAACTATTCTCGTCTATGTTATTTTTCTTCGAAATTTCTTTTTTCTGTTAATACTCATGTTCATAAAGTTGAGAAAATGAAAAAAAGGAAAGAATGAAATGAAACATTATTCTTATGGAATACAATCAATAGCGTACTGAACCTGTCATAATTTCAGTAAGTAATTGTGGGACTAATTAATGACATTTATTATTTTTATAAATTCATTATTTGTTTTAAACATGCCCCAGCAAACGTTCACTAGACTAATGGACACAGCTTTAAAGAAAGAATACAATTCAATAAGTGATTATTTGAATGCGTCCGAAAACGTTAAAGTGCAAATTTGCAAAGATTTTGTCACTGCAATAATGCATATAAACATGTGCAAATAGTATCTAGTATTATGCATCAAACTAAGTTTGACTCCTTATAAATTGTATAAAGTTTAAAGTCTCGTCCCGTAGAGCATTCCAGAGCCCTTACACGTGCGTTCAAGATATTTATTATATTTTAGAGAAACGTGATCGCAATAATGCAACAAACTAGATGAAATCTCACACAAATAATTCAAACTATCAGTTCAAGTTTCTGCCCTTCAATTGTTATCTTGATGAATACAATTATTCATACGGGAATCTTTCCAACTAATCTAAAATTAGCCAAAGCTTTCCCAGTATTTAAAAAAGGTGCCAGATCGTCAGGGAATAATCATCGACCTATTTGAATTTGATTAGCCTTTTCTACATTTTGAAAACAATCATTGACGTTCATTTTCTCTGAATCTTTAAGAAACATAATCTTCTACAAAACTGTAAATCATGTATCCGATAAAACAATTCTTGCTCAAGTTCGTTCTTATATGCCTTTCAACAATAGATTACGCAAAATTAATCGAAGCAATTTATTTAGATTTTAGTAAATCTTTGATAGATCATGATATATTAATGAAGCACACCCTATCCATACACAATCTCTGATAATTCGCTTGCTTGGTTTCGTACTTACCAAATGGGAAGGCGACATTGTATTGATGTGGCCAATGCCATATATTCTTTCCAGTACTTGAAAAATGGAATACCTCGCTGCTAAGGCCCTTTACTGTTTATCCTGTTCATTACTGAGTATCCTCTTATTATGAATGTCTTTGAAAGATATTTTCATGCAGATGACACAGCTTTATATGCCGTGAGTGATACACTCCATTTTCTTGAACAATAATTACAACAGGAAGTTCTTTTTGTTACACTGTAGTGCAAACTGATAAAACGTAATTAAACACGAAAAACACGAAAAAACGAACTGTATGAATATTTAATCAAGGTAAAGAATAAAGAAAATAGCGGCTATCAACATATGTAAAGACAGGAACTAAATTAAAATACATCGCAGAGAAAAAGATCTTTTGAGAATGATTATTAACAGCCTTTTATCGCTGTAAAATAAAAATTTTGTGTCCTGGACTATTCTCTACAATTGCTTTATTGAACAAACAGGCTTCTTTTATGCCAGAATCTAAGCAAAATGCGTTTTATATTGGATACATATATGGGTAAAGCCAAGCTAAGCATAATCAGAAACTTAAACGGTAAAAATGAGTTGCTGTAATTATTGCAAAAGGGCCATTCTTCCTAAATGTATTAGTTAATTTATAGTGAGTATAATTTAACTATCAAGTTAGTTAAATTCTGTTGACATGCGCATCTTTCCATAACATGGCTCCATATAATATGAATGATCACCAACTCCAGCTTCCAATATCCATTCATTCAATATGCGGTCTGTGTGACACTATACTCTTTCTTTGCCAGAATTATAAATCTTTTAGACTCTGAGCAGAACATTTTGTACATATTATATAGCAGTGTTGTGGAATTCATTTCCACTGTTGTTAAAAAACACTTACGCTCTATACGTTTACGAGCATGCTTCACTATTCATTTTTTGGTCTGATGATACCAAACCCAGAGCAAATTATGATACTTAACTTGTATAATTGGACCGTCTTCATATATCCCACATCTACGTGTATATCTTACACATGTTTTGACTTAATAATCCTATGTATGAGTGTATGTGTGTTAGCATAGTTATGATTACATGGCAGTGTGCTAGGCAATGTAGATAAAGAGCTAGATTTTTACATCTTTTATTAATGGGGATTACATGTAATATTTGTTGATTCCTTCAGAACCAGATTTATCATACTCAGCAAATAATGTTATTATTATCATTATTATTATTATTATTATTAATTATTATTAAGCTTTACTAGTATTAACCTTATAGCATTAATATGTATTTATTTTAACTTTTCTTTCATATTTTGCAGCTATACAGGACCAGTGTATGGAATATGTAACTCCATAGCCACCATAGCAGGCATGATTGCCCCAATAGTAGCCGGTATAATGACAAAACAGGTGAGTTTAAACCAGGAATGAAATACAACGAAACGGAGTAATATGGTATACTGCACTCAATAGACAGCAGTATTAGAGTGCATAGAGTTATTATCGAAGTTGATACTTGACCCCAACAATTTAACAACATATATGCTATCGGTAACTTCATTATTAGATTGCATAAAGATATTAAATGTCCCGATACGTTATATTAGCAATATATATCACATAATGCACTCTGTGGACTGCATCGTTATATTTTATAAAGCTAATACACCACGTTACTTTAATCCTAAATTGTAACATGCCAATACTGAACTAAATGGAAAGCATCACTATATCGTATGAAGCCTATACTCCGCGTTACTTAGCCCAAAAATGTAATATCACATATTGGACTCAGTGGATCACAATAGTAGAGTATCCATGGGCTTATTATCGATACTTCATCCCGATAGTTTAACTTGGATTGACAGATATATGGCAACATATACAATCGATACATAATACAATAGATACATCAAAATTCTGAGCCCACATTAATAAAATAAAAAATATAGAAAGATTCAGGAATGTCATAATATGAATAGATTAACTTGTGTATGACTTGACGAAATCTGCTATCAGCTGACTATATTCATTGTCATCGAGTCATAGCTATTTACTAGTGTAATAGGCCTTTAACTAGATATTGGCAGTGACCAATCAGGTCTTACACATTTTTGTATCCTTTAATAAACTTTTAAGTAGTTTAGGAGAGTTTATGCCTTACACATTTTCATGCAAACAATTCCTGAATTTAGCATGAACCCCAATTGGCCCAAGATCATCAAGATCATATCTAACAATGTATTGGGAAATAGCAAAGAAACAAAAATTAAATGTGGGTGTGTGGTAAGAAAATCGTCGTTCGAGAAATAACAATTTGTAGTGCTGCTGAGTGCATGTAATAATGGCGTCTAATTATTTCACAGGGTACTCAAGAAGAATGGAGAAACTTTATTTACTTGACAGCCGCTCTAAATATATTGGGGGCAGTGGTGTTTGCAACATCTGCTCGTGCTACACCAGCAACGTGGGCAGAAGAGGTTGTAGATGAGAATGTCGAAATGGCACCTTTGGAAAACGCGAGAAATAACTGAGTTGTTGATTGAATTTGAGGAATACATCAACCCCTCTTCACCTGGAGCAAAGAATCAAAATGAACGCCCAAAATGAGGTTTACCGGTGAAATATAGTTTGTCTTGCTAGCACATACTTGGCTTGTATATGACTCAACATTGGTAAAGTTACTTTTGACGTTTGTCTGTACAAAATAAATAATTCCCAAACCTTTGGAATATAGTTGTCTTTTCTAGGCTGGAGGATCACTGATATCTGTACTTGAACATACATGCGCTGAGGAGCGGGAATTTATAGTTTTATGTGTGGACTCATAGCCCAATGAAGTCTTATTACAGCAGCAAATTTTCGTTTAACATTTGGATTGTCTTGATGTTGGGATAAGTGCTATTTTTTACATCTTCTCTAGTGCATCACATATGTTATATATTTATATGTGTTGTACTTAGTTATTGATAAAATTAGTATGCTTAATGTCATGTTTAGTGGCTGATAGACGACATACTTCTGGATCTTATAAAAAGGGATTATCGCTAGAAAATATAATTTCTAGTAGGGTTTAACTAAACAAAAACATATATTATCACGCATACATTCTCCGTCACAAACATAAAATTAATGATGATATCGCCAATGGCAGGTCGAGTAAACTCCCATTGTAAATAGTGTCAACCGAGCTGTGTCTGTATGTGCGATCTCCTCTCATTTCGATTGGTCAATATTATGTGTGAGATAAGTCATGTGATTTGAGAAGTTAGATCCCATTGACTATGCATACAAAATAATCTCGTGGATGAATTTCTTTCTTTTATTTGATTCAATAAAAAGGTCTGAAAGTAATGCATTCTACCATGTCATAGCTTGCATGATAAAGCTTTTGACGTCTTTTGTGCATGACATATGACGTCCCTAAATTGGATTGAATTATTGTCAGCACAGAATCAGTGGTTTTATTTCCTACATTACTCTACTATACATGCTGCTGAGTGGCACCCTGTAGTTAAATGTGCTCTGTAAAGGGTAAAATGTCAATAGGGGTCTCAAACTAAGGTTTCGCTTGTGGTGTTTTGTTCAGGCTCCTTGTAACCATATCAATTAGTAGAGGTAGTTCAGGAATGAATTTTCCTTGCTTTTTAGATGGAAAGGACTTTATAAAAAAAAATTTTGGAGTATGTAGGTAACCGACATTTTATGAATATTCTAAGAGGATCCAGTTTTAAACAAAATGATAACCTCAATAATTAATTTAGGCTCTATTTTTTAATTAGTTTCCAAATGAAGGCACTCATTATTGCTTTTATTCTATCCCATCCGTTGTTATTTCCATGAGCCACTATAATAAGAAATTCGTAGCTTTTTATACACTTAATAGTGACCTAAAGTTAATAATTGATTTCAAAATTAACATATCCTTGTAGTTAATACAAACTGTTCAGAAACCTAATAGGTCACTCAAATGCTGAATAACAACATTTTAAATATTTCTTCTGCCGAATAACAGTTCTCACATTCTGCTTTGCTGTATAGCAGTTTTGATTTCATTTTATTCCGGCAGATATAACATTCCGTATCACCGCTTATCCAATCAATATATTTATTGCCACATACTATAATAAATAATCAAACTAAAGTTTTAATTATTACATGGGTAACCTTGACTGCTGTAACTGAAATATACTCTCGAACGTTTAAGTCTTAATTCGATAGTCATGCAGCGTTTGTGTTCTATAACATTGTTAATTTCCGTCAATTGAACAGTTTCTATACCAAATCAAATTTTTTAGAAAGCATTCTATAAAATGCAATGTCTAGAATAAAATGGTAAATAGCATTTATACCAGCTAAGGATATGCAATGTGGCTGCTTAGCCTCTATCCGTTCCAGCAATTCACTTTATATTTCTTGATAATTCGCTGCTACGTGAAAGATTCTTGTAAAGATGAACTCGTATATAATCAAAATAGCGGCTACATAGCAAAGATGTTGAATCGCCAACGGCGTCATTTTTTTCCGTACAGAGGTCACGTAGGTGAACTTAGGTAAGAAGTGGATGCCAAGCGAATTATCTCCCTTTTCTATTAACGCAACCGTTGTAGGCTTGATATTTATAATATTGGAAGCGTCATTGTGTATTCGAAACATCCATAACGTGAAATAGCTGCAAGAATATCTATGTGCATGACCGGCGACAAGTGTGTAAATTTTTCTCATTATTGATGAATAGTAATGATAAAATGGCTTTTAGTAAATTTGAAGCTAAAAGCTAAAATTGCATATTTCTTATGTGTACCATGCTTTAACCTAAGGTACTAAACGTAAAGTCTCGATGTCTGACAAAGCTGAAGGTGATATACCCTGTTGTTCAGTGTAGAAGGTCCTAGGATTTTAGAAATTATTATTTTGATGTTAAATTCATAAAATGGGTACACTACAAAGTGTAAAGTTAGTAGAGTGCACTATATGGCTCCAGATGGATCTTTTCATAGACTTAATCTAGTCCGTAATTAACTATCTAGGTTTATTTATCACATATGTTTGAATTCACGTGTATAATTACCGTCTTTTCTCAGTTATGTACTCACTGAGGTCAGTTCTAATACATTAAATGGAAGGTTTCAACTTATAATCTGTACTTTCTAATAGTCACTATACATCGACAATGGATATCAATGTGAATGAATTTAATAGTGTATTAACGTTGCTCTGCGTGTTGGATTTAAAGCAAGTAGACATAATCCTTGTAACTAACTGACTCTCTGCTTCTATGATTTCCTAGTAGCAGAATTTGCATTCTCTTTCGGAACGCATTTCATTGAATTAACGTGATTTACGCACACACACACACACACACACACACACACACACACACACATTATACTGTCTTCTGGAGAACGTGATTTGGAATAAATCTTTAAACCTTTCAACTCACCTGTTCATATAAACTGCTAGACTATAATTGTGTAATTAGGTGTTCTAACTAACGCCTTGAGTTTAAATAAATAATTGCATTAAGCTTCGTTGCTTTATTTTTCACGGAACTCAAAATATCAAAATTTTGTTTTGAACAATGCTGTTGCTGTTGTTGTTGTTGTTGTAGGGTTTAACGCCATTTTTCAGCACAAGATAGGATATACATGGCGACCAGTATTAATAGTGGAGGAAGAACCCGGAAAAACTCTGGAAAGAACCACCGACCCACGAGAAGCTACTGGCAAGCTTTCTCACATACCGACATTAGCCGAATCAGAGACTCGAACCGACGCAGACAGAGGTGAGATGGCAGTGATCCGTAACGGTGAGCGCTTTAGACCACTCGGCCACTCGGGGCCCCGTTTTAAAAATTGTTTCCTTTTTCTATTAATAAAGGACAATATTGAAATGGTGGCAATTCAGTGTTTGAAAGTAGTACGACGTTTGCATTAGTCAGTGTAATATTACACGTTCAAAGTTACCTTATTCATGGATGCGAATTGAATTCCTGTGCATGTAATTTAACTATGCAGAGATGTAAACTGTGACGTTGTAAATATGCTAAATGAAAATTTTATCTTAATATACTGAAAAAATTGTTTTAATAATGTTTTCTAAATGATTTTGAATTTTGTTAGCATTTAATAAAATTTGGCATCGAGTACTATTTTTCACCTCCTAAATGAACCATGATTATAATAAACTTCCAAATCAAACAGTGTATGGTTATGCTAACTAGGAAACAAGCTTTTCTTCGCGTTAGTAGTTTTGTGAGAGTATTATGGCCAAAGAGACCCTTGGGGGCAATACGGGAAAATAAGATAGAGAAAGACTTTGGTGGGCAATACGGAAAATTAACATGTTAGAGAAGCTTTGGGACAATATAGAAAATTAACATTGGAAAGACACTTGGGGCAAGATGTGAAATCTAATGTTTAATGTGTCCATAGGCTGAACATGTGAATGGGTTTATAGGGTAGAAGGGTGCGTATTGTCCAAAAGTGTTTATGGGTTAAAGGGAAATGGGTAACGGTTTTAAAATGAAGGTAGAAACATAGAAACACAAGCAACTTGTTGCTGTATTGAGTAACGGTAGAAGGGGCAATACTCTAGTCTGAAAATGAGTGTTTTGAGTGAGAATATTGTACAATAAGCGTAGAGCACCATGTTTGGTTCTATTGTTCTTTGCGGCTATATAGGACATGGAGAAATTAACATGCATTTACTCTGAGTTTATGAATACAGCGTGACATTCTATCTGAGAAATGTTTAATGCAATGTTTCATTTGATTCATCAATTTCATCAAAAGATAGTGTTATGTCTATACCCCACTGTCTCCCGTAACATTTGCGGTATATCCCATGTTTTAGAGATATCATCTTTTGCAACACACGCTATGAGGTTACAATGATAAAAGGTTTCAATAAACGAATGAGAAGAAAATACAGCATCAAAACAATATCTTGCTTTATAGCACTCTCAAAGCATCTGAGACAAAAAGGTCTAACATTTTACATTTTGCTCCCTTGCCAACACATATATTGGCCGTACAATGAAAGTGCAGAATTTAGTGGGTCGTACATTGCAGTTCGAAGCATTTGACTCATTAACGAAAGTCATGAACCTGGTTAGAGTTATCAAACGGAATAGGCAATAGCAAGGTGCTGGAGCCTTATCGATCACGGGCGAAATGTGGAAAATTATATAAATTAGCTTATATCTTATTAATGTATTGCAACTAATATGAGACAATTAGATTATACGCTATCTGATACATACTGGTCCTCAAACGGCAAGAGATTCTCCCGCTTAAAGTTCAACTATGTTTTCGTTCAGTTGTCAGCAGAAATAAAGATAAATGCAATGCAAAAAATTTATCAATTATCTTATCATCAACCTTCCTTTAAATATTCGTCTTTCTTTCTTCCTTTTTCTTTCTTAATGCATTCTCATTATTTCCTCCCTCTTTCTTTCTTCATTCCTAACTTCTTCTACACAAATGTCGCCATATCCGTTTATGCTACGTTTCATTTACTTTTCTGCGACCGCTCCGGTAGCCTAGGTTGTTAGAGCGTCCGCCTTAGATACGTGCGTTCGTGGATTCATACCCGGTCGAATCATACCAAAAACTTATAAAAATGGTACCTGTGACTAACTAGATTGGCTATCAGCGTTAAGAGGGTAGTCTTAGGACTGGTCGGCCTTGTGTTAGGATAACGTGAATGGGCCGGACATGACGCTATGTGTCTACAGCATGATACCCCAGTGCAAAACAACATTGTAAACTGCAACACTACTGACATCGTAGCGATATAACTGAAAAATTGTTAAAGCTACGTTAAAATCCAAATCACACACACACACACAAGCACATTCTTTCTTCATTTCTTCATTCATGTATTATGTTTTTTCTCGTCATCCAGTTCTTTGTTTTTTTCCTTCATTCAGACATACATTTTTATCTTTTTCTTTATTTCTTTGTATGTTCATATGTCACTAATCATACGCATTATTATAACATGTAATCATTTTCCACCAACCTTGGTCTGACCCTCAGATAAGGTTAGGTTATTGAACAATCTTGGTTAGGTTTTCAATTAAAGATTTCCTGCGCTGTCATGTGTCGCAAATACTGGTGTGGAATAGAAGCGAGGCTGAAGAATCAGAACTATATTTCCTTATATATCCATGCAACGCTACCAACCACGTGACCCTATGGAAAGGCCAAGTTAATCTGAAAATCTTGGCTACGTGCTCAATTAAATTTTTTCTGTATAATCACAATCCCAATTCACGGCCAGGATCTGTACCGAACTTAAACTTTTGCCAGTTCATACTTATGAAACCATTCCCTCGTTCTGACCTCCACATATAGTCCGTGGTAAAGTTAGTAGTTGACGTGTTTCTATATTGTCATAAACTATCGGACTTATTGGTTACGTTTGTCGTTATGGTGTTTCTGTATTGTCATATGTTACGGGCTCTGGATGGAATGGCTATAATGATCGGGCTGTAACATCAGTAAGTTCCGTCTATTCCGATGAACACATTCGAATGCTCAGTCTGACCCTCGGGCAAGGTCATGTGAATGTGAAAATATACATGAACATGTTTCAAGCATGGAGCAAGACATATAATTCTTTGCAGATTCTTGTCTGAAATTTAGTACCTGTTATGGTAAAATTATAATTCCTGTACACAAACCTTTGAGTAGACTTCTAGCTTGGTATTTGAAACATTTGTACAAACTGTATTTATGTAGAGTTTGAAGACCATTCCCTGCGTGTGAACTTATAGTTATGTGTAACATGGTGCACTCAATTTAGAAAGATTCTCCTTTTTCACTTTTAATAGTTTTTTTTTTTTCCGCGCGATAATATCAAATGATATCACTATAAACTGCATGCACATGATTAACATCACTTTCAAAATAAAGGGAACCATGGTGTTGATAGACCATCCACGAAATTTAAATTTCTGAGGTAATTTTCTACTGAGAAGAAATAAAGTCTCGTATCATTGCAGTCGAACATTTGTGCAAATTCATTTTATATTCTTTTGAAGTAGAAACAGCATCTGTCAAAATGAATGAGCACTTTTTGCGGTTATATTTACTATTTTGAACAAAATCCTGACTAGCATGATCTGACCATCTGTCATATTTCATTTTGCAAATAAACTCATGACCATACCTTACTCATGTCCAGATGCTAGCCTAGATATTCTACATCATCATTTTCCAAAATGATCCTCAGATTACAAACGTTTTCAATAAAAACATAAGACTTCCAAAAGACGTAGGTCACTGTATTAAAATATCAAAGTAAAAGTTCTCTAAAAAGCGAACACGATTCTTTATATATGCAATACAAAAGAGGCGAACACGATTCTTTATATATGCAATACAAAAGAGGCGAACACGATTCTTTATATATGCAATACAAAAGAGGTTAGTTATTACCAGGTTATATTGAAAGTAAATTGACCTGTAGTCATCTATCAATCCACTGATCGGGACAAAACAGAAACTAGTCTTTAATAATAAAATTAGACAATTCAATGTAAATTGCTGTGATCCAGGAGCCTAATCTACGTAACAAGTAAGAGAAAAACCACCAAGGTATGTACAATTCATAATATAACTCTATTTATAATAATAATAATAATAATAATAATGAGGACTTTGTATAGCGCCTAATCTTTGGAAGCTCTAAGCCCTTTACCACATTAGACAACACCTATAAGATAAAAAACATATATCATGATATGATTACAAAAACAAACACCATGAAATTAGAAAATATAAAAAACATGCTGAGAATATTTAAGGTAGGAAACATTATTAGGTCTTTACGTTTGTTCTTGCAGTCGAAATAAGTGAGTTTTGAGAGCACTCTTGAATGGAATCACTGTGTCTTTGTGTCTAAGTTCAGTGGGCACTTCATGACACGTGTCTGGGCCCTGGTATGCAAAAGAAGGCTGTCCATATGACTTTGTTTTCATAGTGGGGATAATTAGTATACGATTGTCAGAAGAAGAGCGTAAGTATCTTGCTGGTGTGTATACATGGAGGAGGTCGGATAGGTATGTTGGACTGGAGTCCGTCATTGAAACGTAGCACAGAGAACAAATTTTGTGTTTGATTCTGGATGTAATGAATAGCCAGTGTAGGGTACAGAGCAGCGGGGAACGTGTGCTCTGATCGTGGTACTCTAAGTATGATCCGAGCAGCTGTGTTTTGAACTTTTTGAAGTTTCTGGAGTAGATATTGAGATGACCCAGACAGAATTGAGTTACAATAGTCCAGTCTTGAAAGTACTAATGAACACACTTGTGTTTTAGTGGCATCAACTGAAAGAGATTTGTTTTGTGAATGGAATGGAGCTGATGCATCTCAGCTCAAGATATGCAGCCTTGCATATGTTCATGACATGTTTCTGCAATGTGAGAGTATTGTCCAGAGTAACAGCTAGGTTTAGTACTGATGGTGTGAATTTAATGTTGGTGTTACTGATATTTATTTCTGAGGTAAAGGATGTGAATGAGAATGTCTTTGTGTTGTAATCAGAATCTAAAATACAAAGGAAATGAATGAAAAATAAGTTACAGTAGTTAATAAATTCATTAATTCCTAAACGTCCTATCACGTCCAAGAAATCCGGATAATCTCCAAATGTATTTTAGTGATAAATGTCATGTGCTTGTTTACAAATACTGCATAACAATCAGTTACATTTTAAAATCCAAACTGTTCTTGTATGTTTCACGATAAATCCGTTTGAGATATAAATCGTAAATTTCCTTGCATAAATGATTCATAATGGATCAGTATAGCTAATAATTCCAAATCTTTTAATACATGCTACTTTTATGCACTTCAGTTCCAACAAATAATAATAATATAAATATAAATATATAATATATATAATAATATAAATAAATTAATCAAACATTAACGTGACGCAATTTTTTAAAGTACATGCTGCAGTGTTAAAATACAAACATGAAAAAATTTAATTAACTAAATGACTTTTGCTAAAATCATTGTTTTGAAATGATATATTATATGTATATACACATAACAAAAGGTAATGATTAAAGTCAGAAAGGAAAGTGAACAACTTCTAAAAAATGATGACAACGAACATTACGCAGTCATACTGAAAATGACAACACTTGAAGTGAAATCACATTTAAATTCAGTAATTGAAATACTTAAATCAATTCAATTCAGTGTCAATGAATAAAACTGATATTGCCAGAGTGCTTACAAAAGATAAATGCACTGTAATTAAATATGGTATGATATACGTAATTCTTGGGCCTACAATGACAATCACAAAAGTCACTTACTAATTTAGAAAGCATTGATATTCACTTAAAATACAAACCAAATTTATATAAATTCTGTAAATGCAATAACTTACCTTCATTACAGCCGTTTATTGCACTGGCACAGTACATGCAAATTTTATACATATTCAACTTAACAACATAGAATTTAAATGCTTTATATATAAATGAGTAGTTCAGCCATATCTTAGCTGAGCATCGATCCACCTTGAAGCTGCAAATAGTTAAAGGGCACGATCTGACTTCCAATATAAAGATGGCTTTAAAGGTCACATCGTTAAAATGGTCACGGGTAAGCCCACCTCTAAAGCCGACTACAATCCGCTGATTTTACCATTTTTCATATAAACTTAGGACTTAGAGTGATACATACTTCTGGCAAAATAAAAAAGAATCTTGGAAGTAAGGATGTCACCATCATATGGAATATATAATTCAGATGGCAACATTCCAGTACAACATAATAGTTTCGAAATTCAAATTAGATTAAACTGCACTGTTGGTAGCGATTGAAGGTTTATACAAATTAATATGTCGATGAAAATAGCATGTGAAGTAGGATACAATACAAATTTAAAAATCGTTAATGATAAGGGCTTCATCGATAGTGAAAAAAAAAATGATGGAAGCGTTCTTACCACGTCTTAAAGATCTTTTGTTACTCAACACCTTTTGAACATCTTTTAAAAAATATTACACGGTGATCAGAGGCAAATGGCGCAATCACATATAACCGATCCCAGGTTAAACATCGACGAGCAGCAATTATTGGAACTTATTTTCAATGTGGAACAAAGAAGTTTGCACATTATCCAAAATATGCTAAAGTCCTATTGGATACTAAACAGCTGAAGCCTCCGTGGAAGAGTTAGCCCGTGCAACCAAGGTCAAACATGAAATTGCTGGAGAACACTTACCAATATCAAGAAAGATTTCACGTGATTGGTTCGATGTCAAAAACCAAATGAGGTCCAGCAGGCAGATTTGTTTTATATTTTTCTGGTAAGGTAATCGACCCCCGACACCGTTATTTTTTTCTGGTACGGCTGAACGGGCAAACAAATTATTAATGGCACCGCGTACCTGGCCGTACCTCTGTACATGCTGGACACCTGAAAACAATATATATTTTTTTGTATGATGATTGTCAAAAAATTCAACCTTTTAGACTGAAATGTTATTGTTACCCCATATCCTATTGTAGTTCTCACGCCATGAGAAGATTCTTCGAATTTTGCCTAAGCCTAGGCTGACGTCAGCAGCCATGTCAAATATATTGCTATAGATTACTTCGAGAATATTCAAATTGGAATCTTTCTTCTCAGCGTTTATGGATAACATCTTAAGATAACACGCAAGATGTTCGGGATATTGTTAATGAACACTACTACTACTACTATTACTACTACTACTACTACTACTACTACTACTACTAAGCATTCAGCTAGAAACTAAACACATGAATGTAAAGACCAAAGAGCTATAATAAATTTAGAAGAAAAGTACCTATGCCCTAGCAATACATGAATCATTGCATGCTAACTTTACTTTGGGTAGTTTAACAGAGCTCCAAGGTATCATGTTTGAACCATACATTTACCACATTATACTGACATAAAGTCCTTCGACTTACGTGTACATGAAACAGAATATTACGGAAGCTATTTGATCAAACATAATTTATACTTAGAGTGAATAATGGCGAAAGAAATCCACAAAGAAGCAAGAATTGTCCAGTTTGTAGATGTTATGGATACTTTATGTGGTGTAAAGATACTGCATATACTAATTTTAAGGAAATGTAATCTAAATGTGTTCACATTGTGAACAGTATATAGTATGATCAAAATGTAGATTGAGGAAGATAAACTACTCACGGTAATAAATAAGTCAGAACAATTAATTATTGCATATATACAAAAGCGAGATACCTCAAAAATCCCTTTCGGCTACTACACTATTGAGTGAAACACTCTTTGTTTTTGCTGAACTTTTAATTCCCAAACAATTGACTTTGGCTTCAGGAGGTCAAACGGTGAAAGATGGAATGTCTTCTAGTGTTTCTCCATGAAATTTGTAAGCGAATTGACACTTTATATAACAACACGCCTTTCGTTGTGAAGGTTGAGGGAAAACAATTACTTGTTCATGCTTAGATGCAATTCTGGCTGTCATAAATTAGTTTTAACTTATAACATAGCGTCTTACAGAAAACTACACATAGACGACAAGTCGTCCTAAATTCAAACAAATTACAATGTCTCTTGGAATACTTTCTTTTAAAACTTGCCTGTAATCAGATAAGACTTGAACGATATCCTTGATTTGCTATCCAGGACAAAAGTCATTGCATCGGAAGACTTATAACGTGCTCCCAGAACAATCTTATGGTGTGCTGGCACACGATTTCTGTACGACTATGCTACAGTCTTCTTCAGCCACAATTTTTGTGCCATGCAGATACCGGTGATTAGTAATCAGCTGTACAGAGTCTATGTACATGATCTATCTCAGCTCTGAAGGTAAACGACTAATTCTCGCTTCAAAAAACGTTTCCAAATAAATCATCTTCCCGATTCACCAGATGAGTGTAATGACAGGAAGGAGACTATATGGAATGCTCAATGTCTGATGCATAGATTTGGGAGTAGGAATGTCTGGAATAGCCTGGCAAAATAGCAGTATTCATCCAAAGCCAAGGTAAGCTCATATTCGTCTTCAATTTGTGATCCTTGATTAGCTTGTGATATCGAGTTGTCTGTGAGTTGTTTGTGAGTGATTTGTTGACACATATTTGATGATATCCCTTTTACAATAGAGCGACAAGGTCATGCTGCATCGCTAAAGCCATCGGGTAGAGCATCGTCCTTGTCTAACCCACATCATAACTCTATCTCAAGACATCACATTCGAGTTCATTCAACTTAGAGTCATTGAGTCCATCCCATGATGGAAGTCTCTGGTTACAATTAACGTAATGTCTTGGAACTCCTTTTGTTTTGGTTTGAAGACGGTATCCGTATTGTAAAGTGTTGTTATCGGAAAGTCGCACCTGTTTCTCCTAGACGATCTTATACACTTGTCTAAGGGTAGACTGAAATATTTTTCTGATCTGAAAAATGTACATGCTTTTGACATTGGACCAATATGAAATGAAATTAATGAACTTGACATCACTTAAAAGCCTGTTTTAATATATCAAAGTTTACAAATTGACGCGAACGAGAGTTCAATGTCAGTACTTTCACTTTACATCTGGGATGAAGCTGTTCTTTCTTATTTCAATCCTATTAGCCGTAATGTTGGTGTGCGCGACTGGAAAAAATATAAGATATCCCTGGGGGTTAATAGGCGGTCCATACTCTAAAACGTTCGTCATCGATGAGTCGGTTTCAGAGTAATTAACGCGATTTACTAAAAGTTACAACACCGAATATATTCTGAAATAGTGAACGGCTTTCAGTTGCCAAACTCGAGATATTGTTTGGGATTGTTCCCCTGTTTGCTTAGTTGTGTATCATTCTGGGAATGTTTGCAAGATTGGTTGTTACAATATCATATGGTATCAAGGAAAGAGATTTTATAATCAATACCAAGTTTGCAAGATTGGTTGTTAAAATAGCATATGGTATCAAGGAAAGAGATTTTATAATCAATACCAAGTTTGCTTATATATATATATATATATATATATATATATATATATATATATATATATATATATATATATATATATATATATATATATATATATAATTTCCATTATCTGTAAAGTATTATTTCATGGTGATAACTGAGTAAATCAAGCGACTTTTGTGCGTTGTCATAATTGACGTTCTGTTGTATTCATGATTATGTGGCTTAGTTTACAAGTATATTAGCTTCGGTTGTGCTGTCAGTTTCGCCTTTTGTTTACTGATGGTTAACCTTGTTCATACTAATTATTGAGAACTAATTGTTCAGTCCAAACAATCTACAGATTAGTACATAATAAGGGCACATATTGTTACAGAATTTAGGTATCACGGTACCAATAGTTTTCCCATAGACATCATTTCTAACATATGATGCAATAAATATACTTTCAAACCTACTTCAACATGCGTGTCACATACCGTCATATAAAACATCATTATATTGTCTTTTGAAAAGGACACAGTCAGGTACTCCATTGTATTTAAGAGAGATCATTGCCGATACTAAACAAAGGTAAGAGTTATCGTTACAAAATATGTATTTTTAGTGATGTTTACTATAATTTTAAATAATATTTGATATAGCTAGGGACCGAACAAGTAACACGTGTATATGGTCTATCTTGTCAAAAACAATATTGTGTGGTACCAAGCTATATTTTATGTTAATGTGTATGTAAAGTTCATTGAACTATTTCAACTGCTGGTTTGATTTTTGTGCTTGACTACCAAACTACTTTTTAGGAACAAAATAAATTGTTTTAACTATGAGTTGTTTAATTGATATCATCATTTACTGTGAACATCGCATGGTGATGTGGGATACATCACATTGTATCATATAATGTAGTAATCAGGTCAAAGGTCAATGTACTTCTTTGTATGTAGTTCTCCTACTTCAAAAAGGAGAATTCATATAAAATAAAGCATATTAGAATTGTCCATTAGACACGGAACGTAACATCAGAAAGAGGTGGGCATGGCCCAATCTTATTACAATGTACACGTATTTAACAATGTTATGCACTGATGTCAATCGCTTTCAATTTTGCACAAAGGTCAACCTAACCATCTTCGTTGTCACACAAATAGAAAGCGTCCCTAGCTTGTGTAGTGAATAGAACTAATACAGTATGCCAGTCTGTTACCAAATATGAACGAGTATAGCTGCTAAGCTGTTATTTGGGATTTTGATGGAAATTAGAATAAGTTTGATCACCTTACCGTAAACAAACATGTGGAAGCAGTGCCCCATGGATTCAAGGACAGTACAAACTCATTTGTAATATAACATCCCTTACCAGCAACAAAGCAACAAAATGTCACGTGAAGCAGTGTCCATTCCGATCCGAAATAAAAGGGTGACCAATTGAGATCATAGAGATCAATATATAAATATATAATTTTTCTCACCCATGCCACAGAGAAATCTACCTGTTTTGCTAACCTTACTTTTCTTATCTCAGTCTGGTCATCTCAGACCAGTCGTCTCAGTCAAGGTGTCCACGAGCTTATAACTACTTTTAAAAAAAGAAACAATTGTTTTATTCTGCTCTGCCTGACGTAGTTGTACTATAATTTACTTAAATTATGTTACAGTAGTTAATGAGTTCATTAACTCCTAATCGTTCCATTACTTCCAAGTAATCCGGATAATCTCCAAATATATTTTAATGATTGCTGTAATGTGCCTTTTTATAAATACTGCATAAAAATCACTTACATTTCTAAATCAAAAATGTTTTTTTGAATGTTTAAGGGTAGATCCGTTTGAGATATAAATCCAAAATGTCATTGAATACATGATTCATAGTAGATCAGTATAGCTAATAATTCCAAATCTATGAATAAATGTTACTTTTCATCACTTCAATTCCAACAAATGAGAATATAAATAAATAAATCCAACAATAAAGTGACGCACTTTCCAAAGTGCATGCTACAGTGTTAGAATACGAACAATTTAAATCATGTAATCAACTATATTGCCCTTGCTAAAATCATTATTTTGAAATAATATACATTAGGTATATAGTCATAACAAAAGGTAAAGAATAAATTCAGAAAGGAAAGTGAACAAGCTCTAAAACGGTGATGACAACGAACAATACTTAGTCATACTGAAAATGACAACACTTGAAGTGTCAGAAAATCGCATATTATTTCAGTAATTCAAATACATAAATAAATCCACTTCATTGTCAAAGTATAAAATTGATATAGCCAAAATTAATTGAGTTCTTACAAAACAAAAATGCGCAATAATTGAATATTGTATGATACACATATTTATAGGGGCCTACAAGGACGATCACAAAGTCACTAATTCCGAAAGCTTTTGTATTCACTTAAAATACATGCAAACAATTATATAAATTGTATAAATACAATTTCTTCCCTTCATTACAGCTGTTTATTGCACTAGCATTGTATATGCAAATGTTATACATATTTCACTTAACAACATAATATAGGAATGCTTTATATATAAATGAGTAGTCCAACCATATCTTCGACAGTTAAGGTTCGACCCACCTTGAGGCTGCAAATAGTTAAAAGTTCCGATCTGACTTCCAATATAAAGATGGCTTAAAAAGTCACATAGTTAAAACGGTCACGGGTAAGCCCACTTCTGAAGCTGACGAGAATCCCTCATTTTACTATTTTTCATATAAAATTTGCGCTTAGTGTGGAAAATAATTCTCACAAAATACAAAAGAAACTGGGAAGTAAGGATGTCACCATCATATATATATCTTGCGGGTATTTATCAGATCAGAAGACCAAAGGTATTCAAACCAAATTTACAGGCTTCTAACTTATTTTCAAATACAAGACTTGTCTGAATATTACTACATGCTGAGCAATGTTTTGATCAAATAGACAATAACATAGATTTGATGCAGTAATATATAATATTTAACAATATTAAAATTCCCACTTATCATGACTGAGACAAATATATTATGGAAAAGTTATGCCTTTGATTGATAATGGGCAGGAAGCTCATACGGTTGTACATTGAGGATTGGGGAATAAACACCAACGTTTGTGCTAAACGTGTGTAATTGACAGTACGGACTTGAATACTAGACAAATAGTTTTTGTGATGGAAAAATAGCTTACACTTTATTCTGTAACGTCAGCCTTGGAATGGAAGTAACAAGAAAATCACAAAACCAAAATAAAAGGTTCCATTAAAGGTCCAATACAGAATACAACATATTTCACAACCTCTATTAAGTATGCAAACACAGCAACACATTAATTTAAAATATATCACTCAGATGAAAACGTTGCAAGACAACACACTAATTTTGAAATTCAAATTAAATTATTAAACTATACTGTTGATAGCGATTATACGTTTTATACAAATTAATATGTCGATGAAAATGGCAAGTGTAGTAGGATACAATAAAATTAAAAAATCGTCAATGGTAAGGGATTCATCGATAGTGGAATAACAATCGATTAAAGCGTTCCTACCATGTTTTATAGATCTTTTGTTACTGAACACGTTTTGAACATCTTTAAAAACATTATTACAAGGTAATCAGCGACCAATGGCCCAATCACATAGAACCGATCCCAGGTTAACCATCGACGAGCAGCAATACTGGAACTTGTGGTCGAAGTGGAACAAAGAAGTTTACACATGATCCAAAATATACTGAAGGAGAGTTAGCCCGTACAGCTAAAGTAATACATTGATTGATGTAGCATGGTTACCAGTATCAATAAAGATATCACGTGATCGCTTCGCTGTCAAAGACCAAATGAGGTCTCACGTTCCTCTACACCGCTTTTGTCTGGTATGTGTTACTGGTACTGCGCATTTGGCCGTACCGCTGTATATGCTGGACACATGAAACAATATATTTTGTACTAAAATTGTACTTTTACCCCTTATTCTGTTGTAGTTCTCACGCAATTAAAAGATTCATGGAATTTAGTTTTAGCCTAGGCTGACGCTAGCAGCAATGTTAAATATGTATATATAGATTATTCCGAAAATATTCAATTTTTCTTCTCAGTGAGTATGGGCAACCTATTAAGATAACATGCAAGATGTTCATGATATTGTAAATGCACACTACTACTACCACTGTTCCTACTAAGCTTTCAGATAAACGTTAAGACCAAGAATCTGTAATAAATTTAAAAAGGTACCTGTGCCCTACCAATCCATAAAGGATTGCATGCTGACTTTACTTTGGGTAGTTTAAAAGAACTCCAAAGAATCTTGTTTAAGTCATACGTTTACCAAATAATTATGACATTAAGGACTTCACTAAATGTACTTCGACTTACATGTAGATGAAATAGAATGTTGCGCAAGCTATTCGATCAAACATAATTTATATTTATAATGAATAATGGTGACAGAAATCCGCAAAGAAGCCATGATTGTCCAGTTTGTAGATGATATGGATACTTTATGTGGTGTAAAGATACTACATATGCGAAGTTTTGAAATTTAATCTAAATATGTTCATATTGTTAAAAGTATCTGATATGATCCAAATTTAGGGTGAGAAAATAAACTACATAAAATTTTACTTTAATAAAAAATTAAGAATAATTAATTATTGCATATATACACAATTCATATACCTCACCAATCCCTTTCGACTGCTACTCTTTTAGATGATAGAGACTTCAGTTACCTTTTTAGTTCCAGCAGTGGACGGAGAGATTCAAGTCCTATGAATCTATTTCGGTCACTATTTTATATCGAGAAGATATAGGATATCGATTTATGTTACTATTCTATATAAAAGTTAGAGTCCTTTCTAAGGGTCGGACAATCATTATATTGCTGTGCTTTAAGCAATATTTACCAGTTTACTTGTCGAATAAAATTGGTGTTGTTGCTTTTATCTTATTATCATTGTTTTTACTGGATCACGCAACATATTATTGTATATAACGTGACGAAGAAATGGGAACTAAATGCTTTTGCCAGGTACAAAATCGAGGCAACCGACCCAGGTTTACCTGGGTGAGTAAGGGACCCGCAACCCTTGAATGTGGAGACGGTCGCTTTACTAACAGAAATGCCGTTGTTTCTTACATGTAGTCAAGTAGTTGTGTTTGTTACTGTACGTGTATCTCCCTTAAATGTACCTGTGTAGAAAGGTTGTCAAGGAGGACAAAAATCGTGGGACTGGCTAGATTTATTCCTAAATAGGCACTAATGTCACTATGTTATGCTTCTTCAGAACTTGGGAAGAACGAATTATAAAACCCATGGTTAGAATTGCGATCTTAAGCAAAGAAGTTAATATATCTTGTGCTGGAATATGCCCGGTTTTCGTGTATAAATCTTAGAATAAACTTATATTTGTAATATGACTATTGCCTTCAAGGGTTTCCACACAAACGCAGTTGAGAAAAAAAAATGTGTTCATTAGAAGATCCTACTCTAGTCTTCGTCGTAACATCTTGTTGTTTTTTCTATCACTGACAAAGACACGATCGAAATTGATTATTCAACGTTCAGGTATGGAACATATAAGTTTTGTCTTGTCCGAATCTGGATCGAAAGCACATTGATCTGACGATTTTGCGCGAAGCTATGGAAATTAGAACCTTTGTCCTATCTGAACATGATTAGAATATCAAAAGAATTTACGGTGTGATGTTCAGCTATGAAATTGATACGTTTTGTTATTTCTTGAACCTGAAGTGTAAAGGACGGATGAGATGAATGTATAATTCTAGCACAACCTTTTTCAAACAAGCATAGGAATGTGGAGATGTTTTATATTAGCAGAGTTGTACAACTAGTGGGAATGTGCAGCAAACCTTTATATTACCCCATACACCCAGCACCCCCATAGGTAATTATAGCTTTAAGACCATTTTACACATGTAATAATCACAATGACTGTATCCTCATTTTTAAAATCTCCATCTCGGACTTTGGAGGAAGAGTTAAGTGAAATCTCGATGCAGTATCGCCCGTACGTAAACACATGTGCACGGGAAAGATTATATATTAAATATATACCCTACATAACGAGTGTAGACAATTAGAAGCCATTGCCTGAGGAACAAATTGCAATTAGGAAATGTACACTTATCGAGTCAACGCTTATATCTTTTAGATGAAATTCCTTTCCAATCTCGACGTTTAAATATCTTACAGTCAAATCTGTATTTTTGTGTCCACTTTCATTTCTTATTCAGTCTGAAACATTAATTTGTAGATAAACTGAACATACGGGTTGCACAGTCCTATGCTTCCATACGTGCATCCTGCTTCACGCGATTCCAATTATGATACTACAGAACGTATGAAACCTAATATTTGGACCTTATGATAATACATGTCAGTATATTATTTGTAATTAATATTTAGTCTAAAGAACCAAGGGAAAATTGTCAGTGGATTCCATTCACCATCAAAGTCAAATACGTGTACGAATGAAGCCGAGTTAATAACCTTTGCGAACGAGCCGAATAGAAGTTTCTGATTAGGTAGCGTCCCATTCATACTGTTTAAACGATCTATGTCACATTGTGACATGAATCTGGCGAATCGTTCATACCTTCCGTATAATCCATGTTACATGTTGACGCAAATATGTTGACTCAGTTAAGAGAAAGTACCCAAACATACCGAATGGTCTAATTCGTTCGCCTTGTGCAGATTACTGTCATCTCACATCTGTTTGGAATTTACTAAGGTGGTTATTTGATAACGTTTTCCAGTAGCTTCCCAAAGGTCGTTATACTTTCTGGTGTTTCTTCAGATTCATCTTCCATGAATTATATTGTCCCCTATGTATAGCCCACTGAGATCCCAAAAGGCCCATTAGTTTCAAAAATTTTATTCTAATATTTTATCACAAGTATAGAGGAACGTCAGTTCTCTCAAAATAGAATTCTACAGTTAACATATTTCATATTTTTTTTCTTCACCGCCAAGCTATTATTTATCCAAATAACCAAATTATTATTTGTCAACTGTCATGACAAAACATTACGATAGAGTCAACACATTGATAACACGTGTATGACATAAGCTTAAAGTAAATGTATGAATCCTAATAAATATGTGTTCATTTAGCTATATAGAACAAATAAAGGAGAAGAGCGAAATTGCATGGAATATATATATATATATATATATATATATATATATATATATATATATATATATATATATATATATATATATAATAGGATGAATGTAAACAAATATGCAACTTTGAAGAGACCACGTCGTAGGAATTAATGACATTTATATTAAAATCAGGAACTTTAACATTTAATTTTATTGCAAGTAACTTCCTGACTCAATGTGTCACCCTCCACTGGCTGAGGTAGCAACGAACAATATAAATATGAACTGTCTAAGTATTCTTCGAACCATATGCAATACCGTATGCATTGTTGCCTGATATTTCTTCTACGGATTTCAATTCCACATCATCTTTATATATATATTTTAAATAACATGTAAAATGCCAGCAATACCTGCATGGCTGTAATGTTACACCAAGTGTGAAAAGCCAGTGTACATGCAAGGTTGTAATGCAAATAACTAGTTAAATTAGGAATACGTATTTGGTCTTAAAGTAACATTTTATGTTTGTCTAATATGCAGCCCCTGGGAACACCTGCATGGTCGTGTGCGGAATAAATGTATTTACGAACGTTTCCAGGTGGTCGAGTGGTCTAAAGCACTCAACCTTTACCGATCACAGCAATCTCGCCTCATTCCGCGAAGGTTCGAGTCTCAGGTTTGCCAATTCGGGTATGCGAGGAAACTTAGCTTCCCGTGTTTCTGTATTCATTACATATTTTCCCAGGTTCTTCGTCAATGAATACTGGCCGCTGTGTTAAACCGAAACAACAGCAAAAACATTATTATAACAATGTTTTGATTTGCAAGTACGAAGCACATAATAACTCGATTCATTATATAAAAATGATATGACGCAATGCAAATAAAACATACGCCTAATATCAGACAAATCTAGAAAATGGCCATGAGAGATAGTTTTAAAACACCAAAAAGAATAGTGTTGGACCATCTTTGAAGAGAATAATAGTTAACCGTTATTTGAGCTCTTATATTCGCGAAGCAATTAGTTAGTTTGATCAGATTTTGAACTACAAATATGCCATTAATTAGATTTCCTGGACGTGAAAAGACATCCAGAAATAATCTCCTAAACTGCATGATTATTTACAAATATTGACCTAGTTACATATCTCAAACATAATTTGAGGATTGATGACACGCACCTCTTTATGGCATTGAAGAGTCTGTAAAAAAAAAATTCCTTGATGACTAAATCGTCTTAATAGATACATAAGTCCTCAAATTTCAAACAAATCAATAAATGAGGTATTTCAATGCACTAGCCGAACCATACGTGCCAAAATAAACTTTTCATTAGGTTTCAGGTTCTCCTGCATTCCATATGGAAAGTCTGTTTTAACTTTATGTCTTACATCATTCTAAGAATTTCTATTTTGGTCATATGAATTACCACGAATTAGTAAATTAAAAAAACTTTCATGGTCGATCTAATTTTATTCCAGTCTGTCTAAAATGTTCACATGCTGATAAATTGAAACTGGATAACACATCTTGCAATTGCCTGCAATGTCCTGTCCAAATGCCACCAAGATAACAAATTCATAGAACCATCATTGTATTTGGCTCTGAATTCAGAGTAATGATTTCAAGTTTGAAAATAGATTGCTCTGATATACGTTTGCATAAATCTTGTTTCCACATTTACTTGAATTTAAGCTTGAAATTTTATTGATGTTGTCGCTAAGGAAACAAAGTGAATTTCCTCTATTAGGCCAGCTCTATGATCTGAAATAAATCTTGTTGCATTATTACTTCTAGCAATTTATATCAGAAATGTTTTATCGAAGTATATCACCATGACTAAATGTGGACAGGCCTTATCAATAGCATCATCCATACCACATTATTGAATTAACTCGTATGTATGTATGCATGTATGTATGTATGTATGTATGTACGTACGTATGCATGATTTACGGCACATCAAGCACAATAGTTTACATGGCGTGAACTTTCGGTAAAGTTCGGAAAATGTAAATTTTATTTACGGGTAAATTTATGATAAATCCTTCCAAACAGTAATACAAAGGACAACAACAAAAATTTAAGAATATTTTCAAATGTATTTGAAACAAAATATATATATATATATATATATATATATATATATATATATATATATATATATATATATATATATATATATATGCCGCATTCCCTTAAAGCCGCTGTTACGGGCAAAACGTCTGATATGCCAAATAACATGAATGATGATGCATCGTGAAAGATAATGGTATAAACATGGCTGGGTGTCTTTTAAAACGAAATAATATCGAACATTCACATCCGTATGATCCATGTCTTTTCTCGGTCGAACTAAGAAACCCGGCAATTTGTCACATGCGTAACCGATATACAGGGACCAACCGATTTCAAGATAACATTTGAACACAAGAAACTGATAACGCCATCGTTATAAACAGGAGCAGCCAACGCCAGGCTATGTCGGATACGGTATGTCGTCCTTAAATGATATCATTTTAGATTACTTTGCTCCAAATATAAATAAACTGAATACGAATTGATGAAAAATGCTCATTCATATTTGCTTATGATTTATGTACAGACTTATTAAATTACAAATGTCTCAGATCCGCTTGAAAGTAAAATCGGGCCTAACTGTCATCCTTCTCTCTTGAATCAATGTGTCTGCCATGTGCGAATGTTTGTCATTAGTGAATATGTCGAAGGTATGACATCACTCCGTTAGGAGCATCCCGAAAAAGAACGGAACTACGAACGACTTAGTCCAGAAACTGCATATCTGAATGTTGTTTAACATTTACATATTTAGTTTTTTCAAGAACGACTAATATCTTATCGATGTCTAACAAATCATCTCCTTCCTTCCAAATTTTAGTCAGATTGCAAGAATGGTGAAATTTATAAACAAAACGGCGGTACTGGGGCTTTAAACAGTCCGAGATGTTACTGAATCGTCCTACACATCCTTACTACAGTTCACGTCGAAAACCGTCTTCGTCATACTCTTAAAGCATACACGCTCGAACAGAATCTGTTCAACTGTTAGCGGACACTGGGGTTATATACACTTTAGTCAAGGTTAATTCTTTAGCAGTTCTGCAGGATTGAAGGATCAGCACAATAGCCCTACGATTTGTTTCGTACGAAGGATTCCTTTCGCGAAAAGTGGGTATGATATTGTAATGTTGTGGTGTTTGCATTCCACATTTTGTTTCCAGGTATGCCAATTATGTTCGTTTATACACATTTTGAAATTAGTATATGGATTGTTCCATTCGAAAACCGGTGACCACAGGGGAGCTTTACTTGGTTTATCTTCTTGCAAGCTTTGTTGTGTTCTTAGACACCCACAAAATTACCTTGATACTTAAAATCTGCTACTCCAATGAGATGGAACAATATAAAATTGCATGGGTCATTGTTTGACAGGTTTGATCAGCAGAGCGCAGCTTCATTGAAAGCTAGAAATAAGGAAGTTTGTTTATTTGACATTTTCTGGCCCTCCACATTCGACCATTGATATTGTCTTTTAGATTGTGAGAAATATGTATCGATTTATATAGGAGTGTGGTACGGTAACAGAAGAACAACACGATTAACATCCAAAAGCTCCATTGGAGAAAGTCATTGGTATAATATTTGCATATGTCATATTATCTGTGATCGAAGCGGAAATAAACGTTTGATTTGATATATCTTAGTTGAAAAGTTAGACCTTAAGTCTTGTTAAAAATTTAAATTTCATTTACTCTAAATATTGGGAGAAAAAAGGCAGAGACTCTGCTAGTAATATCTTTATCCAATCGTTTGAGTCAGGTTTGACAGATGATTACACTTAGGATATGCCAAACATTTGACCTTTATTATCCGGCAGGTACATGTGAAATAGTAATATTCCGACGGGATTATGTCAGAAAGTATGCCAATAGTTTTCCGTGCCTTTGTGGTTCTTTCAGTGTTCTTTCCGGGTTTTTCCTCCCGTAAATATTCTGGTCGTCATGTATATCCTGTTATGTGCTGATGATTGGCCTTAAACAGTGCAACACCGAACCTATCCACATATTTGCAGGCCGTTTGCCTGTTTTGCTATTATGTTTTCCTATCATCCATCCATCAGTCTTTTACCAATTTGTTTTCCCACAATAAATCCAGTTCTCCACCATCAACATTTACGAACTTTGTGGATGGCTTTGCAACTGCGTTAATAAAGACTCATGTAGATTACACGGTAAAAAGTTTAAAATTAAAGGTCAGACATCAACAAAGTCTGAAAATAACTTGCGCGATGAGTAAGAAAGCAAATTGCTGATAAGGAACTCAGCAACTTTGTTTTCATAGTAACCTTAGATTCAGAATACCTAAGCTTGATCAAAGTTAGTGCATGACTTGCACTAACTTTATGTAGGAGACTTTTTGATTGGGGTGGGAACGATAAAGGAAAGTGTCACTATGAAAAATTGAGTATTATTTGTGATTTGTGGTGTGTATGGATATACCATACATGACGACCATCTTATTTTGTAGACCCCTAGAAGAATCGCTGACCCTAAGGTAGCTACTGGCAAGCCTTCTAACGTACCCACTTTGGTCGAGACAAGACTCGACCAAAGGTAAGATGAATGTGATCTGTGAACAGGAGAGTCTTAGATCACTTGCCCACCCGCAGCCCCGAAATGAAAAATATATTCTTGTAGACAAACCTTCGTTCTAATGTAAGCTCATTAACTAATCGTCGAAGATGTCTTACACTTGGGATGATCAATAACGCTATATGATCTGGGGCTCTAAATATTGGATACCACGAATTTGTTAAGTATAAGAGAACAGCTTCTACACAGTAGGTTTAATTCACGACTGCATACCTATATCATAGGCCTTGGTCCCTGAGAAGTTTAATCCAATAATCTTCTGACCCAATCATACTCTACTAACTCCTACATAAATGACTATTAAACACTGACATCATATATTGTGATGTTAACAGTTCTATTATTGAGCTTTGTGAACACTCTTTTGTCATTGTAATGTGTAATTTTGTCACATGACATCAAATGAACACATCAGAAACAATCCATTGTAATTACATCTGACTGATAGCATTATTTAAGCAACAACTGTGTACAAATAATGAATCAGCTGTCACTAGAACAAGAAATTTAATGTTTATATTTTCTAAAACGTGACCACAGATTGACTGTGCAAACGATCTAGATAACTGTTTGAATGAATCGCTTAACATCATTGACCACTATGGTTGCATATATGAGCACTATGATGCGAAAATTCTTGTACATTTGCCCTCGTGTACATTTTTAATGTGTGAGTCAAAATTGTTTCATTTCTTTCCGACTATGTCATTTTCTGCTGAACAAGTTTTCATTCATATCGCTACGATGTCTCCAGTGTGGAAGTGTATCGTGCCGCTGACATGTAACATATAGTCACACCCAGTCACATCGTCCTGACACCAGACCGATCAATCCTAACACTAACGTCTTAATGCTGAGCGCCAAGTGTGGCAGCTGCTAGTACCATTTTAAAAGTCTTTGGTGTCACCCGGCCAGTGTTCAAACCCGTTCTACCTCACTTAGACAACCAGATTGGTCGCCAGAGTACATGGCGTAAGGACTAAAACTGGCAAACAAACCTTAAATGAATCATTCACAGCAGGGAATCGTCCTTCAAGGAAATAAATACATATATGTGACCATGTAAAGACTTAAGTAATACAATAACGGCACATATAGTTTCCATCATATCGTTGCTGATCCTCATTGTGTTTTTCAGTAAAATCTGCATTAAAGCCAACAGTGTAAACGTCATTGTAAATATTTATTTTTTGTTTCTCGTTTACAACAACAAGTAGACATGATGAATTCAATGACTTTGGGGTCAGGGAGATACATAAATTGGGAAGTTGTTAAATTCATACACCGTTCGCCCTAGCAGCAACTAAATCGTTAGAACCTCAAAAGGTGTCTTGAAATATATGTAATTACTAAAGCTCCTTGTGATGGTCAGTTCTTAAATTCCGTTTCGCGGTGAAAACTTCAAATTGTTGTCACGGCTGCGTTTTTGTTCTTGTGATCAGAAATATTTTTAGTCCGTATTAACAATGATATGATTTGGTGAGTTTATTCAGTTGAATTCCAGATATGAAACAATTTTCTTTAATTATAGCCAAGATTATTTTTTCTCCCGTAGAACATCTTCAAACAGAATAAATATTCTAGTCACGGCGTCAAAAGGTCACAAAGGCTTTTAACGTCGTTCGGTAAAGAAAACTGTAGCAATCAGTTATTAAGAATCAGCTTGATCCGTACATAAAATGATTGATGTTGTAAGCCAGGGAAAACGTTATACAATAGAAATAAAGTAGTGCTTATACGTGCCATAAATCTCGCGTACAGCACAGAACAGCTCAGAACATACAGATCGAGCGATCACCAAGTGACCTAGGAAGACCGACTAAGTAATTACAGTATTTGAACTGCTAAACATGTATACTACTATACAGGATATCGTTACGTTTCTGCTTTTATCCTAAGGACATCAATCCAGATAACACACCCGCGTTATACCAACATTGTGTTAACGTTGTCCCACTGTAGCCCAGAGTAATTTCTTCGTTTGCCTTCAACTGGGGCAAATCGTTGGATAAATGTTGGCTAAACGATGAACCTTCTTAAAACACCATTGACCCAGCATCACAATTTTATAATTATCCGTAGGGTCAACGTTAGCGAAACTGAGATTGAACGGGAACAATGACCTTAGGTCAACGTCATTTAGCCCAGTTTGGAGGACGTGTTTGAAAAGTTGGTATCCACCGTACCAACGTACGGTCACACGTGATATCATGTGACATTTTAAATGAGTCGATGTATCTAATATTCTAAATCTAGATTATATTACGGCTGTATAAGCCTCAACAATTATATCAATAATGTCAACATAATTCTAGATGTAATTACCAAACTATAAACCTTCAAACGTTCCCATCCCCGCTATGCTATACTTGAATAACAACCATGCCATCTATTTTCCAAGAGTATTTTAGCTATTTATGGGCCGGATAAATTTATCAATAATAATAATAATAATAATAATAATAATAATCGCTTTACAGTATTAGTTAACACGTAAGGACGCACACACGCACGCACGCACATACAAAATGCTATCATTGTGTCCATTGTTACTTGTTTAGGCTATAATAAACATTAACACAGAAAGAGTGAAAACAACAAGCTTCTTAAAATTTAACAAATAATTTATTTTCCTGGAAAATTCTTTAAAAATGAGAAAAGGAGAATATCGTGCGGTTCAAGAATCAAATCCAAAAAAAATCTAAGAATAATTCACGAATTAAATTGCAAAAGTCCTAGTAATAAATGTTCTAATAATTTCAAGTTCAAATCCTGATGGAAAATCCAAAATGGATGACGATAACGTATGCTCTAGTCAGTAATGTGCTTATCTACAGTTCCTTGTAGAAGTACAAATAATGTCACTCTGGTGTTGAAAATCCAAATTAAATTTGTAAGCAATGCCTTTCCAAAATTTCTGTGTCAGCACTCGTCAAAATATTTCTATAGAAAAAAGAAATAATCCTCTTGAAATCAAACCGATCTGAATAATTATTATTGCTCAAATCTGGCTAAACAAATTAACTTGACATCAGTATGAAAAAACCAAAACCTGAGCAATCTCTCTCTACACATCATTATTATAACTAACAAATGCTTAGTTATGGAAAAACCAGGACTGAGAAATCAAAGGGGGAGGGGAGTCAGGTAATCATGTTTATATCAAATGCACAGAATATGGCCTTGATTAGACCAACGATTTTATTCCCAGAATTAAAAAAAATAAAAAGTGTTTACTTCTTAACGCACGTAGTCCCATCATGACCTTGACAACACCCAATCATTTTAAAATAAAATAAAACTTTGTTTGCTAATTCTGATTCCATGTCTGAATGTAGATCAACACTTGTTGTTTATAAGCTATCAATCAAGGTCAAACAATTTTCTGAAAAAGTGTCATCTCTAGTGAATACATTTCATTACAATAGCATGTAAGACATTAACAATTTATAACAGACAAACAAACAATTAATTTAAAATACATAGATATTAAATCAGATATGCGTAACAACATACACATAAAGCAATTAGTTCCAGTTTGCTGGGCCTTGATTTGGACTATTACGTTGTCCATATAATTGGCTTTAATTGTGGGAATAATGAGAAAGGAACGTTAGGGCAAGAGCGTTTCCAGAATGGGCTTGGATTGGTATGATGAAGCAAACAGCTGATTGTAACAGAGGAAGGAGATTTTGCGATCATCAAGCAAACTGATGTCAATGGAGAATAGGTGAGGTATACGTGCATGGTTCAAGGACGATCCCGTGGGTGGTATTTGGAAGTTTTTAAAATGTCTATTGGAGGAGGTGATGAGATGAAGCAGAGATACGAAAATCACAATAGTCAAGTCTTGAAATTACTAAGAATACAGAAGTGTTATAGTGGCATAAAAACCATTAAAAAAAAGATGCAAATAGAGCACATGCGTTACAGCTCCAGATAAGCAGCATTGCCTTTTTTGCATGACGTGTTTGTGCAATGAGAGACAACTTTAAAGAATGTCACCTAAAATTTCGTACTGATTCTTTAAATTTAATTTCGTTGATCCTGATAATTGTTGTCATTAGTAAATGATATCAATGAGAAACTTTGTGTTGGTTGTATCATCAGTTATCCACGGTGTCTCATCAGAAACAAACTTCTTTATGCCGATGATGTTAGCATTGACTTTGAAGTGTGACTTGTATACCTTCATAAATAAATAAATAAATATATATATATATATATATATATATATATATATATATATATATATATATATATATATATATATATATATATATATATATATATATATATATATATATATATATATATATATATATATATATATATTCATGAACAAATACATTTGCCTGATAGAAAATGAAAACTATTCTGTTAATTGAAAAGTTAAAATGAAAATACATGAAGGCAGCAACAAGATATAACAAGGAACAAAGATCGCATACTTAAACGTTCAAACAATTATGCCACTTCATGTACGGGTTCTATAGATCAAATGTCGAGGATGTATTGACAGAAAAACAAACTATTCGAATTGAGATAAATAAAATACATTTGATGTATATTAAATAACTCGCGCTTACGTGTGTAGTTAGAGACTTTTATTTTCAGATAGACAATATTACACTTGAAAAGATTGGGACCAGCATTACACCAACATATATATCCCAAAGTCGGTATTACAACCACATTGTGTATTTCCCAACGTCAGATCTACAACGATTGAACAAGTTTGGTGAAGCTTGTGGTTTATTTTCTAACATGAACAATTGAAGAATATTCCAACGTTTCCCAAAGTCATATAGCCTGCGCTGAAAACACAATCATTTGCCAACGTTAGCCCAGATTGCTGTGCTATTTGGAAACAAACTTACTTAGTGGGCTACAATAAGTATTATATAGAAATGTTGTTTTTACATTTCTCAAATATTAACGACAATAATTTTATTCTTGCGTCATCATCTCATTCAACTAATTCAAACCCATATATGACTTACTCGAAAGGATGATTAAACTTACTTTTATCCCTTTAGATCTTTGATATTGTCATTGGCAGAAATTAATCAAGCCTGAGCTTTTATAGTACAAAAGTTAGTATTTATTGATTATCAAAATGTTAAATATTTCAAATACTTTCAAAAATTAAAAATGTCGAGAAATTATATGATACAAGAAATGTATATATGCTTGACATTTCCGTACATTAAACATCTTGTGTCCCCTGAGTATAGTCCAAAATAGTCGAATATACCACAATGCTGCTCTCGTCGATAAAAGTGCATCAACTGGATGCATGTAACGGTAAAAACCAGACAATCTGCAGCCCCACCACACCCCACAAAAATATAAAATAATGAAAGGCGCTTGTAACGTTTGTAAGAAACAGTCTAGATAGTAAGTTGAACATTTTTTTCTCAAAATTTGTTTTTCAGTGTAGGAGATTTTCTGGAATATGATTTGATGACCGTTGGCCCATACCATCGAATGATGATGACCATTATGATCGAGATCAGTCCACATAATCAAAATTGATATCGGAACGATTTCATTTAAATATGGATTTATAATGACGCCGGTAAAATACAATATCAGCTTGCATATGACTTGTCGTTGCATATATCATCTTTATTTAGTCTGGGTCTCGTTTGATTATGGTACATATTTGGTTTCCTCTGTTTTCAAAATTATAGAAGACTGTTTAAGAGACACTGTGCATATTTTTGTAATTATACAGGGTTTTCTCTACATTAAAATAAAGTATATTTACTCTTGAGCTTATGGAAATACTTCAGTAACGTTTCTCCAAACACATATATAACAAAACGACATCATTTTAATTTTGAATTACATAAATATTCAATTAAGCCACACATACACTCTTTTGGAATAGTGTAAAATGTGTTTTTGATACTAATGATGTTTATGGTAGTACAAAAACATCACCAACACCAATTAATTAACCAAATTAGTTCAGTTGTAAGTATTGTAATTATGAATGATTCAGGTTTGGAGTTCAAATTCCTTGAACAATATTGATTTTCTCTTTTACTTCGTTGTTCACCTGTCATACTCAAGTGAGATTCGTAAACTTGTGTTCTAGATAAACAAATCACGACATCCTTTGATGTATGTAATTTATTAATAGTTCTAAATGTGCAGACTGGGTCTCGGTCTGGGTATCAGAATACTGCAGCTTTGTTTACAATCATTTGATAACACAATATGTGCAGCTTGATAATTGGTTTACATATCAACAAGTAACGGTTAAGGTGAGCATTAAAACAAAGGCTTTATAACGAAGTCTTCTCATCAAAAATATGTTGTTTTGCACAATGGTAAGCTCCCAAGCTTCTTTTTTTAGACCCCAGAGTCCTAATTTATCTTTTTTAATACCGTATATTTGAAGCATAATTTTTGTTGGATAAAATTTATGGGTGCCATGGTGTTTCAGATAGCAAAAGGGCGGACCCGTTTTCAGTGGTCGAGAGTTCGACACCGCACGAACCAGTCCGGGTATCAACGTGTCCTTGAGAAAGACCCTTCGTTCCAATTTACTTGGCAAGATATAGGTAATAATGTATTGCAAGTGCGTAACACCACTAAGAACAAAAACACAAAAATAAAAATATTGGCCATACTAATATTCACCTTCTCAGCTTAGGAAATCATTTTCTCCAGTTTTAACTTACACTATTAGAGTCACTCTTTTCAGTGAAATAATAAATGTACCCCATCGTCATAGGAAAATAAGTTTGCTTACATATGTAAACATGTTTGAAGTATGTTATTATTAACTAGCGGACTACTGTATGTTTGAATGCTCTTTCTGACGATCAGCGTTGGCGTCTGATTTGGTGCAATCGGAATTAATCGTTTTAGAGGACTCTAGACGAACATTTGTATTAAGTACTGTAATAAACAAAATACACCCTTTTAAAGTGTTTATTTAAACTTCATAGAAAATGGTTGACTATAAAGATGGCATGGTGTACGAGGCATGGAAGATAAAACATAACAGTGTAACCGGCGAGATTCTGATTATACACACTAGTGTGAAGAATAATTGAAACACATTCACCAGTTTTCACATACTGGAGAAGTAGTGGACATTCACAGTATTTCATTTAATGAGCCATGATATTTGGCTGGCTTTAAAGATTATAATTTTCCTCGCCAACCAATATGTGTATTTATTTAGTATTTATATGTATTACCACATACTGGGTACCGTTTAAGAATACGTACTTCAAGACCTAATTGCATGCTTTATGTACAGCCAGATGAACTGTTAAGGGAGGAATAGTAAATGGTGTTTTCGTGATTGCAGCTACTGTTGATAAGTGAAAACCGACGCACCTCTTCTGCATGAGGAGCTCGTGGTTGTCTTGCTTCATGCAATTGACGTTTAGCAGTTATTGAAAATTATAAGCTTTTTATACCAAAAAGGAACATTTTAATAAAGGTATCATTATGTCAAACTATAATTGTCTATCATGATTAATCATACGACCCAATCATACCATCGTCAGAAATAACAAAATGCTATAACCAGATCGCTGTTAAAGAAGTCGAGGCTATAAATCGCATTGTCCTTATAAGGTATTACTATTAGTAGGCAAGAGGTTCTCATAACAACCAATATCTCAGAGGCAATAATCCACATACATTTTGTGACATAAACCGATGAACGTTAATATGAAATTGTACATATTGATTGCCGGTTCGTTCTTAGTATAAACCTTCAAAATTGTAAACCTTCTATGACGTGAGTACATTTCTTTAGTGCTGGAACGCAAGACCTGTATGTTCAAGGGATACCTCCTTTACAGTATGCACCGATTGATACTAAACTGGATAGAAGTCACAGTTTTAGGCTCGTACTCCTCGCTATTTGTTTTTTTGAAAAAGAAGAAATATTTTGCTCTGTGCCCTAAAGCTCAAGTCATTGACAACTCTACGACTGTACTGTCTCCCACTCTTGTCAGTCACACCCTCAACAGCATCATGCCTTTTCTGTTTTTCTTTTGGTGTTGCCATATTTTACATTGTATGTATATCTTTATGAGTTACTTCCGTTAACGCACAAAACATGTTTTCCTTTTCAATATTATAGTCCAGTTATAACATTATATTTGATAACGCTTCTGAAATGCTCTCTATTCGAATCCGCTGTATGTCTGACATTTTCCCACTGAGCACCCGCACGGTATGCGTTTCCCTCTACAGGTTGTTACGCATATTGATAAAATGTGTATTCGCATTTATGATACTAGTTTGCAAGGGTGATTTAGTTAATACAATTTTAAGTAATAATTTTCTTAATGATAGTAAGTTCGCACTTTAAGGATTAGCCATTCTTGTATAGTCCATACATTCGTTCATAAGATCCATTTTTGAGTTTTGAGTAGTATTGCTAATCCAGGTAAATATCAAGTGATTTTGTCTTCAGAACAAGAGTTATTGAAAGTACAGGCTGATCTAATTAATGATGAGTCAGTGTCAAAACAGCTGACTTTTATTTACAAATAATATTATTGATTGCGACACTTTATGTACTACGTGTTAGCTTCGTACATGAGAGATGAATCGATGGTTATTTTGTATATTCCTAGTATTAATATAGGTCCCTAAAGGCATTTCAATTGACAGGCTTCATTTATATAATTGAATATTTCGTTAGAGTTATAAAGTGCTCAAACTACTCGAATTATTATTGTTTGGAATTACTCTAAATTCATTTAAAGACATGTTGGATTATATCATTGTGATTCATTCATTAGTGCTGGTACACCAGTACAATCGTTAACATCATTCTGCGTCATTTTGGATTACTCGATACTTTCGGATGCGACATGACTATTTAGGACTGCTTATAATTTCATTATCCATACTGTAATTTATTGTTAATTTCTTTTCTTTTTTTGTATTTTAAGGAAAGTAATTGTATTTTCCATTATATAAAACTTGATGGTTTCCGCTTCTTTATGTCATTTAGTTTAAAACGATAGAGTCAGAACAAGCTATTATATATATTTGAGAGAGGGAATTGTATTAGATAAGGCTGCTTGCAACGTTGGTAGTTTAAACAGTGCAGTGAATGTTGGCATGCTTTTACGGTACTTTCATCTAACGTGACTAAACTTTCTTTGCATATGGTAGTGATGAAAACTATGCGTTATTTAACGCAGAAAGCTGATAGACTGGCTGCTCATGTCTTCTTGAATAATGTGTCTGAACCAGTCCATAATAACCCGGCTTTAACAGTTAGACAATACCAAACTTCTGCAAGTGCAATACATGAACTAAGAATCTTTTGAGAGGTGATATCTGAAATAAGGCCAAACTATATACCCTACATCCCAAAGTATTGCACCTTTCTCTTTAAATACAGTGAAAATAGTGACGATTTAACTCAAAAGAAATGAAAGTACAATTATACGATCTAATTAATTAGCTACTGATATTTCACATATATGCTTAAGTTGATAAATACAATGATTCAGTTATCGGAGGGTATGTGTAAAGACATTTATGATGACAGGAAGATGTGCAGATGAAAATATGTTTGAAACATAAGGTAGCCATTGCTAAATGTTTTCCCTTACTTATTTTATTTTTCTGTCCCGATTTTGATCTTACTACGTAGAGGTAGCTAGCTCTACTTAAGATATGATACAGTGACGATAGCATAAAACTAGTTATAGCATCTTTCCCTACACCAGTTTATACTTCATGACGTCCTGGTACTGATTAAAGCGCAGAAGGGATGATAAGTGTAAATCACCCAAACAGTAGTAATATCAAAGGCAATGATAAAATCCACTGATTAGTTTATCACCAAGCGATGCTAGTATCCGCTCTGTTAAGCTGCCCTGATTATTTTATTTATGTATGCATTACAGTAGGATAATAATGAACCCAAACGAGGTTGGAGCCGGGGTATCTCAAATGGCAGAGTTCGATGTTTGCAAAGTCAGTCCGGTTCAGGTGCCTCGACGTGTCATTGCAAATGGCACTTTGCTCCCATCTAATCTGCACAGTATAGTCAATTATGAATTAAATCTTGCCATTAAGGCAACCAGGCCATACTTGTCTTATGTTTTGTGGGATTAACGCCATTGGTCAGCAAACACATATCTCTGCATACGGCGGCCAGTACATCTGGTGAAAAAGGACTAGGAGAAACACCAGGAAGGACCAGTGATTCTTGGAAAGCTACTGGCAAACATTCCCGCATACCCACGATTCTCAAGCAGAGATTGGAACCAATGAGGACAAAAGTGATAGGTAAAGACGAACGCCTTATATCACTCACCCGCGGCCCCGCAATCAAACCAAACTCAAATCAATAAAGAAATGTTACTATCCGAAGGTATATTATAAATGTGGATTATAGGAGTAGAATAGTGAGCAGAAGTTTATTCTGAGAGTTATAGCAGTGCAAGTTATTCAAGACTTTCTTTCACTTTCTACTTTTCTAAATATCAATGATATATTTCCAACTTAGCACTATTCTGAAGAATTTGAGAGCACTTCTCAAACAAGCAATGTGGAAAACAGCACATAAGAAATCTTACTAGTTCCGCCCAAACATCCATTGGAGAACAACCCAAACAGCAATAGTAGGAGGTGCTGCTCTACACAGTATGGTATTAACAATAAGAATATAGCAAGACATTAACCTAATAAAGTTAAACCTCAAAGTATTTCTCGGATTTATTACAAAATGTGACGCAAACATGGAGAGCCCATACGCCGGAGTATTTATTCGCAAAACATATTCATGTGGTAATGGTGCAAATGGCAGGTTGTACGTACACATTTGATAACCCATCAACCGATCAGTTACAAAAATTCATTAAAACAATTGAACACGCCAGTTATGACAAAAGGTCCATTTTTGGATAGTTGTAACAAGACAAACAAAAGAACATCGTTCATTTGACCAGGCACATCAACAGAAGCTCACAGCAAAAAAGAAAATAATGTATGTACCATAGACGCAAAATTCATACATCCAGTTATCACGTCCGAAGGACATATATGACACACTGTGATGCTCACAGAACAAATGCCGTTTTTGAGATAATATATTTGCCGTGAGCCAATAAATCTAATGCAACGAGTGGTTGACTCGGTTGCCTGGTAGACTCTGGTATTAAACTGTCTCCATTCTGTAAAATAACTATGGAAGTTATACATCCTTCACATCAATTTCAAGAGCAATACAAGCTCGAAACACCAAATTCACACACACACACACACACACACACACACACACACATACACACACACACACACACCACCTTTATCTAGTTTCGCCCGAAAGTCAAACAAGACTTTCTACTGTTTCTGTAAAAATAATAGCGTATAAGCCACTTGATACATATCAATGAGTTAGTAATAAGGTTCAAACATATTTTTAAGTCAGCTTTATTTACAAGGATTCGTAGATATTTATATTTTAATTTTTATAAACATTCATGGTGCAATCTTTCGGCGACATCATGTAAACTACGTATATCTTTGTTGATAGCGTGTATGTTTATGTCACTAAAATAGATTATAAGGTCATTTGTATCATCATCGTTCTTACGCATCGAACCGTTAGCATAGATAATGGAATACCATACCATAGCCCCACATATTAGCTTGATATTTTGCCCACTTCTAGGTCTAACCTCCAGAATGATATCTTCGAGCGTGATGCCCATGCTTCTATATAGACACAGTTTTCTAAAAGTTAATCGTGGGATTGCAGTTACGTTACATAAAGCGCAATTTAATTACTGGAAATGTAGTGCATGAATTTGTAGACGTAGCGGGGATCTAGCAATGTAGATAGTAAGAGGAATATTCCAAAGTATGGAAGGGGTTTGTTGATCATGCAAGTTGACTATGTGACTGTTGCTTGTGCTGAATATTCCATCAATAATTCTTGCTGCAAACAGTGCTAAAATAGCTCACATTTACTTGCATCATTCTTAGATTGAATACATACTGTATATTGGTTGTTTGATTTATTCTGCATGCAATTTAAGTGCTGGAGATATTGCAAAATGCCACACCACTATCCGGGGTTAGGGTGGATCTCGTATCTTTGCTTATGGCAATATCAATAAATAATATCGGGTACAGATTAAACACCCCAGGAGAAAACCCACCCCTAAAGATAAAAGATAGGACATAATTCCCTCTCCTTATGAGTTGATCCCCTATTAAACTTGTTTTTAACCAATACAAATATACATCTTTGTAGGTCGCCATGGACCATTTGATTCTGAAGCTTTGTGTGGGCACAGAGTCTGATGTTTAATTCAATAAAGTACGATGAAATATCTGACAACACGAAATCACCTTATCGGTACAACAAATAGTCACAAGGAGTGCAAGCGTGACCCCAACAAAAGGAGCCTGATGTTTTATCAATAAAGTACGATGAAATCTCTGACAAAATCAAATCACTTTATCGGTACTATAAACGGACACAACGAGTGTAAGCGTGACCCAAACACCCGCTCGATTCGACTTCTCTCACACGTCTTTAATTGCTTCAAACGCGCGAGAAAACTAAAACAAACTACACATGTCCATTCAAATGACAGTAACGTACCAACACATAATTCTCGGACGACCATCACATGAATCCAATCATGCGAATTAACCTTTATTTTCACCATTATGGTCACAAAGCCTCTCTAGCAAAATCCATCAGACGGAAGTAGCCTATTCAACCACGGGATCAATAACATCATGAAAGTAATATCACAAGATAGAATGTTTAAACTGCTTTTTATTTCAGATTGTATCTCATAATTTTTCTGTATATGAATTGTCACAGAAAAAAAAATTGTGTGAATAAACATAAATGTAAAGAATGTATCAAAGTGTAAATAGGTGAGTTGATATCTGAAGACAAACCGCATTGCAACCTGGTAGCATCTTTGTACATAAAGTACAAAGGCGTCATATCATGAGTAACTACATTACATCCATATTGCAGGTTTATTGGACACACTGAGTCGTCTGAAAGGATGTGTTAACATGGCCAACGACCTGCATTTTGGAAATATTTTTTTATTCTGAGCAAATTTCTTATGGTGGAAATTTTGAATTCCGAGAATAAATTACATTAACGTTAAAATGCATCGCAACTTCACAGTTTTGACTCACGAATGTCTATGCCAACGGCATTGTAGCACTATTAATGATGGTGATGTGTGGATTGCCGAGATACTGTAGGGAACGATGCGTTATTATCTAACTTTTATGATAATAGTGTTCATTCTATTTTTAATAACACTTGAGTTACCGTGTCTAAACCTAATGTGCACTGTGATAATAGTTTCCACTCTGCTTGAAGCACATTATGGAATTCTCTTTTCTACCTCTGCCTCGCCATATATATATATATATATATATATATATATATATATATATATATATATATATATATATATATATATATATATATATATATATATATGTGTGTGTGTGTGTGTGTGTGTGTGTGATGTGATGTGATGTGATGTGATTTGGAATTTTAACGTAGCTTTAACAATTTTTCAGTCACATCACTACGATGTCTGCAATGTGGCAGTTTATAGTGATGTCTAGCACTGGGGCATCATGCCGCAGACACGTAGCATGATGTCCCACCCAGTCACATTATCCTGACACCGGGCCGACCGGTCCTAACACTAACCTTTTAATGCTGAGCGCCAAGCGAGGCAGCTGTTAGTACCATTTTTGTAAGTCTTTGGTATGACTCGGCCGGGGATCGAACCCACGACCTCCCGCATCCGAGGCGGACGCTCTAACCACTAGGCCACCGGAGCGGTATATATATATATATATATATATATATATATATATATATATATATATATATATATATATATATATATTTATGGTCCTTCTTAGTTTGAAGTTCCATCAAAATGCACTTTTCAATATTGAAGTCACTAACTATTGCACGACACAAAATGTTATATTGTGATGGTATAGATTGTATAAATAATTCCTGAGGATACAGTATTTAAACAGAGGGAACTATTTTTACTTCCAGCTAATTTAAATCATCCTCGTTTGTTTCATATACAGTGGTGTTCTGTACAATTATTTTGCAGACACCAAACACTAGAAATGACTTCAACTGAAGAAGGTTTACAAGTTTATACTAAAATAGTATATACGTATAAGTATTTATACATATTTATTTCTCAAGAGTAAAATCCAATCGCAACATCATTAAATACGTTTTGTCCATGCACACAACCACCAAATAAAGGTACGGCCACAAACAGAAAACAGTGGCATGAAACTAGCTTGCTTCACACATGTAATTTACGAATTCGTGCTCTACTAGACTCCAGAATGCGGTACTGCACCTATTCCTGTTCTCGTTTCTCCCTAATGTTTATAGCATCTAATCCACGCACACATAAAAGAAACGATGTTGCACACCCACTGGCACAATCATTGTTGCTTAGCGGACACACCAGTACATCGACCAAGTAATAGACTCTGAACAAAGTACAAAATCACTCTGCATCAAGGTGTCTATACGTTGTTCTACAGAAGTACAAATGTGTACCAGGCAGAGCGGAATGTGCTATTCATGGATGCTGCAAGAGAATGCATGATAATGTTAGCTAGCATTTTATGAAGGAATATATATATTACCATCAGCCTACTTAAATATTTTTCAACTTGTACACCATGTTATTTCCCGCTCGGCGGATACCTCTCTATCTGACACACACACACAGATATATATATATATATATATATATATATATATATATATATATATATATATATATATATATATATATATATATATATATATATATATATATTTGCAAATTTTGAAATTATTCAATGCATGAAACAAGATGAGAAATATGAAATCTTGTATCTTCTTTCGAGATCTTAAACGTCAAGCAGCTAATTATTGTATGTACGTATAAATTTACATGAAGTATGTGTTCATGGATGTATCATTCAATTCATGTGTACCTTCCGACTGTATGAAAACGGTCATAATTCATTCCTCTTCATTTTCCTTAAAATGATATTAAAATTGGCCCCATTTGTTTACACCTCAATGGTCAAACATACTTAACATTTGACTATATCAGTAACACATTGTGCATGAACTAAAACAACATATAGGCAACATGGTTGTGGGTGATTATCTATAAGTAACACATAACCGAATTTAATGATGCTTTCAATGTCAGGCTCTCCTTTTGATGCAACAGTTTATTTGTTCCAAGGCATATATAATCTAAGTAACTTTTTCAATATATATGACTTTGTCGTACAGCTGAAAAGGTAGTACCGGGATAAATAATATATTGCTACTTTTCGAAATTTATGTTAACTTGTACAAAGATGTGTTGTGATGTGATGTGATTTGGATTTTTAACGTAGCTCTAACAATTTTTCAGTCATATCGCTACGATGTCTGCAATGTGGCAGTTTATAGTGATGTCTAGCACTGGGGCATCATGCCGCAGACATGTAGCATGATGTCCCACCCAGTCACATTATCCTGACACCGGGCCGACCAGTCCTAACACTAACCTCTTAATGCCGAGCGCTAAGCGAGGCAGCTGTTAGTACCGTTTTTGTAAGTCTTTGGTATGACTCGGCCGGGGATCCAACCCACGACTTCCCGCACCCGAGGCGGACGCTCTAACCACTAGGCCAATTTACAAGAGTTTGCGGACATTCCGTGAAGAAATATGACTTGATTGATAACTCTCTCTCTCTCTCTCTCTCTCTCTCTCTCTCTCTCTCTCTCTCTCTCTATATATATATATATATATATATATATATATATATATATATATATATGAATGTGTAATTGGCTTCCCTGATGGTGCCGCTGTCAGCCAGTCGGGTCTCCTGGAGGCAGGCAATGTCGATGTTCAGTCGGGAGAGTTCTCTGTCAATGACGGCAGTCTTCTGTGCATCGTCGATCTGCTGTAGGTCAGTGGTCAATCCAGGACACATGGTCCTGATGTTCCAGGTTGCAAAACGAAGAGTTGGAGTCTGTTTATTTCTTCTTTTAGTCTTTCCTGGTGCAGAGTTTTGTGGCCCACTTGTCGAGATGGTTCTCTAAGCTCCACGCACCCAGTGAAGCAGGCAGGCCATGGCGGGCAGCACCTTACTGACTGGGGGCTGCCCAGCTTGAGGCGGGCGGTAGCTGTCCAGTGAGACCTGATGATCTCTCCCACCGTCAGAAGTAACCCCTGGCGCCAAGCTCTACGCCAATCGAGCTTTGACTTAGAACCGGTAAACTGCTACTTCTCGTGTTGTGCCGACGCCGTACGACGACGCTGGAGTGTCCTCTCCAGTGGAGCTATGAAGCCTGGGCAGGGTGGTATGGAGAATCAGCTGTTGCCCATGCAGCAGATCCCCCCTCTCCACGCAGCTGGTGTGCCCAAGGGAACGACGGATGCCGATACAGCTTGGCACCAACGGCGTCGCAGGAGTTGCCGGAATGACGTTGAAGTCAATGTCATACCGCCTTAGGGACTCCATCTCCGGATTTTCTGTCGGGGTTTACTCCCTTAGCCTTTCCCATGAGTGGGTATAGCCACAAGGCAGCAGAGGTTTGGAATCGGAGTTTTCCTTCTCCTAGATGAGCTACCATCCAAGGTTTACGAGTCCCATCTACCCGAAGCAGGGGAAGCCCTTGGATGAACCTAGGCAGCATGGTGTAGGCTTTGCCGTCAAGAACACGCTAATCGCCTTCATTGAACCTCCATCATCAGGTACTGAGAGAATCCTTGCCCTCCGGCTGTCAAAATCCTTAGGCCCGGTCAACATCTTCAGTGTGTATGCCCCAACCCTCTACTCCACCTACGAGGAGAAAGACAAGTTTTATGAGGCTCTGGATCAGGCAATATCCAGCATCCCCAACAATGAAAGCCTTTACTTACTAGGAGACTTCAATGCTAGAGTGGGAGCTGACCATGAGGCCTGGTCCACCTGTCTCGGTTTTTACGGAAGGGGCAAGATCAACGAGAATGGTCAGCGACTGCTGGAGATGTGCTGCTCCCACAGCCTATGTGTGACAAACACTTTCTTCAAATGCAAGGAGATCCACCAGGTGTCGTGGAGACACCCACGTTCACGCCACTGGCACCAGCTAGACCTCGTCATCACCAGGCGTGCAGAACTGGCCAGTGTCCTCCTTACCCGCAGCTACCACAGTGCCGATTGTGACACGGACCATTCCCTGGTGGCCAGCAAGGTGCGAATATTACCCAAGAAGCTGCACCACGCCAAGAAGAAGGGTCACCCACGTATCAACACCTACTGTGCAAGCAACCCAGAGAAAACACAGCAGTTCATCAGCAAACTGAAGGAAGCCCTCACCAAAGTGACACCTGATGACACCATTGATTCCAAGTGGTCCCATATCCGTGACTCTGTGTACAAATCAGCCATCACAGCTTACGGGAAGAGGGAGCGAAAGAATGTCGACTGGTATGAGGCAAACTGGGAGGAGATGGAGCCCATGACTGAGGCAAAGAGGAAAGCCCTTCTGGCATACAAGGCTGCACCTAGCCCCAGAACACTACAAGCCCTCAGGATTGCAAGGAATAACGCCCAGAAGACCGCCCGCCGCTGTGCCAACACCTACTGGCTGAACCTTTGCAACAGTATACAGACAGCTGCTGACACCGGGGATACAAGAGGAATGTATGAGGGTATCAAAAAAGCGACAGGCCCCCCCAGCTACAAGACCGCCCCCCTCAAGTCCAAGACGGGCGAAGTCATCACAGACCAGGGGAAACAACTGCAGCGATGGGTTGAGCACTATCTTGAGCTATATGCAACCCAAAACAATGTCACTGGAACTGCCCTGGACGCCATTCCAGACCTGCCTGTCATGGAGGAGCTAGACACACAGCCCACCCTGGAAGAGCTCGGAAAAGCCATCGATTGCCTTGCCTGTGGGAAGGCTCCTGGAAGCGACGGCATTCCGCCTGAAGTCCTCAAGAGCGGAAAACCAGCACTGCTCCAGCCCCTACACACACTCCTCTGCCTTTGCTGGGAACAGGGATACATCCCACAGGACATGCGTGATGCCAACATCGTCACTTTGTACAAAAACAAAGGAGACCGTAGCGACTGCAACAACTATCGGGGCATCTCCCTCCTCAGCATCGTCGGAAAGGCCTTCGCCCGTGTTGCCTTGGCACGCTTGCAGATCCTAGCCTCCCGCATCTACCCGGAATCCCAGTGTGGATTTCGAGCCGGCAGGTCAACTGTAGACATGATCTTCTCACTACGTCAGCTGCAGGAGAAGTGTCGCGAGCAGCGGATGCCCCTCTACATTGCCTTCATAGACCTGACGAAGGCGTTTGACATGGTTAGTCGGAGTGGACTCTTCAGACTCCTGCAGAAGATCGGCTGCCCCCCACGTCTGCTTGCTGTCATTATGTCGTTCCACGAGAACATGCACAGCACAGTGTGCTTCAATGGCGCAACATCTGAAGCATTCCCAGTCGTTAGCGGAGTCAAACAAGGCTGTGTCCTTGCACCGACGCTCTTTGCCATCTTCTTCTCCATGCTTCTCCAGTATGCATTCAAGGACTGCAGCGAGGGAGTGTACATCCATACCAGGGCTGACGGCAAGCTGTTCAACATCGCCCGTCTCCGTGCTAAGACTAAAGTCACAGAGGTACTCATCCGTGAATTGCTCTTTGCCGACGATGCAGCCTTGACATCACACACGGAAGATGGACTCCAGCAGCTGGTATGCTGCCTCTCCCATGCATGTAAGGAATTTGGACTGACCATCAGTTTGAAGAAAACAAATGTCATGGCACAGGACACAGACTCCCCTCCCTCTGGGTACAATTTGGAAGTTGTCGAGAACTTCACATACCTCGGGTCTAACATCTCCAGCTCACTCTCCATTGATTCTGAGGTGGGCGGCAGGATTGCCAAGGCAGCAGCAGTGATGGCCAGACTTAACCAGAGGGTCTGGAACAACCCCAACCTCACAGAGAAGACCAAACTGCGTGTCTACCAAGCGTGCGTGCTCAGCTCACTTCTCTACAGCAGCGAAACATGGACCACCTATGCAAGACACGAGAGGAAACTCAACAGCTTCCACCTGAGATGTCTGCGGCGCATTCTGCACATCCAGTGGCAGGACAAAGTACCCAACACAGAGGTTCTAGAACGCGCCAACATGAACAGCATGTTCTCCATACTCAGCGAGAGGCGCCTTCGCTGGCTCGGCCATGTCAAGAGAATGGACCCAGGTCGCATTCCCAAGGACCTGTTATATGGGGAGTTAGCAGAAGGTGCACGACCAACTGGACGACCACATCTGCGCTACAAAGATGTTTGCAAGAAGGATATGAAGACAGCAAACATCAATGTCAACGACTGGGAGAGCTGTGCAAACAACCGTTCCAGCTGGCGTCTAGCTGTCAGGCAGGGAGTTCAAAACGCAGAGGAAAAGAGAAGAATAAAGCAAGCTGAAAAGAGAGCTAAAAAGAAGGATAAGCAAAAGCGTACTTTGGAGCTATGCCATCGTCTCTCGTAGACGGACGGATGCCAAGAAGATTATATATATATATATATATATATATATATATATATATATATATATATATATATATATATATATATATATAAGTCTTTTTTATAATCATTAAACAAAACTCAATGACAATGAGATCAGTACGGGGAAATGATAAGATCAAAACCAGAAGAAACAAATGATCATATTTGAAGTCAAATTGTAATGAAAAGTTCGGGAGTGCTCGACAAATGGTTTATTGATTGATTGATTGTATTTTTACGGCACATCATCACTGTTAGGCTCACGAATAATTGGAACATGTGTATTAAGCCCTTCTTTCCCATGAGCAAAACCACAGCAGTTTCCATAATATCCGTAAATGCTATATCTCCTCTGTCGAAGAATAGAAAACGAGTGGGTTTTTGGACTAAATGAATAAGACAAACACGATGTGAGAAAGATGGAAATTTATGAAATGAATTAATAAAAAAAATATATGATGTAAAAAATGCAATGATTCTCGTATGCTCTCAACATGCGATTGACCCAGTCACTCTACACAACATTCACACATTGAAAATAAACCAAAATATGAAATCAATATGAAGTACAGATCTAAGAAACCTCAGGGACTGCAGATACGCCTCAAACAGTATTCTACACTACAAGAGATATTCATATAATCTCAAACATGAACTCCGATTAAGATTCAAAATAATCGTATGAACACAACTAAGATTCAAAATAATCTTATGAACATAAAAATGCAGTTGGAACAATAATTGAACCAAACGTATGCTTCTAGACTCCTTGTACAGTAGCACGATTCCTTGGGTTGACCCACACTCTTATCGGCCGCTCGCACCCTTTATGGATCCACCACATGTACAGTCATACGTATACACACGTACAGACAGCATACATCACCCTTTTGAATTTACTACATCTACGTCCATGGCACAGTCATACGTACATACATACATACGTATCGACAGCAATATGCCTTAAATACCCTGGAAACTCCAAAAATCTCTAAACAACTTAGACAGATTCAGACAGCTTCAGACAGCTCTAGTCAGCTCTAGTCATATTCACAGTCACAATCACAGTGACTCTCACAATCAGCTACAATAAAACCAAATTGGTTATAATAGTTTCTGTAAAATCTCTAAGTATATGACGAAGTCATCATCGTACAAAATACATACGAAAGAGTTTTGTCAACTGGCAAAATGTAGACATGCTGAAATGCTAAAGACGACTATGTTCTGGTTAAGTAAGAATATGCACTATATTGATACCGTGCGCACACATACTCCCACACGTATACCCAACATTGGGAGTTACATTTACGGTGAAAAAGGCAGATTTTATACAAAATTTATTCATATTTCAAAATCTTCAGTTAGAAGATACAATTTTACTCAGTCTTTTTATTGAAGACAAATACTTCTCAGGTTTGCTTTCATTTTATCATAATTGATCTGTTTATAAACTTCAAATTTTCTTGCGTTGCATTATATTTATTGTGTTTTAAAACTTCAGGTGTAATAGTGGTCATTTTAGTGATCCAAGCTGAAGTCCATAATGATGCATAACATGATTTATTTTTGGTGATTGTTTGACGGTCTCCATTCATTGAAATATTCATTACGCCGAGTTCAATGCATTAAACAAGTAACTAACTTATTCTGGAACAATATCGTTGCCGGAAAACAGTTCCAAAAGTCAGCGAAACGTCGAATATCATTCCTGTGAAAAGTAAAAAATTAGTGGGTAATTCACAATCTAACATTTCCAGTCAGGTCGTCTACTCTCTGTTTCAGCAAACATCATAAAATGACTATGTAATAAATCTTACTCATCTTGTTGAGTAATAGTACTACAGTAGTATAACAATCACCTTCAAACGTCTTGTCTTAAATAATTATTAGAAACTACTGCTACCATGCTTGAAAAGCTGTGTATTTATTCCACAAAAGGACACTTAGCAAGCAACAATACGAGGAGATAAATATAAAATAATAAAGAGATCATGTATCATAGTTTTGAGTATTATTAATTGAGACATGGTTTATAAAGTTGAATATCGTGACGTCTGTATATATAATTTTAATGAGATATGACAACTCACCGTGCTTGTAATTTCTATTTTTTCTTTTTTTTCTGTGCTTTTGCTTTTTCTTTCTTTCTGTGCTCTTTCATTCCTACTACTACTTTGGTTATTCTAACAATCGTGAAATTATGTTTCAATTGATTAAGCATGGATCTGAATCCTTGAGGACACTGTTCAATTGCTTTTCGGACATATTTTATTTTAGCGATATCGTTTCTAATCACTAATATGACCAAAAAAAGGTCCACAATTCACAATTTGAAAACGTTACTGAAGGAAATAAGCTGTGAGTGCTTTGAAGTATTTCATGAGAAAACCTTTATCTTCTAACAGTTTATCATTCACTAGGAAACATTATGAAACATACAAAAAGGGATATTAGGGTTGATAAATTTTCCCCTGGTGCATGTTTGCCACGATAATATTTTTACTTTTAATCTTAGTTGGAAATAATGCAGTGTAGTTCCATTCTAGATCGAGACAACGAATTTAACAAGTATGTACTCTTCATGGTCAGGTCCTTGACGCCATCGAGTGTTCTATATAAAGACGGTTTTATGTAGAGCTGACGTCTGGGCGAAGAACAAATACCGGTCCTGGGACAGAGTTAAAGAAAAAATAATTAAATCCTGATATAGGGTGGCTGTCTTTGGAAAATAAGTGACCTGATGCAAACCCTAGTGTTTATAGCTCTTACGGAGTTGCAAACAACATGGACCCAGTTTTAGTTTTTAAAAAAATACACCGACAAATGAGGGTCAGTGTTATTTGCTGTATATTTTACTCCTGACAAACTATGTACCCAGATCTTCCTGCGCATTATGCGATGTTTGACCTAGGCCAGGGCAGTTTGTCGGGATCGATTCATTAGTGACTTTGTACGGTATTTTATTTACAAAATGTACGACAATTTAATTGCATTCCAATTCTGACATATCTCCAGCAACCCTCGAGTCTAATCAAATATATGCACCCACGTTTCCATTTGACAGATAGACACAGTGTCAAATTGATAATATTACTTATATTCTTTTTCCTCTTTTAATTTTTCATGAACGGTATGTAACGGAAAAGACTGCCAACGGAAACTATTTCGTGCTGGATCAGATAATGTGGCCATGAACACTTTAATTTTAATAAACAACACCCAAACCCCTATCATCACGAGACAAAATTATCAACCATGAACACAAGACTTGAACGAAATTTGTTTTTAAACTATTGCCATACCCGCCACCATGAAAGCACCTTATTTTTACTTTTTAAAAATGAACACCCTATCACACTCCCACCCACACCTACGTCCGAAAAAATAATAACCAATGGCCCAAATCCTTTTTATTTGCATAAAGCACAAAACCACACAATAAATCATTTTGAGAGCATGCGTCCTAGACAACCCATAAATCGGCATAGTTTTTGTTTACACGGCTAGCACCCTACTTCTAACCCACCCCCGAAAGAAAATTGACAATTATAACGACCACACATACAGGCCAGTACAAAATTTTCTTTTTAAAATATTTTCTCCAAAACCTAAAAAGAACAGAAAGAAATATAATTTTACCTGTATGCATCATTCATCAGCTCACTATATTTATATTTAAAATTTTGACAATTGGAATAACATGACTGATATACTAACACCAGAGATTATAACCTTATTACATGAATGACGATGTGTTTCTTGACAGAACCGATCTCGAGTAACTCGTTCCTTCCTTCTTAATTGAGATATTCCTAAGGTTTTAATAAGCAAAAGAAATAATGGCGTGTATTCCACCCTGTCTGAGGTTATAAAGTATTTTGTAAAACTTAGATATGATTAAATTCCACCAATATTCCACCTTGAAATGATTTAACCGATACACCGATATGAAGGACCAACACACATTCATCTACTCATTAAAACGTACACATACTTCGCAAACATAAGGGTGGGAATATACACACACTATACAGATAATAACACTTGTATACTATCACACAAATAGTAGAATGTTAATGAGGGAGGATGAAATAGAAGTGTAACCACCAGTAAGCAACGATAAATCATCCAACTACCCCTAACTCTCTATAACTTCACTATCAACCTCTTATAAAGAAAACGACCACCAGTTTAATCCCTATAACTCTAGCAGGCAAGTATAAGGAGAGAAAGTTTAGGAATATGCACACAACATACACACAAATACTTATATTCTATCAGACAAAAAAGAATAGGAGAGAGAGCTCACACATAATGCACAATCATTGAAGTGGCGCTAAACGTGTTCTGTGAATTATAAATAAATAAATATTGGATACAATTATTCAAATGATTAACATATCTTTTTTCTTTCTTTACAGTTCTGCCAGCAAATCCTGGACCAGCCTCTACATGCAGCATAACTCTGTCTCCCTCTCTCTTCTTTTCAATGATTATTAAGGACAAAAGGCCTAAAATTAGGCAAATCTGCTTCAGATTTCCAGCTTTCCACTTGAGGGATTAGGGGTTGTTCTCTCTGATGATTTTGATGTTTTTGCTGCAGTTCCATGTCAAATTCCATGTGTCAGTCTTCTTGCTGGGCCATTCTCGCCTTTGAGATATCCTCTGCTGCTGACTGTTCTATTCTCCCCGCTAACTCTTTTCTCGTTACATTATTTTTCTTCTTTATTTACATACTTCATCAGATCTTTTGCCACTTTGCTATGAATCAGGGTTCGCTTTGCCAATCTCCAATTGGTAAAAAGGCTAATTTCTTGAACATGTTCCAGGAAGTGCTTGAAATTGTCTAAGTGAATGGAGGCTTCAAAAAGTCTTCTCTTGATGGTGGAATACTTTTTGCTTCTTTGCCTAATCGACTATGACTGGCAAGACTGGAGAAAGCATTGCGTTGTAGTCCGTGTAAGCACGGATGTAAATGAAAACATCCATTAGAGATGAGACGCAATAGTAAAATGAATTTTTCAAACATGCGTTTTATGTTTTCAATATAAATCCAATCTCTAGAGTGTAACAACTCTGTATTTGCTGAACTTCTACTTTCCAAACAATCGGTCAAACAAAGTTATTTTATTTTGAGGGGTCACTTCTAGAGCACATTGGATGCTATGACAGTACGATTGATTGTAAGCTTCAACCAGACGTTTTCAGCGTCTATGAAATTGAGAGTATGTTAATGTGTAATATATTTTCAAGATTCCCGACGACGTTTCACAATATTGACTTTCATTTGATGATTTATAGCGGTGAATAAGTGAATATATTTTAGTATTTCTTGCAGTAATGTGTAAGTGAATTGGCACTTTATATAACACCACACCTTTCGTTGTGAAGGTTGATGGAAAAATGTGATTTGAAATTTTCATGCTCAGATGCGATTCTGACTGTCATAAACGTGTTTTAAATTTCTCACATAGTGTCTTACAGAAACCTATACACAGACGATAAAATCGTACTAAATTCAAACGGATCACAGTGTGTCGTGGAATGAGTTCCTTTAAAACTAGATGGTAATCAACTAAGTCTTGAACGTTATTCTTGATTTTCTCCCCGGGACAGAAGTCATCGCATGGCAAGACTTATAACGTGCTCCCAGAACAATCTTATCGTGTGCTGGCACAAAATATCTTTCCGACTATGCCACAGTCTTCTTCAGCCTACAGTTTTGTACCATACAGATACCAGTGATTAGTAATCATTTGTACATATATGTACATGCTCTTTCTCGCAGCTCTGAAGGTAAACTAATGATTCTCTCTACAAATGTTTCCATGGAAATCATCTTTCCGATACACCAAATGACTGTAGTGACATGACAGAGACCATATGGAATTATCAATATATGATGCATATATTTGGGAGTGGGTACTTCCAAAATTGTGGGAAATGTCCTTTCGAAGGTCTGGAATAGCCTGGTAAAACTGCAGTTTTCATCCAAAGCCAAGAGAAGTACATATTCATCTTTAATTTGTTATTCTCTATTAGCTTATTATATCGAGTGGTTTATGTGTGCTTTGATGGCATACATAGATGGGCACATAGACGGCATCTCTTTACCACAGAGGGACAAGGTCATGCTTCATCGCTAAAACCATCGGATACAGCATCGTTCTCCTCTAAACCCACAGTATAACGCTGTCCCAAGACATCGCATTCGACTTTGTTCAACTTGGAGTCAGTGGGTCCATCCCATAACGGAAGTCGCTGGTCACAATAAACTTTATGTCTTGGAACACCTTTAGATTTGTTCTGAAGGACGGTATCCGTATGGTAAAGTGTTGTCATCGGAAAGGAGCAAATTTTTCTCCTGGACGATTTTAAACACTTTTCTAAGGGTCGACTGAAATATTTTTCTGATCTGAAAATTGTACATACTTGTGAGAGTCGACCATTTTGACATGAAAGTATTGATCTTGACATCGCTTACAAATTGTTTTAATATATCTAAGTTTGCCACTTGACACGAACGTTAGTTCAGTGTCGGTACTTTCACTTTACATTACTTTGCCAAACTCGATCGATTTTTGGAGATTAATCCTATGTTCGCTTACTTGTGGACCTTTTGGGGATTGATTTCCATTATCTATAAAGTATTATTTCATGGTGATAACTGAGTTAATGAAGTGACCTTTGCGCGTTGTCATAATTGACTTTCTGTTGTATACATAAATACATGTATGTGGTTTAGTTTACAAGTATAGAAGCTTCGGTAGTACTCTCAGTTTCGCATTTTGTTTATTGATGGTTAACCTTGTTCATACAAATTATTGAGAACTAATTGTTCAACCCAAACAATCTACAGTTTGGTACATAATAAGGACACGAGACAGAGCCTCAAAGTACCATCCCTAGTTTGCTCAGATGTATACAGAATTTAGGTATCACTGTGCCAATAGTTTTTCCATAGACATCATTTCTAACATATGATGTAATAAATATACTTTCAAACCTACTTCAGCATGCGTTTCACGTACCGTCATAGAACATAGTATTGCATTGTTTGTTTGACAAGGACAGAATCAGGTACTCCATTGCATTTAGGAGAGATAACTCTGCTGACACTAAACAGAGGTAAGACTTCTCCAGTTGCAAAATATGCACTTTTAGTGATGTTTACCTTATTTTGCAATAATATGTGAACATACTGAACATGTAACACGTATATTTAGTGTAGCTTGTCAAAAACAATATTGTCTGGTACCAATCTATGTTTTATATTAATGTGCATGTAATGGTCATTGAACTGTTACAACTGCTGTTTTGATATTTGTGCTCGACTACCAAATTACCTGTTGGTAATAAAATGAATTGTTTTAACTATGATTTGTTTCATTGATATCATCACATATTGAACATCACATGGATATATAGGATAAATCACATTATATCATATAATGAAGTAATCGGGTAAAAGGTCAATGTTTTGATTAGTATGTAGCTCTCCTACTTCAAAACGGAGAATTTTTATAAAATAAAGGATTTTATAAGTGTTTATTAGACACGGAACGTAACATCACAGAGGAGTGGGCATGATCCAATCTTATTAAAATGTACACGTTTTCAACACGTTATACATTGAGGTCAATAACCTTCAATCGTTGCACAAAGGTCAACCTACCTTCATTGTAACATAAATAGAAAGCTTTCCCTAGCTTGTGTTGTGAATACAACTAATGCTGTATGCCAGTGTGTTACCAAATATGGACGTTCACAGCTTCTACGCAGTTATTTTGATTTGGGAAGAATAAAATACAAGGATAAACTATACATACATGTAGCGAGTCCAATGGAGTAAAAACAAAGAGAAAGTGTGCATCTTATAGGAATATGTAAATTATAATACAGGAATCAAACGAAAGAAATCGACATAGAGAAATGGGAATAGTAAGTTTCATCCCTTACTTTAGACAAATATGTGGAGGCAGTGTCCCATGGGACCAAGGACAGTCTGATCTCACCTGTACTATAATATCCTTTGCAAGCTACAAGACGTCATGTGAAGCAATGTCCATTGCCATCTGAAATAACTGGGTGCGTAATTTAGATTACAGAAATCTATATAATAGATATTGGTCCCACATGTGAAATTAACATTAATGGGCTTATGTTAGGCTCAAAAATACCCAATCCAAACAAAAACAATGTATAAATTTTGAAGCCTTTAAAACTTTAGTGTGACAAATTATTAAATCCGTTGTACTTCTCTTTGGATCAGAGACTGAGAGCTAATATCATATTTCACAATAAATCGTCTCATAATTTGTACTCTGCGATGAGATGGTTGCTTCATATTGAAAAGACCATGTTCTCTATAATGCCGTCATGTGGAGTGCAGCCTTCCGTAAACATATCAATATAATCGCATGCTATTTTTGATTCTTGCAATGGGATATAACCTTTGCAGAACAGCTAGGAACTTGAATGGATGGGCAATGTGTGACTAATGAGGTCACCTTTCAGAAATGTTCACCTTATGCGGTGAAACTGCTTTATAGACCGTTCTTGAATAATACTATAATTTATGGAAAGTCAACAGTTGGTTATAAATAGACTTTTATGAAGGTGTCAATGGGATATGCTGTCTTAAAGAAACTCCTCTTGTCTGATGGCATTCCTCATTCTTCTACAAGAGAGAATACATGTTGTTGTTATAGGGTTTAACGCCATTTTTCAGCGCAAGATAGGGTATACATGGCGGTCAGTATAACTAGTGGAGGATGAACCCGGAAAAACCCCGGAAAAACGACCGACCCACGAGGAGCTACTGGCAAACTTTCTCGCACACCCACGTTAGCCGAGCCTGAGACTCGAAACCACGCAGACAGAGGTGAGATGGCAGTGATTCGGAAAGGGGAGAGTTTGAGACCACTCGGGACCTGTGGAGAATACATAATAATTTATCTAAATAAACTGCTTGAAGAATTTTAAAGCTAGAAATTGCACACAAAGGGACAATTATTTCAGGACAATAGATAATAATTTGGCACAAAGCTTTCTGGCCATACAACTCATTGTCTGCCGTAGCTATACTCATGAAAGGCTCCCCGTCAAAGCCAGCGTGTGTTATTTTCTGAAGATTGCATACATTTTACTGTTTTAAGACTGTCAACATTTGACCAACACAAATTAGCACAGTTCCTGATTGGCACCCACATGTGTGCATTTATATGGACACACTGCGAGGTTATTCTTCTGCTTCGGTATCACAATAATAATTGTTTTTCCACATTTGGTGAAATAAATAATCTTTCTATCCTTTTGAGCATGTACATCACACAACACAATAGAGAGCAAAGTTAGATTGTCAATTCGAAAAAGATAGAATCAGGACTACATTGCATTTAAGATAGATAAACCACCAGTTACTAAATAGAGGTAAGACATATCCAGTCACAATATATGTGTTTCAGTCATGTGTATCACATTTTTAAAATATCATAAATATACAGATAATGATCTAGATATGAATTAAAATAATCTCACATTTTGCCAAGAGACTGAAGATTTTTTTTTAATACAGTGCTGATTATTAAGCTCCGCCCCCTTGGGTTGTTCAATTGGTAGCGTTATACATATAACTCTCCCAATTATTTACAATGGAATACATTGGGTATTGCTGCTCTCGTCAGATGAATTAACTGTTGTTCTTGCAATCTATACTTTGGAACAATTTGGCCTATTTTGGTACTAGAGTTTTCAGAAAGTAAGGTTTTATAACACACTAATCATAGTTATAAAGTTATCAACTGATCTTTCTCAAAATAATTATCCATTTGTGTTATTTATTTATTTTTGCTTTCTACATTATCAACTATTATATATTACATGCTAGAATAAGTGTTTCAGGATATGTGTTAAACATTGCTATAATGGTACTCGTGTATTGCGCAAAACTGGAATAGTCGGTACTGTTTCATTCACAAGAGAGTGCCATTTCCATTTGGTTTGAGTGCACCGCCTCTGCACCATGATCAAGCTTGATTGGAGGACACACGAAATGGAATAAAATTGGAGTTATTACTGATGAATACAATCTTCTGTTTTAAAAGGTGAATGATCACGCTAGGTAAACATTTATAACATGCGTTCTATTACAGAACTTACATTGGGCTAAACATTTCCTTGCAACAGGAAAGGACCAGACTTAATGGTGTTGACCTCTATGAAAGCAGAAAATATCCTCACTACTAGCAGTACTAGAATATGTATACTTTTAGAATACAAACGGAAAAACATGTATGGCCTATTTAGAAACAATATTTGGCAAAATGTTATTTTTCCTCGTGTTCATTGATATTCCAAATTTTTAAAATAGTTTTTCAGTCTATTAATCTGGGCGTATATTACTGTGAGATAAAATTAGGAACTTCAAGCAAATGGGGAATTCATGCTGGAGAACTATCATACATTATATAATCTTTAACACAATGCCATAGTTTTCTTTTTCATACTGCACAGAGAATCGTGAAGAGGGAAACCATACATGCCTATAAAAATCTTTGTCAATCGAAGCGCGTAAATGTGAATAAAACATCATACTTTGGCTGACACAGATTAACGTACCATGGGGGAGCAATGTATATTATCGCGCTGTTTGCCTAAGTTACGTATGGTAGCACGCAGGTAATATAATAAACATACAATACAACTTACTTATGAGAAGAAATGTCCATGCTTGTACTGGCATAATATTTAAACAATAAGCGAATGGAAACGATGATAAAATCGAACACACAAATGTAATTCAAGTGTAAATCCATGTATAACAACATTACTAATTAAAATCAATTATTACTTAACTTTATATGAATTTTAAATGCACCGTGGGCAAAGAAATGTAAATATAAAACAACTATTAATAATATCATAATTATTGTTATTATAATGTTACTTATTGCAATAAAGTTTGACTATTATTATATTCTTATTTACCTGCAAGAAGTATGATCATAAGCAACATTTTGTAAATTTTGGTCCATATTGGCTACTATGAAATGAAATTGCAACTTAACCTTGTAAGCACATGTATGTCACCATCAGTATATGACCTATAATCATCAAACATCAGACGATACACTGAATAAAAGCCAATGAAGGTACAAAAGGTTCGACTGGATTTTTTTTATATGATGATCAACGTAATCGCATCCATTTTACAAAAAAGTGAGTTCATTCTTTTTCATTATAAACTTATACATTTTTTTACATTTTAGAGGGAATTGTGCTGTAAGGTATTTGCGTCCTTACTGGCCACAACTTTAAATATGTAAACAAGCGCTAGACGGCCCGTGTCCAAAATTAATCGGACAATCACGTTTGCCACAATAATATAGATCCAGCGATAATACAGCGTTGGAGTATATATATACATATGTGTGTGTGTGTGTGTGTGTGTGTGTGTCAATGTAACTTATATAACAACGATTCTAAACGAAGATACATACAGTCACGAACAGTACACAATGTTTGAAAGTTGATTTGCTTCGTGGAAATCATGTCAATCTGACTGATAACAAGATAGCTCCAGTAATACCTGTTCCCAAAATTTCTTTATTACAACTTGCACCATTGTTGACAATTCTACCTTAGATGAAATATTTTCTACTGAACGGAGTTGCTTACCTTTTACAACATATGGTTTACAATAAAAAACAAAATTTCAATAAATCAACTGCCTCACCATTTTAACTCTATCCATGATTGAACCCGATACGACTGTAATCAGTCTCTTCAATAGGTACTGTCATGTTTACCCGGCCCAGAGTAGCCCAGTTTGAAACATGTATAATCAAGGCAATTCTGACGGGAGTAGTAAAGTGGGATACCCTAGCCTCAATGGGAATTATCATTACAGAGACCCCTGGGACACTCTAGCCTCAATGGAAATTTAACATGGAGAAAAATCGTGGGACACTCTAGCCTCAAGGGAAATTTAACATGGAGAAAAATCGTGGGACACTCTAGCCTCAAGGGAAATTGAACATGGGAAAAAGTCTTGGGTCACTCTAGCCTCAAGGGGAATTGAACATGGGAATTTTTTTTTTTTAAAAAAATTTTAAATTTAAATTTAAATTTAAATTTAAGAAAGGGGTAGGCAATTGAAAAGTCATTCTCTTTTCGAGAAATATGGCTGGCCCTGAAAAGGGCCTTTGGTTTTTCTTCTTCTTCTTCTGCTTCTAATTTCTTCTTTTTCTCAACCAACTTCTTATTTTCTCCCCTACACTCTTTCTCTTCTTTTTTTTTCTACTCTTCTTTTTTCCCTTCCTCCTCTTCTTTCTTCTTCTCTTCCTCCTCTTCTTTCTTCCTCTTCTCATTTTCTTCTTCTTTTTCAATTTTTTCGTTCCATTTGCGTATTCTTATCCTTTCCTCTTCATCCTCCTTCTCCTCCTTTATCTCTTTCATGACACCACTTATCATGTCCTTTACCTTTCTTAAGTTATTAATTTCCATCTTTACACGATGGGGACTATAGGAATAGTGGTCTTCAACGAGTCTTATTAACATCTGCTCCATCATTCCTAAGTTGTCTAAAACGTCTTGCAATGTTTGCATTTTGTCAATTTGGTTAGAAGCCATCTTCTTTGTAGAATGGTTTGAATGACGAATACTGTGGGTTCTTATAGTGAAAGCGCGTACGTGAAGGAAAACATCCCCTAAAAACATAAAATTGATCTTACCTAGATCATGACCCAACAACGTGCGGACGTGAAGGAAAACATCCCCCACTTTTCTCATTTCATATAATCAAACCCAAACTATACTCTCCACATACGCTAAGAAACAATAAAGAAACACATAATCTACTATTCACACAAACTTCCTTGAACATTTACAAACATAAAAACACAAACACATACACTCTCACTAATAATAAAGAGTTAGTGTTTATATTCACACTACTCTACTTACACACATTGGCAAATTAATAGTTATTTCTTTTCTAGAGTATTGGGTAGCCCTGAAAAGGGCTGTTTTTTTTTGAACTTCATGGACACCTGGTTAATGGTGGCACCTTCCAGGCCTGGCGCCACATACACATCTTGTCCCCCAGTTACTTTTTACCTTTTTGGGGGAGAGAGCAGAGGCAGGATATGTGGCTTCAGAATCCCAATTTTCGGTTTCTGGGATTCTGAAATTTTTTCTTCTTCTCTCCTTTTCCTTCTCCTCTTCTTTGTATCTTCTTTCCTCCTCTTTGTATCTTCTTTCCTCTTCTTCTTTATATCTTCTCTCCTCCTCTTCTTTGTTTCTTCTTTCCTCCTCTTTTATCCTTCCCTCTTCCACAATGGCTTCCGCGGCCAGTTCATTTAATATGCGCCTGGCATATTCCAGATGCACATGAAGTTCCAACAGTTTCTCCAGTCTCGTGTTCATTTTTGGTGTTGATCAATCAACAAGGGTAGCTAGACTGTCGAACGAGTTTCAATTTATAGTGAAAGCGCGGACGTGAAGGAAAACATCCCCCTAAAAAACATAAAATTGATCTTACCTAGATCATGACCAAAAAAACAACAACAACGCGCGGACCTAAAAGAAACACTCACTTTTTTATGCTACCCATCACTATTTTAAAATTTTTTTATAAATCACTTCAATAGACTATCCACATACGCAAAGCAATCCAATCTAACCCCAAATATACACCTCAAAAACCAAAAAAGACATCATTTTAATCTACTATCTACACCAACTTACGTGAGCGCTTACAAACACAAACACACAAACTCACAAACACATACCCTCGCATTTTTTAAGAAAGAGTTAGTGTTTATTTTCACACTACTCTACCTACACACATTGGCAAATGGATAGTTATTTCTTTTCTAGAGTATTGGGGTAGCCCTGAAAAGGGCTGGGGTTTTTTTTGTTTGCTATGGCAATCTTTTTTTAGTTTCTAAGAATACGATGTCCTCTGAGGATAGACTTTCTGGCGATAGGTCTGCTTCTTCGGAAAGAGAAGAAGAACTCTTTGGTGTCGATACGACAATCGACAAAGCCTCTGTCAGCTTCAGGTTGCTGCTGCTGCTGTTGTTGATGTTGCTGCTGTTGCTGCTGTCTCTGAAGTCTGTACTTCTCTGTCCATTCTTCTTTTTCCCTGTTCATTTCTTCTCTGAAGAGCTCTTCTATCAGGTCTTCAGTGACTTTTAACATTCTCACATTCTCTATTTCTTCTGGCTTCGGTATCAGACTGTGTCTGACCCTATGCAAATTCACGTAGGCTTCGTTGAGCTTAGCTAGTTTGGAGCACATCTTCTTAGGAGGATGAGTCGACAATGGATGGTTAGACTGGAAACAACCCCGGTTCTTAAAGTCAAAGCGCGGACGTGAAGGAAAACATCCCTCACACGGTTTTCGAGCCGCAACGTTCAGTGAGTGTCATGAGAGGGATAGTAAGGAATCAAAGAGCATCAATCCAACATTCTTATAGCTAAACAAAAGACAAAGACATTTTTTTCAAAACACAACATTTTTTATTCAAAAATCACTTAACGCTAAACAACAACTCTAACATTTTTAACAATAATCCAACAATATAACATCAAACAATTTTTTTCAAATCACAAACATTTTTTTCAATTCACACTCTACTTTAAACAGGGCTGACAACGTTGTGAATGAAATTGTGATTTCCACTGTTGAAAATCATTAGGCCATTGATGGACACTACGTTTCCTAGCTTGAGACAAAAGATAAGCATAATGGTCACAAAACCATCGATCTACTTTCACATCGTTTCTAGCAGAAGAACGGGGATCAAAATGAGTCACTAAATGTTCTAAGGAATAGCCTAGGCTGCGATGATGCAGAAAATACACACAGCACTGTCCACACACCAAGGAATCTGTGCCTTGTAATTTCACATTATTGAATCGGGTAGTCTGAGCATTTCTTCTCATAAAGTCGATGATATCGTCTTCCAAAGGGGGCAATCCGTACGAATCGAAATATTCCACACATCCTTCTTGAGGAAAGTAAACGGCTACCCAGTGGGTTCCTGGGAGATGACTGTCGTCCGTGTTGATCACGTAAGCTTGATGGTCTTTAGGTTTGCGATGAGGGAGTTCATCTTTAGCACAGACGACAGGATTCCAAGAAGCCGTATACGAACTGTGGTTCAAAAGGTAATAAAGTTCCCAGGTATCCATGTTTTGTGTGTGCTTTTTTCTTCTTCTTCACAGGTAATAATAAGTCGTCAATTCGATCCTGACTATTTGCTTGAAAATGTCTGACGAATAAACGGTTATTCGTTCTGTTTCCTCACTCTGATTCAGGAGACCTTCGATACGATGGATCTCTTGAGTGGTTAATGGTGGACAAGAATGTTCACGCAAGTCTTTATACCACTGGTGCAACACGTCTTTGTTCGAGATGAGACTCCAAGCTTCGTCCAGATACTCGTCCAATTTTTCTTCTTGACTCAACATCAGGCATTTATCGTGTTGAATTTGACTGGGATGATCGTTTTGACATCCATAGCAATTTTTCTTGATCAATTCCGTCATTTTTTCGACCAAGTGTTTGGCAAAACAGGAGACTAAATGGGCTTCTTGTTCTGGCCATCTCGACCTCATCATGATCACTTCTTCTTCCACAGTCTCCTCACATTTCATGTCCAAAGTTTCTCCACTAGGTAAAGAGGGACAACAGTCTTCCATGGTTTCTAGTAATCTAGGAAGACTTCTCTCAAACTGTTGATTTCTATCGTATTATCGAATTCTGCATACAGGATGACGTTCACCGTTTCATCAGGGTCTCGGTCTTTAAACTGAATTTCCACACGAATCTGGCCGGATTTTATAGGGTGGAAATGTCCCTCGTCGCTGCCTTGGTCTGGAGTGAAATCGAAAGCCCACAAAGCGTAGCCTCCTGCATAATCCTCGTACGTAATACCGTGACTGGTATTGGTTCCTAACTGTCCGGTGGCTTCGTACAGGGACAAGTACGATCTCAAGTAATTCTTCTTCGTAAAGTCAGGTTCAAACGGTCGGGTACACAAGGTTTTGCCATCGCGACTGACTTCGATTTTGGACACGCCAAAGTGTTGAAAGTAGAAAGGAATTTTTTCGGCAGCTCCGTTGAAGGCTGTATTCTCGACGATATCAACGATCAAACGTTTGGGTAACTGTCCTTGGAACAGATGATCTTCGATCATGGATCGCTGTCCCTTGGGAATGGTGAAGGTTTTCACTTCCACGCGTCGTATGGGATACTTGGCGGTCGTTCTGCTCAACGTCTGACTGATGTCGTTTCCCACTTTAGGTAACACTTCCACACGGCGTACGTAGAGTCTGGCTTCTTGGATTTTGGTTTTGTAACCGACACTATCAGCCATTAAATGGAAAGCGGTACTGCTACGATTCAGTCTCAGGCGGACATCCACCCCGTTCAGCAAATACTTTTCTTGCAACCACATGTCCAAATGCAAACGATCCATCAGTTCTAAACTTGTGTCGACTCCCGTGATTCTCTTTCTTCGTTCTACAAATCCATCATTGTTGTCTTTCTTTTCATCAGTTTCCAATATTTCAAACTTGGTAGGTTCGTCAGCTTCCCATAGCACACAGGCATTGAGATGAGTGTTCTTGGTATCTATTCCGTACGTCAAGAGATTTTCCAGGTAGGCACGATAAGGGTAAGTATCCATGCTGCTACTGACCAATTTGTTATTCAAGTACAAGTCCACTCCACTGAACAAGGAATGCATGAAACTGTTGACGGGAGCTACTGCTTCATCGTCTACAGGACCTCCAGTCTTATCTAGAACTTTGACTTTCAGGTACAAGTAACTGCTATTCAGATCGATGTAATCTTCGGGCTGTCCTTTGATTTCAAACTCGATGGGAGCGGAATCCGTCAAAGAGGAGACGGGGTGAAATTCCACCCACTGGGATTCTTGCATGGTCATCATGGTGGGGGGCATGGCAAACAGATCCAGTTCCGACTTGGAACAAGCGCAAGACTCTCGGAGCATCATTTTTTTGTTCTTTCTCAATAATCGAAAACGTCTAAGTCTCGAACGGTTCTTCTTTTCTTGGCCTTTCTAGCTTGAAGTCTGGTGAAAGGGTGTTTTCTTCGTCGTCTCTTTCTGCCTTGTCCTTGCTGAATGCCTGACTCGGTGGCGTGTAGGGCATTTATAGGTGTGTCTCGTCGGCCTAAAATGTCTTTGCCCGTTTGCAGCAAGACATTTTTGCCTGCCCTCATAAAGGCTTCTTTAGGGTTTTGTTTGTCGATGATGACATTTTGGAGAAATTCTTTGCCTTGCGTCAGTGCCGCATCTTTCAAGGCGTGCAATCCGCGTGTCACCATCGGTTTCAACACCGGGGCCACCGAACGAAAGGCCGATTTTAACATATCTCCTAAACCGTGTCCTCGCTGTCGAGCAACCCCTCGGTACACTGGATACATGACTTAAGAGTCGTGAGAAAACCGTTTTCGAAAATGGAGTTTCATCGTGACTTTTCCTTTGGTGAATGGAATATTTTGTCCCAAATCTCCTTTTATAGCAATGTTGACCGTGTCCAAATACGACTTGCTGGCGGGCAAATAGTGAGGATGGACAAATTCGCGGTGGACGTGGTAAGTGTTTCCACCTTCCTCGTCAGCGTTCGTGGCAGAATCTACTTTGAAAGGAATGACACGCAGTAACGGTACGGAGGTGTGTCCCACCACGTTGTACTCCACCACATCGGAATACACAAACATCAAATTCAGTCCTTGGTTCAGTTCTACCGGGGCACGAAATAACTTGCTAAAAGACTCGTTGTCGTAAACGATGGGTAATTCGTTTTTCTTAATCATGGCCTTTCTCATGTCCATGTCTCCGCCCAACATGTCAAACAATTCAGGACAAAATAAAATGGACATGATTTTACTTCGTTCAAATTTCATCAAGAAGCGACGAGCTGCTTTGTGGTACTCCATGGTGACACTTTTGTTGACATGCTCCAAAGGTTTCAGAAACACGACATTAAACCTGGAGGTTATGGTGCTGACCACATGTTGACCACTAAAATAATAGCCTGGGGGAATGAACAAGTGATAGGTGGTGTACTTTTGATTTTGTGTACGGGTTTTCTTGTCATATTTGACATTGCTATCCATCCACTGTTGCATTTGCTCGTCATGAACTTCCACATCAAATAAATTTTGATTGGGAAGGACATTGAGGACTTGGGTGGGGTGAATCATTTCTACTAAAGCCAATTCCCAATGGGCTTCGTGATCTAACTGGATGGCTTGAGGTAATTTGGCCGTGTAACAGCACAACGTGTTCTTGGGAAACACTTCCATGGAACTGACACTGGGTAAAGTTAAGTAAAATTGGTTTTGGTGACTCATAATTCCAGAGTTCTGTGGCTGTCCGAGGGGTTAGTGGACGTCAGAGGCGTGTCTCCGCCCAAAATGGGGTTCTGGTTGTGGTTGTTGTTATTGGAGTGGTGACTGGCACTGGCACTGGACACAAGGTTCCCGTGGTTCCCGTTCGAGGTGAATTTCAGGGAGGGATTAGGAAGCAGGTAACCGATGCAACTGCTCAATAAAATGGTCCACAATTGTTTGTCTCCTTGTTGCAAACTCAGATTGGCGATGGCTGCCCCGATGACACAATACACCACGAAGATTTGGCAGAAAAGGACGATTTGCGTTTTAGGCACACGTTCTCCACACCACACCCACAAGGGTTGTTTTTGTAAATCTTGCACAGAAGAACTAGGTGAAGGAGGAGTGGTCGACGTAGCTGCGTATGTGTGAAAAGGCATGATGGTCACTTCTTTTTATAGTCGATGACTTGCGAAGCGTCGATCCAAGAATCAAAACTGGGTGGATATCCTTTCCAACGTACTTTGACTTCTTTGACACGTCGTTTGCCCACTTTACGGGTTCTGCGTTCGAGAATGCTTTCGATGTCGTACACGTCGTCTTCTTTTTTGGTGACACGTTGTAACTCCGGCAAATAAAACGTTCCTTTGAGCACTTCTCCATTCATGTCTTCCAATTTATAGACGGCAGGATGACGGCCATGCACTCGTCCAGTGACGCAAAACAATTCGGTCGTCCAGTTAGGTAAGTAACCTTTGTCAAAAGTGCGTTTGGTTTTGCCAATGCGCACCCAATCTCCTACGGCCAACTCTCCACTTTTCTTGGGGACAGCCCTCGTCGGGGACGTACCAAACAGGCGCTCAAACACCAACACTTCGTTCTCGGGAGTCACGTCTTGCGGGGCACGTCCGATGCTTCGATGATAAGATTGGTTGTACGCTTGCACCAGGTGCAGTAAGATGTCGATGTACTTCAGAGTGTGGTGATGCGTAAAATATTTCCACATGCGTTCTTTCAAAGTGCGTTGAAAACGTTCCACGATGCTGGCTTTGGTTTCGGGATTCTCGGTGGTAAAAAAATGAATGTCATGTTTCTTTAATTCTTTTTGGAAAGCTTGGTTCAGAAATTCGGTGCCTTTGTCCGTTTGCCATCGAAGAGGGTGACGACCGCTTTGTTTCAACACCCGTTGCAGGGCTCGCACTAACTCGCTGCTCGATTTGGAAGTCAAGGGCACGACCCAGGCAAATTTGGAAAAGACGTCGATGACACAAAACAAATATTTGTAGCCACGATTGTAGCTGGCCAAATGAGAGACATCGGCTAAATCGGCTTGCCATTGATGATCGATGCCTTCCACTCGGGTGCGACTTCTGGCAAACTTGCGTCGAATGGGTTTATGTAAAGTGTAGGTAGCTTGTTCTTGTAACCATCGTTGCACTTGAGGTAAACGGAGACTTTTCAGTCGAGTTTTGGCAGCACGATACAATTTTTGAACTCCTGCGTAACCTGCAGGATGCGAGGGATCGTAGTAAATGCTGGCTAAGACTTTTTCCATTCTTTTGTGTTGGTTGGTGTGTTAATAAGGCACCCACTCTTGGAGGATGCTACTCTTTTTCTCTTGGGGTATTTTCTTGGATTGCAATGCTTTGCGTGTGCGACCGGCAATAGGTGTTGAAGAGGAGGAGGATGTCTGAGCGGGGGATATCGGTTCTTGTTTCACTTCTGTCTTCACTTCTGTCTTCACTTTCTTTTTCTCTTGTGATGAAGAAGGGGTGGCCATAATCTTTTTAATCCATTCAATTCTGGAGGTAGGTGGTGTTGTTAACTTGCGTACTTTTTCTGGTGGAGTTTGAAACCCTTCTTCTTCTTCTTCTCCTTTTTCTGTCTTGGTCACGGGTAGTGGTGGGGCTGGTACTGGTACTGGTGATGGTGCTGGACTTTTCATCAAGGTCTTAAAATCTTTCAGAGTGGGTAGAGCTGTTTCGTCTAAAGCTTTCTGGTGAAAGAGTTGTAGTCGTTGCAAAAGTTGACCGTACTTTTGCGATTTTTCTGTTTCGGACAAATCTTGGCGATCCATCAAGGACTGCAATTCGTGTTGTAACTGGGACATCTCGCTCAAATTGGGATTGGGAGGTAAATGCGGGGTGCGTTGTTCTTGCCACCGATGGTATTCCATCCATCGTTTGTAAGGCACTAAAGCTAGCTTTCGTCCTTCCATGGGGTTGTCAGGGGTCGATTCTGAGATGTTGGGACTTCCGAGGGTCTTTTTATCTTGCTCCCACCAGTCCTCCCAACATGGTTCCCAAGACTCCTTTCAGTATGGGGCCTAACAAGAGAGGTAAAATGCCTCCACGTTGGACCAACATCTTCTTTTTTTGACGAATGGGAATTTTCTTTTGAACCATTTGGCGAAGAACGTGACGATGTTTGCCTAAGCATTGTTTCTGGTGTTTGGACAAAGGGATCGTGCCTTTCAACACGTTCAAACAACATTCGCACACGGTATCGATGACCTCTTTGGAGGCCGATTGAATGAGTTTTTTTCGTAGAGGTGGAGAAGCTTTGGACAGGACAGATAACATGTCCCCATGTTTGACTAAACGTGGTGGCAGACCTTTCCTTTTCTTTCCTTGGGGTTTTCTGGAGGGTGACATCTTTGAGTCTTCAGGAGCACCAAAAAAACACTGATACCCTACTTGGTCACAGGCCTTTTTTATACTGGAACGCGTCGCCACTGATTGTCTTTACGGCGTATCAGTTTGAGGACAGGCATGGCACGTCGTGCAGGGGTACGTAACGGACTAAATCGAGCCAGTTCTTGCTTGGACAAATCCAGTAAACTTTGTAACATGCCCGATCTTTCTTGGACTTTGATTTTGGGAGAAGGTACTTTGTGAGCAGCAGCCACTGCCGCTAAATTGGAGGGTCCTGCCACTGGGGAAGTTCTTTTGGGGGTCATCAAGGGAGAAGTTCTTGGTGTGATCAACGTCTCCAAGTACTCTTCAGTTCTGGGTGTCATCAACGGAGAAGTGGATAAACGTGAGGATGCCGGAGACGCAGTCACCGCTGTGGCAGGTCGTGGTTTGCGAGTGTAAGGTTGTGTCCTGGCCGAAGTGCCTCTCTTGCGACTAGTTTTCTTCTGTGGACTTTTCTTTTTCTGGGGACCTTTTTTCTGTTTCTTTTTCTGGGGGCCTCTTTTCTTTTTCCGGGGTGGTGGTGTCTGGTCAGAGGAGGGTCCTGCCACTGGAGAAGTTCTCCTTGGGGACCTGGTCTTTTTCTTTTTCTTCTTGGGGCTTCGTTGGACTTTTGTCTTGGGGATAACTTTGGGGGCATTAGGATCCCATCTTAAGAGAGAGCGAATGATGACCCCTCCTAGAGTACCGCTCCCTCCAGGTTTCAAAATGATTTGTTTTTTGGTTTGAGTGTCGATGCGGGGATCGGCCAGTTGGACCAAAGCGACTTTGTTTCGATCGAAAAAGCGTTTGGCTTGATGAGGAATCTGAATGATTCCTTGGAGTAATTGACGTGCCGTCACCGTGAACCATCGTAAGACTTCTTTGAGACTAGCTTCTAAGCTCGTGTTTGTGGATTTTTTTCTCGACTGATGCCATACAAGGCACGAATCAATTTGACGGGAAGATGCGACTGAAGGGACGTCATGTTCACACTGTGTGAGACAGACGAAAAAGGGTCTGAGGTTTTTATAGATTTTTTTATGGGGAGTGAAATGAAGTCGAGGACGGAGACGTGTACAGGACAGGCCCTCCGTCTTGGCACCAGTGGTGAAACAAGTGGGTACGAAATCGCAAATCCTCGGGGGTCGTAGGTTTCAAATCGACGAGTAAATAGGCGTGTGGAGTTTGAGTGGCATCGTCGTACACCTGAGTCAGCCAAGGCGTTCCTAACTGTTTGGCTAAGACTTGCACTTGCGATTTATCTCGAGGGCTTTTAAACAAGACCACGTAATGCGCATTGAGACTGATGGTGCGATGGGCTTTACTTTGTTGAAACAAATTTTGGGCGATGTAAACGACACTGGCATTACGGTGATGCCCTTTGCGCGTGAACCACAGTTTAATTTCTTCTTCGTCTTCTCCTAACATGTCGTCGAAAATGACCAAATGGGTTTGACGGGAGTCAGAGACGATGCTGTCGTCTTCTTTAGGAATGCCTTCCACAAACACGATGGAATCGCCTTGACTTTCTCGCAAGCGGTTGTACGACGATTGCCACTCTTTGTAACACCACACGATCCGTTGAGGTGGTCGATCGATCAAATGATGTTTATGTTCGATCAAACGTTTGACGAATTCGGTTTTGCCTGAACCGCTAGGCCCAGCAATGAGCATGTTAAAGGGATGGCGAAGATAGAAAGCCTCCCAACTGGCACGATCTAAGTGTTCGTCGATGACTTTGACAGTAGAGGAAGAGGGGGCAGAGACAGCAGAGGTAGCCATTGTGTGAGAAATGTCACTTGTGACACGAAAACAAACAAGACAAGAGTTTATATACTTTTTCAGAACACGTTTATTGAATGTTTTTTTTTTCAAACATGAATATGAAAGACAAAAAAATTAAAAGCCAAAGGCTTAAGTACAAGGATAAAAGGCACATGATAACCATTAACGTGGAATAAACACAAGTGTCTGTACAACATGTTTTGGGTAATGTTCTAACCAGTTCTATAGTAGGGGGTAAGGTCACAAAAGTGTCCTCCCGAAAGGGTCTTTCAGGTCTGTCCACGACAGTCCTGTCCTGGGTGACGGGTTCTTCTGGCACCGTCACTAACACGGGTTGAAAAGTAACTTTTTTCCTTGAACAACTCTCGTGCATACTGGGCCACTTCTTGGGTCCAAGCCTCAAAACCCCATTCTTTCCAGGCACGGACATCTGTCCAATGGGGATGTAAGTCACAAGCTACACACACATCGTCATACACGTCTTGGGTAGCTAAAAGTTGACGAATCTTTTTTTCCTGTTGAGGTCGAGAAGTATCCAGATGAAAACGCAAGACTTTGAGCAAAAGGAGTTTTTCGTGACCATTTAAGGCCATTGAGGTGGTAAGTACTGATCGTAAAGAGTCCACAAAGAATCGGCTGGTAAACGAAATCCCAGAAAACAAGTCACTAAGACACACACCACTTGTCGTCCCAAATTGAATGGATACAGTTCTTGTAATAATCGATGGTAATGATCCACGGTTTGAATATGGTCATTGAGTTCCTTCCACGGAATCTGTTCAATGACATGTGACATAAGCCGTGGCATGGCAGCCTGTTTTTATATTCTCTTTTTTTCGGATGCAATACACGTACTTTCTAGCCAGAGATCTTCGTTCTCCAGTAGGGAATCTAAATCTTGCATACTGTAACCGAAACGTCAGAGTTCGTTTAGAAGTTTCCTCTTCCGCTAAGTAGATTGCACGTAACAAATGTTGATAATCCTTTAACTTGTCTTCCTCAATGCGTTGCACTAGGTGAATCTCGAAGTAACCATAATTATGAACATGTCGATCATTAGCGACCTCAAAGTTTTGAACAATGTCTGACCATTGAAACAATTTCTGACGAATCAGTTCTCTTATTCCATTCAGGTACCAGTGGTTAAAGATCTGGTGACGTAACGGATGCAACTGTTCTTTACGTTTCACTTGTATTTTGACCAGCTCTCGGTAAATCCTTTCTCTCAATTCCACAGGCAAAGCACGAATGTTCTCTTGTAAAGTATTCATGAATAAGTCAGTCCGTACAATTCACAATCTTCTCATAGAGAGCAAAAGTAATCCACATAGTGAGTAATTTCTGACCACTGCCATTCAGGGTAACGTCCAAGAATGTCACTGAACTCTTTTGATGTAAACGGTCTAAAGCGATATAATAGGATGAATGCACCCTTGACCCAAAGAAATCTGACACACTGGTTGACTTTTTTCACTTTCCTCTTATGAATTTCTCGACACAAAAGTTCTACAGTGACCCACTGAGATTTCACTCTGGCAAGTCCCTTCCAAACTTCCTTGTAAATCTTCTCTTGCAGTTCTTTAGGTAATGATTCAATATCGTTTTTGAAATGAAGTTTAAATACTGGTCTCGGTGATGTCCAACATTTGACTCCTAGCCAATCTGGTTTCTTCTTCGTCAGCGACATGGTAAGTTACTTTAATGTCTCGGTCCCACTAAGGGTAAGTAATGACAATTCGGTGACCATCGAGCATGTTCAACGTAGGCCGAATCTTGCGGTTCCCAGTGGTGAAGTGACACACCGCAACTGAAGCACTTGACTTTATCTCCTTCGCCCAAGTAGAAAAATCCGGCCCTGGCTAATTCTTCGGGGGTCGGTCCTCCCAGATACTTAGGCCATTTTCCTTTGAACGATTGAAGACGATTTTCAAAGTCGCAGTATTCCGACAAACGCACAGGAAACGAATATTCGTCTTTCACAGGTTCGTTTCGATGAGGGTTGAGTGACATGGGCAGGAGTTTGCTCAGGGCTGGATGACATCCGTAGGGGGGTAGACGTGAAGGTGAACATTCTCCTTTAAAACGAAGCCCAGTAAAATGTCCAAGAGGACGAGCGGCATCACTTTCGCATCCCACAGGTTTGACACGCACAGCATCACTTTCCATGATAGGGGTAGGGACACTAAAGTTCCCATGATGCTTTACGGCATCGCTCAGGTCACAACGTACAGCATCGTACCCATCGCAAGGCTCACAATCGCACTCGTCTGCAAACTCCGTTACGCAATTACAATGGTAACCACATGGACAATCGCAGTTTCCTTCCGGACATTTTCCGTCGCAATGCCTGGGTCTTATCCATCCAGTGTTAGTCACACTAGAGGAAGATACAACTTTTTACAATCCCCAAACTGGAACGATGTCTCTTTCAAAGTATTCATCTTGTTCGCTCGGTCTTGGTAGTCCCAGTGAACTATCGATCTTGCCTAGGGTTCCTTTTTATATACAGACCAATACCGACGTGACCGTACGGCAACGTAAAGTGATTGGGAAGTCGCACTCGCTTCTGGTATACAATTTGATAGACTTTTTCCAAGGGTCGACTGACGATGTGGTGAGTGGGTAAACGTACAATCTTGTTCGGTTGGTAAGTGGTCACTTTAAAGTTTCCATCCTCTCCCGATTGCAAGGCTTCTTTCAATACCCCAAAGTTGACCACTCGACTGGTACGATGATTCAGAGTCAGTCCTTTCACTTTGCACGTCGTGTGCACTTCTCCTTGTTTGTCACGGTATTCGTAGCCGTAATTTTTGGGACCGCCACTGACGAAACTTAGAATCTTGTCGTCGGGATGCTCGTCTGTCCAGGCTCCTAAACGGTCTCCTTCGATGTCAAGGTGATGTTGAATCGGGTGATGGATGTAGATGCAACTGTGCGTGTCAAAGTACAGGACGCGTTCTTCTAACAGTTCTAAAGCTTCGTACAATTTTAAGCGAGCATGAGCTGTCACGTAAGCCGCAATGATGACATTTCCAAAAGGGTCGTCTTGTACAAAGTCCAGATCTTCTTCGTAATTGACCAAGATTAAATCCTCGCGAACGACGTCCACGTGTTTCATGCATTTGGTTTTGTCGTGAATCATCTGGAAGTAGCGGGAAGGTTCTGTCAAATATTCCGTCTTGGGTAAACACGGTCGCTGTGCCATTTTACCCCACAAGCAATTTAACATCACTTTGGCAAACGATCGCCTGCCTTCGTTTTTTTCCAAGTGGTCTAAAGAGACGCCTTCTTGTTCGTAGTATTTCTCTTTGAATTGTATTTGGTCTTCGGGAGTGTGACACCAGGAAGGATAGCCGCTGGCTTCTTGCTTCAGTTTCAAAAAGGCATCCACGTAGTCAGCGAAAATGCCTTTCTGACTGGGATCACCCTTGTGGTATTGTTGTGTCTTGGGAAAGTGGCAAATTTCGTACACTTCTAACAGTTGGTATCCCATGTCCAGAGCTTTGAACAATTCTACGCTGACCCAGGTTCCCGTCAAGGCCCGTTCTTCCTGGCTGTGCTGACAAGGTTGGTCTTGGTTGCACGTTTCGGCACAAGTACGGCACAAGGGAAACATCAGTTTGCCTTGACAATGGTGAGGTAAGACGGGATGGTATAGGTTCGTGGGAGGCAAAACTTTACACTTGATCAAGCCTTCGTATTGTCGAATGTTTTTCAGGTCGATGTGTTCCGTCAGCAATTGCGGGTGCCCGACGGGAAAGCGACAATATTTGCACACGTAGGGATACAGCGAACACACGTCCAAGTATTTCATTTCTTCTCCTTTCTCTTCGTCGGCTTGGTACAGCAAACAGGTGGCATTGGTCCTTCCTCCGTACAAACTATCCCTCGGGTTCAGGGGGTCCATGAACTGGTAACTTTCCACGAGGCGTTTAAACTCGCGATCGGTTTTCATACGGTGATCGTACTCGTGTTCCCACATTTCCACCACTTGGTATCCTTCCTGTTCCAACTTTAGGCGTCGCTGACAAGTGTCCTGGTACAGATCTTCCATGGTCCGTTGTAAAAACTGATTTTTAGTGTCACGGTCAGGGTAGCAGACGGGACATCCGTGAAATAAGCAACCGTTAACTCGTACACGATCTTGGGGTTTTCTAAGTCCCAGCCATCGACCGAATACGTTCCAATGGTCTTTTCGCCTCCTCCGTTGCGGGCATGCTGAATCCACTTGTCTTCCTTGTCGCACAAGTAATGTAACCAACGTAGGGCTTTGACCGAGTATTGACGTTTGACATAGTGGGTTGTTTGAGGACTGATGACAGCCACGGTGTTTTCAGGCATGAATCGTTGTCGATACACTAAGGAACACGCTTTGGCAATGGTGCAAGCTTCTTTCAAAGGATCGACCCCTCCGTGTTCCATGAACAGTTCTCGAAATTTTCCACAGCAACGCCGTAAAATGTCCACGTCGGAACGACAATACTTTAACATTTCTTCCTGAAAGTCGAAGGGGTCAGAGGCATGAGCCTGGTACCAAGCGTAGAAATCTTCTCGTTGTTCGGTACGCATGTTGTCGGGGTCGTAATAGTGAGCCTCAGGCAAATGGGGTAGAACGGCATGTTGATTGGCTTCCGTATTGAAAAAGTGTGGAAAGTACCCTTTAGCCATTTCTGTCATTCCAAACGTTTTAGGCATTCAACTCAAAGGCATGGCCAAGTAACTCATCGAATCTTTAAACTGCACTTGTCCCACTTGCATGAAAATGATTTTGGCTCCGTTCAAAGTGACTTTAGGACGTTCGGTGCCTTGTTCCGTATAGTATCTGAGAAGAAACTGTCCATCGTATCCGGAGAAATTGTGAGCCATCACCGTGGCATGACGATGACAATCTCCGTAACGTTCGATGTCCTCTTGGCTCCATGTCTTGTCGATGGGGTCTAAAACCCATTGGGCAAAATCGGCTAACGTGTTCGGTCCTCGAAAGATTTTTTCACGCCCTCCGGGAATTTTGCTGCAGTGAGGGCAATGACTGAAGATAGGTTCTTGAATGCACTTCTCGCACGCTCGATGAGCCACGCAGAAATTAGGAATGTGAATGCCGGTCTCTTGCATGCATTCGAAATCGAAAAAGATGAAATTGCCTTTCTTCTTGTGACCGTCCTCTTTCTCTGGTGGAGATTGGTATTTTTGCACGTAGCATTGGTGTTCCAAGTCCACGATGTGGTGACAAATGTGACATTTTTTCTTTCCTCGACATGCGTGTGCCTTGACATTATTGGTACGTAGGCCTTGTCCACACGTAGGGCAGAATCTCAGCAGTTGACAAGCACATTTCTGCTGTGAACCTTGCGTCTTCAGATGTTGTTGGTAACAGGTAGGGCTGACAAACGTGCGCAAACAAGTTGAACAAGGCACTGGTTCTTCGCTCAGACAGGGTGGAGAGGCCAAACATCCTGGGCATTTCCATCCACAAGACTTGTGTTGCTCTCGATTGTTATAACCATAATCACATTTCTCACAATAATAACCGTATCGCAGGAATGCAGTGATACTGGTAATGGTATCGAAATGGTCATCGTGATGATAAAGGTGAATGTATTTTCCATCCTTAAAATCTTGCCCTCGAAACAACAGAGACCCACTCATTTCTTGAGGGTGCACTTTCAAGGTGGAGCTAGGGCATCTTGCAATTTCTGCATCTCAGGAATGCCACAGGGTGTGTCTTTGGATAGACCAGCTTGTTGCAACAGGAGTTCTGCTTCGTTTCGTTGTTTGGCTCGGTCCGATTGTCGAATAGTTTTCCAGGCTCTTTTCCATTCTGTCGTGTCGTTCTTGTTGGCATAGGTTCGTCCCACCACGATGGCTCGAGCTAAACACATCTGGTCTTGAGGGTTGTTAATTCGGACGAGATTTGTTTTGGTGTTGCGAAGGTCGTCCACCAATAACATCTTTTTGCGTCCAGTCCCTTGAGGAAGAGAGACGTGAGCCATTTTCAGTGTGGCTTTACCATCGGTGATGTCAAACTTGTCATTGGATTGTTGCACCTGTTGTATCTTGTCCATGACTTTGGAAGGGGTCAGTTCTGCGGGTCTGCTAAACTCGATCCAAACAGGGGATTTCAAACCGTCGTGATCTATGGATAGTGTCAAGCGATCGTCTTCTTTGGGTTGACATTGTCGCTTGAGTGCAGTGAGCAAAGAATCCCACACCCCAGTGATAAACCCTTCTGCTTTCTCCAATGGTACGTCGGACTTGAAATCTTTAAACTTCACCGTGTAGGTGTAAGCCGTGGTTCTAAATTTTCTAGAGGAGCGCTTTTCCGTCTCTCGAATGGAATAGTACTTTTCAGGGTTGACTAAGGGTGGTGAACTTGGTTTAGAGGTTTCAAATTCCGGTTCATTCATGTCCTCTTCAAAATCACTGGCATGAATTTGTGCCAAGATTTCAGCCCTGGTTCGAGGCGATAGATCACGTTTCTGCCTCTTACTTTCTTCTTCTTCTTTCTTCTCGAATGAATAGGATCGTTTCATCTTGAGTGCAAAACGTCAAATGACTCAAGTTCAAACACCATAGACTAATTTATAGTCATGGCAGACCAGCGTATATAAAAAGGGTGTGTGTCTTGTCCTTTCACTATTCATTTCACTCTCAAACCGAGCACAACGATGGAAGAGACTAACCAAATCGAACGTTTCGTCAGAGCTTTGCGAGGGGTCATTAGAAAATTCTCTTCAGACCAGCCCACGGACTACTCTCCTTCCTTTCGAGATAAAAGTCAAGATACTTGCTATATCTGTCAGAAGAAAGGGCATTGGTCTTCAGAGTGTCCAGACCGTCAAAAAAGAAAGAAAACAGGGGCTAAAAAAGACAAAAGTCAAGATACCTGTTATTATTGTAAAGAAAAAGGACATTGGTCTCCACATTGCCCAAAAAAGAAACAAGAGGAATCAGAAGAAAAGAGGAATTCTTCAGAAGAAGAGAGGGATTCTTCAGAGGAAGAGAGGGATTCTTCAGAGGAAGAGAGGGATTCTTCTGAGGAAGAAAGAAGACAGGTGAAGAAAAAGAAACAGGAGAAAAAAAGAAAAAGGGAAGAAAGCGAGGAGGAGGAAGAAGAGGAAAAGAGTGTGACGGTGAAAAAATTCAAAAAACAGAGAGACTAAACAAGGAAACAGAAGAAGTTAATGAACTTTTAATTAAAGTGTTCTGTTGTGAATTGTGAATTGGATTGTAACAATGGAGAAAAGAATAAATTAATGATATAACGTAAGTGTCTTTGAGTTTTGATTTTAAAATAAGAACGTACACTCACGCACTCATACAAAAAAAGACACGTACTATAAGGGTAAAATGGGTGGGTTATTTTTTTGAGTTATTGGCAAAATTGAAGGGCTATCTCTTTTCGAGAAATGTGGATGGCCCTGAAAAGGGCCTTTTTATTTCGGTGTAGGGGTGAGTTTAAGCAATCAACTTTAACTGCCTTATGCCTTTGCCACGGCCAAGGCCTACTTCTGGACTGCGTAATGTTGATGATGATGATTGGGTTGAAATCACTAAGGGTGGTACGGTAGGCTTAGTCACAGGGTTGACGTGTTTAGCTCGGGAAGGTCGTATTCTCTTCGGTCGTAATAAAGAAGTCTGATACATTTGTTTCAGACTTCTTAACTCCGCTAAAATGTCCAACAGTACCGTGACCGTTTGATTTTCACCCTCCTGTTTCTTTGCTGCTACTTCTTCTTGCTGTTGTTGCTGTTGTTTTTTTCTTACCTCTTCTTCTTGCTGCTGTTGCTGTAGGAGAAAACCCTGTTCCGCTTCCTTTTGTCGTTGTATAAATTTCTCCAATTCTTCTTTCTGTCTCTGTCTAAAATGCTCCACTTGCGGTAATGAAGAAGGTAACGAAGGTTCCGGAACAAATTCTTGCGAGGAGAGAAAATCCACAAAATCCCAATTCAACTCTTCTGAAAGTAAGTCCGGGTTCCCTTGGGCAGTCTCCCCTGTTGGTGCACCCCAATGGATCGTTTTCTGAGTTTCCGTCATGTTGAATCACTGTCGCATAGATTGACTGCACACAAGCGCTAGCGAATCTATATAGACTACGTGACGTCACAGACTGCTCTCTTCGAATTGGATGCGGGCTGACTGAATTTTGTAACGCGTGTTCGGATTGGTGAATGAACTCAATCCGTTTCAATCCTACCTCTACCTATAAATAAGCGCAGTTCACTGCATTGATTCACCTGTTCTCGTCGCTTCAAGATGTGGACCGATGTGCAATCTTCTACGCTTGTGTCTTCCATGATGTTCAGGACGGACATGCTCATGTATGTCCGATCCAAGTGGACCGTTGTCCACAGGACAAACACCAGTCTGTGGATACGTAGGATCTACGTCGAAAGACAACGATGCCTCAAAAGAGTGCTGATTTACGGGCCAACAGTGAGACGCAGCCTAAGGACAAGAAGAAGACCAATGCGGTGCCCTTTATGTTAATAGATACATTAACATAAACCCAAAGGCCCTTTTCAGGGCCAGCCATATTTCTCGAAAAGAGAATGACTTTTCAATTGCCTACCCCTTTTTTAAATTTATATTTAAATTTAAATTTAAAAATTTTAAAAAAAAAAAAAAAAATCCCATGTTCAATTCCCCTTGAGGCTAGAGTGACCCAAGACTTTTTCCCATGTTCAATTTCCTTTGAGGCTAGAGTGTCCCACGATTTTTCTCCATGTTAAATTTCCCTTGAGGCTAGAGTGTCCCACGATTTTTCTCCATGTTAAATTTCCATTGAGGCTAGAGTGTCCCAGGGGTCTCTGTAATGATAATTCCCATTGAGGCTAGGGTATCCCACTTTACTACTGACGGGTCATTGTTTGATGTCGAACATTGCCGAAGGCTAGCACTAATCCGTTACGTAAGATTGTTGTGGCTAGAATCGAAGGACCGGACATTGGAGTTGCGAAGTCACAGACAGCCAATTATCAGCTAGGTGTCGAAATGTTTCCAAGATCAAAAGAAATTGCCTGAAGAAGTGGGAGTGTCCTAACTTCTTTCCCCTGCAAACAGACAGACAGGTTGAACTGGCCGCTAAGACGATTGGACAGGGGCACAGCGCCACCCAATCAGAATCGAGATAGGGGGGAGACCTTGATTTGGGTAGAATGATATCCCTGCGTTTTCCGGCAAAAGTTAGTTCGCTGAGAGAAATTACCCAGAGAAGAGGTTAGCGTAACTCCGAATAGCCATTCGTTATTGGCGGAAAAGTCTTAGAGCGGGAAATTCTAAGTACAGAAAGCTTCAAAAGGAAGCTTTGAGGGACAGACCAGTTAAAGTTTGGTCCCGTTGTCTCGGATAGAGAGACGGAGGAAAGGAGGGAAGAAGAGGGTGGAGTTGAAGTCTGGGAGCGGAATTGGAGGAGGAGATAATAAAAGGAGGAGAAAGGAGAAGCTGAAGTCTGGAGCGAAGCTGGAGGAGATAGTAGAGAGGAAACAGAGACAAAGAAGGAGTTAGAGGAACGGAAAGAAGGAAGAATCAGCGGGAAGAAATAGATGAGTAGATGCAAGGACAGGGGGAAAATCGAACTCACACTGTAAATCACGGGATGAATTAGGCTGTCACTTGGTCGAGGGAAAGACGAGTGATTGGAAGTTATCGTTTTTAAATTATCACATTTATTAAATTGTTATTGATTGAATTTCATCTTCGTGTTCTCTATAATTTAACCGTCGGCATTGCTAACTGGGGGTTCAGAGCTGTAAATCTACATCATCACTAATTTAACTTTCTAACCTAACGAGCCAGGGTGGAACTTTCAATTTAATTTAATTAAATTATATTGGGAGAACCCCACCCCAAGACGACAGAACGTCACAGGTACTATGCCTACCGTGTCAGTCTGTTTATCAGTTGACACGGTTTACCTTCCTCATCCTACCGTCGTCTCCTTAGCAATTCTGTCTTCTGCAGTGGTAGAGGTTCCAGTGTTATGGAAAACACATTTCCAAACACTAGTAAAGTCAGCCCTTGAAATAGTTTTTCCAGGTCTAGTTCCCGTCCGTTAGTTTTATTTCCTTGCTTAGCACTCATTATCATTAAAAGCATTGAAAACAAATTATATTTAATTATGTCAGAACGAAACATAATGTTGACTTTTAAAACGTCCAAACATTCAATTTGGTCTTATAGCCGATGTATTTTTACAGAGCTTTCTGAATTGAGGAAAATGATTTAATAATTAGATTTTTTCGGATTAACAAAGCGACTAAAAAGAACAGCAACAACGAAACACACAAAATAATAATAAAAACATAACAACAAACAACCTAAACATACAATTGATCTGTTTTATTGCTGAGAATAATTGTGATAGTCAAGAAAGTTTATATATATTGAACCTAATTGAATTTTCTGTAACATATACAGGAAAAACATAAGTAACACACAAAAAACAAGCTAACTGCTCGACCACAATGAAAGGCCCATATACGTGTCGTATTGCCCATTAACCAAAACTTAACATACAAATTATGGGTTACCTGATCTGTTTTTAGCATAAACTGGTCAACAATCTTCTAGACTTTCTACTAATCAGTTGCTTCGATGTGAATTCATAGTACTGCAGTAATGTATCGTATCTGGGGGGCAGAGAATAATCGCCCCTCCCTACCCCCATCCTGACTGAATTATGTTAGTTCACTCCTACGGTTGTTCACATGCAGTTCAGATAATATTTAGCTGTTGCTAAGCTTCCTCTAGCCTAATACTCTCCCACATCTCTAGCCAGATATGCCAGAGATGATAAATATTCATTGAATTTTCGTCATCGGTCCAGCTAAGATATGTTTTCTTAAACATGACCAGTTAAGTTATACTTGGATATTTTTAAAGTTGTCATTTAAAAGAAAGTAGTAGCTTGTAAGCTGCAAAATATGTAAGTGACACATTTATCATAGCGGATCTTGAATGTTAGTAGATCAATGTTAATGTTAATTATTAATGTGAATTAATTAATATTTATATTAGTAATATATATGCAACAGCAAAAGTCTGATGACAGATTACAACATCTCGGTTTAGAAAACACCAGGTAGGTGTAGAGATAGGAAAGCCGCTGAAAAAATGTTTCAGTAGTTGACTGCAGGAAAGAACAGGAAAGTGAAACAGCATCATTGGATCATGGTCTTGTACCTTACTCCATTTAACCCAGATGTATAATAAAAACAGGACGGTAGAAGTTGTGAAAGTTGAGCATAGTGTTCCATGTACTTTTATAAACATATTTAGGGTGACTACAGGAGGTACAGCTCTAACCTTCTCAAATGTACGATGTATCTCATATCGCAATTAGATGAATTAAATGCACTAGCAAACTAATTCACCCTTGGATATTTAACCAGGTATATGCATAACGTATAACACGTGTCAAACGACAATGAGGGAGAAAAAGGAAACTCAACTCTGACCAAACGTGTCAATACAGCAAACACACAACAAATACTTCCGTCAGCGGAACAGAGACGATTTGTCCCATGTGTTACACAGATAGAGCTCATAATCCCTTCATTCTGCAAATTGTGAAAGATTTACCACACAGGTAAGAAAGGCAGTACAATTCATTTTAATACCGTGTAGTTTGTATTCTGTTTTACACCTAGAAACCTCTTTTACGAGGTGATGTGTTTTGAACGACTCTAAACAGGCCTTCTATGATAAAGATATGAAACAAGAACAACATGAAATATTTAGACATTTTCAATTTTATAACATACTAATGTACGTCACACGCACACACACACACACATATATATAGACGAGACATAGAGGGAGAATGACGTAAAGAGATGTGAATATATAGACACCTATTCAGTTATTCGAAATTGGAAATTAATGAATTACAGTATTCGCACCTGATAAATGGGTAACGATTTAATATTGAATTTATGAAATGGGTTGAATAATGTCCAGCTTTTGCAAACCTTAGCGAGCAAAAGCTTGACATTATTCAACGAATTTCATACATTTAATATTAAATCAATGCCAATTTGAGATTATTTTTATCACATAGTTTTCATTTCAGTGGAAATTATTTAGATAGAAAGAAGAACGAATAATTTCGTTCATTCTGACCGACGGTGTACCTTTCAATTGTTGTGCATAAAATATAGTTTCAAACAAAGTTGATCTAGTAAAAATAGATTGTACAATTTTACAAACTATAAATCAAAGAAAAAACTTCCATCCGAATAAACAGAACATTTTATAAGGACAAAATCATTTTTCAAAACAGAATGATTAATGCTATGTGATGCCACATTGATACGGTAAAAAGTAGGCCTAGAGTACATGTTTACCCCAAAATGTCACTTGCAGAACTAAACGTTACATTGTGGAGATTTTTTTGTGAAATAGGATTACTGGATGCAGGCATTTCTACATTTACTGCAATGCATTTGTGACCGGATATTTACAATATTTGACTGAACCAATTGACTGTAGAGAAGATGTAAACAATTTCTTTTTGAGTCGGATTTGCATCCCATATATACTGCATAAAGATGCTGTGGTTGGATAAAATTCTCTCAGTTAGGAGACCCATATATGTCCAAATTCTTATGTGAACATAGGTGAATTTATTTACTCCTGTAAGTTAACATTTAAACCACGCTTGTATATGCGGTGGATTCTATATCTATGTTACATATCTACCGCTCCCTCTCCCCACCCCGCCATCAAATAAGCAATACCCTTAGTCTTACTTCTTATTGTTGTTCTTGTCTTGTAGTTTAACGCCATGTTTCTCATTATGATATTGTTATCCATGACATAACAAACCACTGTGGGGGTAATATATCTATATTCAGACAGCGGAGATAATTTGTCCACTATTTCCTTTCGCGAGTCAAGTTCAAAAATGGCCGCCAAAAATGTTCATTCGAAACCGAACATTCAAGAAGGCAGGTAAAACATATTTTCCCACGATCCCAGCCAATCATTAAAAAAGATACTGCACACTAATTTCATGGCCTTATTTGGACCAACCAGAATCACATAAATTGATATTTTTCCGTGTGGTAATATCACAAATATGTAACTGCACATACTGTAGGAAAACTATACCTACTATGTGGTAAATATGCTTCGAAGAAAGACGCTTGGTAAGTGTGTTAGCTCTTGTCCACGTCACTCGTGCATAATTTCACTTTAATTTTGGTTTGGTTAAGGATCTTATGAGGTTGCCTGTTGTTCGATGTAGGTACGTCCGGTAGCACAATATATGCTATCAAACTGCTTGGAAGACTGCCGTAAACCTTAACATATGCATTCATCCTGAAGTCTATTTTGCATATTGAAAATAGTGCTGATAACATTATGTCCATTTATACAGACAATTCAGTGATCTCGAATTTTTTTCTCCCCCTGAATGAAAACTCAGACAATCACCACAAAAGTTTTGAAGACGATGTCTCATATTGTTTGATTAGTAGTAAATTAAAATGGTGGTGTTTCAATAGCATATATAAAGGCAACAGCGGCAATTTTGTAAATCTTACCATCGTTAGCAATGGGAATACTACGGTCACATCCATTTGGCACACACAAGATCAAAGTCTGATACTAATGTGTTGATCATAGGTGAAATGATTTTGAATTGACCTCCAATGTAGCAAACACAGCAGCCATTTCAAAATAGTATTGTCCCTTCTCCTCCTCTATTTATATTTAATATCGAGGCGACGAACCAACCCGGAGACATCTAATAATCTCCAGTTGTTTCTAAGTTAAACTTGTACTGCTCCAACATCCAACATGGTTACCACAGAGGCGAGCTTAAAATATAATGTTATGGCTCTTTGGATTGTAATATCTCTAAAAGACTTTGTTAAACTTGTTTCGCTACTTCTCCCGGATGGAATGTGATTTCGACATAAGGTGTTCACGGAAAGATTTCTTATACTGCATAATTTGTGTTGGATACAAATGGTTCCCATCGGACATCGAATATGATCATCGTAGCAGTCCTCTTGTTAACCTTGTTTTGCTATTCCTTTAAACGTAAAATCTCTTCGACATGAAAGTTTCACAAGACTATCTTACGTAGCTGATCAAAATGAATATTATGATGATCCAGTATGGCAGAATATATTCTGGTCGCATCTCCTCCTAAATAGAAAGTCATATCGACAAAAGTTTCCTCTTACGGTGTCTAGTTGGTTCTTGTTGAAAATGTTATAGATATTAAATTTATTATAGTCACCTTGTTGGCGATCTTATAAAGGTATGACTAGAGAGACAGCTTTAACATTCAACAGTCTAAAATAAAAAATGACCCTATTTTAAATCTTGAAAACTCTTTTGGGAAACCTCAGGGTCACTCCCTCTGAATGACTATTGTTTTATTTTCATTTCCTGAAATAACTAGTAAATGATAAGATATTTTCGAGAAATTATGTAGGCTTTGTTTGCACATTTTATATTGTGAAGTTGAATGAGGAGGTCACAGTTATAGAGACTTTCTTTCTAACAACTTTAGTGTACAGTTGCGCTTCTGTAACTCACTACCTATGTCATCTCTTATGAAATTTGTATATCTGTATTATGGAGGTTTTATTTACGTATGAACATCTATTGCCCGACCTCGTTACAACTTTATTCAATTACAAACAGAAGCAATATAATTTGTAACAATACGTGTAGGTCTTCGATATATTTCACGTGGTTTAGCTCCTTTGTGATGATATGTCAAACATCTCTATATGTTTTATTTGTTTTATGCTCAGCATGTAAAATATGCCTTTTGCTTTGGAAATCATAAATCATTTTACAAATAACAATCATTTCAAATGCTCTGAACCTTGTTTGTCGTGGAATGATTAGATACATTACAACTCACAGGCAACACGCAGTTCAAAAATGGCCAAAGCATTTTCGGACCCTAATGTTCAATTAATCAAAGATATCAACATTTATTTACATTGTGCGTTTGACTTTTGTCCCTGATTGAGGATATCATTTTCCCTTTTGTCTACTTGATTTATTCATGATTGTAAGTAGTAAACAAGATGGATAATACAATTTAAGTTCATGCCCAAAACTTGTTTACGAATTCTGTAACGTCATAGGTTATGTGAGATTTTTTAGATATAAATGAAGTTTATAAATAAATTATTCATTGTTTTGGAATCCATGATCTGAGTTTATAGTTGTGTTTAGATATGATGTGGAATCATATATTTATTCAAAATATTCATCGGAATTACAAATTGCTAATGAACTTCTTTGATTAAAACAATAATTTGGAATTAGTGAGGACTCATTTAAAGACATTTTAGTTTATATCATAATGATACATCAAAATATTTAAGACTATTGGAATTCATTCTATACTTTCGGACTTGTGACAGAAGATTCAGACTTACTTTGGGATTTAATTCACAAAACTGTAAGATGCCTATTGAAGTTTTATTTTGTACAATATTGAAATAAAATAATCATTTTACTCATATGTTTATGGAAGAGTGCATTTATCTATAAGTCATTGTATTTATGCACATGTTGATAATTATTTAATGTTTGTGCAGTCTACAGTTACAATTATATCATTGTGAATCATGTGTTAATTTAAAGAAAATTAAAAGTATGTCGATTTGTACGCCTGTACTCATCCTCACATAATTCCATGTGAAGAAAACACACACACACACACACACACACACACACACTATACATATATATTTATACAGAGAGAGAGAGAGAGAGAGATACGTGGTTAAATTACTATTTTTAACATAGAAAAAGCTGGGTGCAACTCGTGAACCTTAAAATTGGGCCAAAGGAATATGGATTTAAGAACATATTTTAAATATGCTTAAGTGTTTATTTGCAACCCTTTTATTTGTTACCCAGTTTAGTTAACACATTTTGCAAAGGACTCGAAGCGCTTTTGAATACAGGTAGAATGTACCTGGTATCGAGAATACGTCATGAAGGCTGGTAATACGAAACATAATCTTTCCATATTAATTGTAATTGATTTGGACAGCATTTGTTTTATAATTGTTTTCAACATTGTATTGATTCTTTTAGAAAATGGCATATGAATTCGGATCTCTTTTCCTTACATTTACAGTGCATATAAAGCATCATCATATGTGTTAACTCTTACGACAGTATTATTAATTCATCATGAATTTAGTTCAGTGGTGTGTAGAAAAATTGAAGAAAGAGGGTGAATAGGAGCAGCAGATTGTCTTTCGTTCTGTTTTAATCATATGTTGAATCTGTATGTGTGCCATTACTCATACGCAGGTAAGGCTACGATTATAATACAATTAATATCACGTCTTTAACATTGCATACATGGAATATAGTACAAACGGCAGCTACGTTTAGGAAGTTGAAATGGTTTACACTGTTGAAAAAAATCACGAAATCGTTTTTCCAATCTAGTTTGACTGACATATATTACTTTAATGTTGGGAAATTCTTACATAAATTTAATACAATTTAACGCCTGTTCATTTCGATTTCAAATGATATTAACGCATATAGAGCTTGATAGCAAAAAATAAAATGAGTATGTTTTTCATGAAATTGCTATATCTCATAAAAAGATACATTTTAAGTTTTTGATCATAAATATACCTGGTTTAAAGTATTGTCAGTTGAAGTACCTGACTTGTTTATCTTCTTCTGAGTGCTGTTTATCGTCATAGTTATTTTCCTTTGACCTCTATAATGTTGCAATTTAGGGAATGAAATAGAATTTGACACCTGCATTTGGAGCTGCCAATCTCTGTCAAAATCTAAACTTAAAATCGATATTTGCCCTACTAGGAATACATCTATATCCATGTTTTGACAATTAATTTTCGCATTCATTAAGTACATTTTCATTCATTCATTCATTCATTCATTCATTCATTCATTCATTCATTCATTCAATCAATCAATCAATCATTTATTCGTTCGTTCGTTCCTTCCTTCCTTTCTTCATGCATTTATTTAAATTTCATTCTTTATTTTTTACGATAATACGTATTATCCTTTATAAAATTCACGGTTCACATTGTTGAATTTAAGATCGCTACATGGATGTAAAATAAAACATTATTTATTCATGGATGTTTGTTTACCTGCCTCCGGCCCAGCTATATAAGTAACAATGGAATGGTTGTAGTCTGAAGTCGAAAAAGGCGATATATAGTACTCCATGGGATCCTTCCAATTTATCTGAAGTAAAATGGAAAATAAAGAAGGCGTTATATATCATGTCAGTTTTATAATAGAGTCTTATATCGTAACAAATAGCAAAACATCGCCCTAGCAGAAATATTCCCCCAAGAGATCTAAAACGATATATGCATATACAATAACAAGAGTCATTGCCAAGATCGATAGACCAACGAGTAAAATATATGGAATTTAATATTTGCTAACAGACAGCAATGCATTAAATCACACTGTTTACTCTGGTTGTCAAAATGACGGATATATATATATATATATACCAGACGAATACACATAGATCAGTGTTTCTCAAACCTTTTTGTCTTGCGGCGTACCAAATAGATCCAAAACATTTCACGGCACAAATGTATAATGGGCTGCATGTATTTATTATTACACTATTATTATAATTAGAGCGAGTGAGTTCTCCCGAGATCACGAACAAGTCTCGCGTTACAAAAGAAACCAATGAATGACAGACTGACATTGTTCGTTTTTATATATGTTACTCTTTTAACTTTTGCGACATTGATTTACCATTTAAATTTTCGATATGTTCAAGGTTTCAAAACGCTAGCAATTTTAAATATTTTTCAAAACTCCCACGGCACACATGGAAATTGCTCGCGGCACACTAGTGTGCCGCGGCACACAGTTTGAGAATCACTGACATAGATCCTATAACGTTTTCATTATCTGCTGCAAACAAAGACCAACATGTGAAGCTAAGGCCCATATGCTCTGTCTGAGTTACCTGTAACTATTATTCCGTTTACCCTTCAACCACTCAAAGCTGGATGTCATGTGTTGTGAAATACGATAAGTAGGCCTTCTACGAAGAAAGAAACAAACCAGAACACACATGGAAATCATTGAAATTTCATGTTAACTTACATATAGATAGGTGTACCACACTCATAAGCATGCACATAAACACACACATGAGTACCATCTAGAATTAGAGTGACATATTTCACACAACATATTATGGTATCTAAATGACGTTGTCTTGCGAAATGAAACGTAACACATCGTTTGCGTCTGAACGAAGAAAATAAATTAATAGTCCTATCATCAAGATCAAATATTTATTAAAACAGCAACAAATCTTACCTTCAAGCTAGAACACACATTCGTGTCTTTACTTGTGTCATAATAATGTCTACATACCACATCCTTTTGGCATTATAATCTTCACATACACATTATATCTTAATCAAACATTAACGCAAGAATTATCACAAAAGAACATATTGTCATATAAAACAATAATGAAAAATTAACGTGTATTTTACCATGATCGGAATCATTAATATGCGTCTTTTAAAACTGTGTTACATTGTTTGTACATCCATGTGCAAATATTGATTTTCAGAAACGTCTAAGTGTGACAGGGAATGTGATAAGAAGCTCAACTGTTATGTTCAATCCATGATACTTCTTTAACTTCTTCTGATCGAGTGTGGTCAAAATATTATGGTAGCTAAGAATATATGAAATTAAATTTAACAGGAAATTGCAGAGCAAATATTTCCCGCCCTTACCATCATCAATGTTTCGGCTTGTCTACGTGCGAAACGTTCTGAAGGTATCAAAGCTAAATGTTCAAACGCTTCCTGGAATTCATTCCATGTTGAAATGACCAAAAACGTTATTCCACCTTTGTGTTCCAACCCAAATATTAGTTTCATGCATTTCACACTGCGTAAATAGGGATCATGTGTAAACTGTGCGTATGTATTAATTATATTCAAGGATTGTCCCTGAAGTATATATTTTACTTTGATGGCTTTCGGGAAACACAGAATAACAGTCATGACAGATAGCCTTTACATAACAGTGATAGTTCACATGTAAAGTTTGAAATGGTTCCGTCGATTCAATGTAGGATTCGCCTACTCACAATAAAGAAAAATGTAAAATGGCACAACACCGATTTAAAATGTTCGCACTGCCAACGACCATCTATTAACTTTTCCTGGATGCACACATACACACACACACGCATATATAAATAAATAAATAAATATATATATATATATATATATATATATATATATATATATATATATATATATATATATATATAAAACAGAGCTTGGTTGCCAATCAGATTACACTATATTCAACCATATAAATAGCTTGATCAATCCAGTTGTCAAGTGACTCTTTAACTTCAAGATATTTATAAATTCATTACTTTTTGCATGTAAAGATAATTAAAACCTCTTTGATAATGCTCTCACTATGATCTAATGATGATTATTGCGCCCCCTAAGTCTGATGCAAAGACTCAATAGCCAGAAGATGACCACCCTTATTCTCTCGACAGGGGTGGTCGACTCACATCGATCATGGATACGTGTAGAAGGTGTGTTTGAATTGTTACAAGTCTATGCTCTTAAAACAAGTAACAGAAAAGAGAGAAGACAACAAGCTTTGTACAAATTTTCACAATTTATTTCCTTACAATACAAAGTGAAAAATGAGAATAAGAAGAACGTAAGATATTGCGAATTAAATAAAAAAAATAAACCAGGAATTAAAAACACAAATCCTAGCAATAAAAAGTCCTGAATAAAACTCAGTTCAGGACCCGAAGGGACCAAAAACTAAAGGCGATTACGTGTCTTTTATAGCCTACAAAGTACTGATAGGTCAAGAGTCTTTTGTTGAATCACATAAATATTATTCCAGGATTGAATTCAGTATCAATCTAATGAATGTCTTTAGCCAGGAATTTTATCAGAGCACTTTTGTGTTTCCAGAGAAATTAATCATTTGAATTCATTAATTTGAAGAATTTAACATTTAGCCCAAACTGGTCACATCACAATGCAACTGAAAGTGCTAAATGTTAAAGCACGACTGGTAAAATCGTCACATTCACAAGATGATATAGTTCTCTGTTTTACCTCAGGTCACAATTAACAGTTTCTAAAAACAACCATTACCCTCAGGAAAATAACCTTCTAAAATAATTGAATGAGCCTTGTTTATTTCCAGCACAATAGCAAAATTCACTTAGGAACCTCCAAAACCCTGACCCTGATCAACATATGTACTCCTTTGTTTACCTGAATAATAATCCTGTTAATAAGCTCATACACATACAGAATAATGAAGCTATTATTAGTTATTTACACAAGTGAAATTAAAAATATAAAAACGTCAATTAGGTCAAGCAGAAATGAACTCAGTTTTGGACAAGGTCAAGTCCAGCAAACAAAGACTTATTCTGTAGACATCAGCATTTGTACATTTACTTTTCTTGCATATGCTAGAGCCCTCGTGCAGATCCAGAATACTTGATTATATATGTCCCCACGCAATGATATAATACCGAGGTAAGGCATATGAAAAATACTTTTAAAACCCGTGTCCAACTTCCATCCTTTCATCCCATTTACGATCATCCATTTCACAAGTAACTTGAAACCAAAGTTACAATATAAACATTGATAAGTGAATCCAACTGCAGACTCGAGCATGATTCGATTACCAATAGTTTTGTTACACGTAAATAACTGATACAACTTACAAATTCTATACCGAACAGAGGGTATGTATCTCTGGCTCCAAAGGGAGACAACGTGCTAATATGAAGCGAAGCTCTATAGAAAATCATTTTCTCTGTGAAACGCTATATTGTTCTCACCGATCGTGTATATAATTATGAAATCAATCCCTCAGTTATGATACTCTCTTGCTCTTGCACACACACACACGCACACAAATGTATTTCTGTTTACCTTTAGCATAATTACCTTACGATGGGTATAAATAAGTTGTTTTTTTTCATATTACGGGTGAACAGGGAGATCATCCTTCTCAATAAGCTTGTATTTTCCTACTCCATTGAGTGTTTGCTCGCGCAGACATTATTTAGAATTTTTTAAAATATAATGTATAGTTTTCAAAACAAAAATAATAATAATAATACGAACTATGGACTTGGCTTAACCTACGTAAGAAGAAAAATCGACAACCAGCAAGTTTCCTTTAATTTAAATATAAACTTAATGACTCTAAAATACAAAGTAATAAAATTAATAAACACTTACCCTGGTTTATGATCTCCTTGAAAAGTTATATCAATTCCAACAGTTCCAAGTAATCCGAATACATTCCAAGGGTATTCCGAAAGAAAAATGTGATGTTCTTATGTACCAACGTCACAGAATATCACTGTGCTTTAAATCCAAAAATCCTTTAATTACAAATTCACGTAAATCAAAAAGAGATATAAATTAAAAATGTCCTTAAATAAAAATCCATACAGATTTTAATATACAAAAGTGTCTCTGAATAAATGCTACTGAACTGTACTCCAGCAAATGATACTAAATTAAATAAATCAATCAATTCACTCAGTGTCATGTTTCTCTTTCAAGACCAGTAATTATCAAGATATGGTAATGTCTGCTTAATATCCTTGTATATAGGAAGATAATACGTGGCAGCACTATAATGCAACAAAAGGATTTAAAATGAATCATTATGCATATCGAAATTCTCACAGTCAGCAAACAAATCAGTTGATTTACACTGGGGTATCGGGAAATAGGTCACTTTGACCTTAAAACAGTACCTATGTTCTCGTTGGAGCACGTGATGTTTATTTGAACTGTCTCAAGCGTTGACCTTGGAATTTATGAGTGAAATAGTATTATGCATGATTGATGTCGTTACTCGTCTATAAATGTGGAGACTACGATGTTAGCACATTAGCATTAAAAACTGTCACTAACTTAATGGCTATTACTAAAACCGTTATTTTGAAAATAATGTACATTATATAGATATACATACCTTAATACTACTACTACTCCTACTACTACTACTACTACTACTACTAATAATAATAATAATAAACCTGTTGTGAAAATACAATTGTCCTAAAAATACAAAATATTTTTTTAGAGTACTATCCCAGAGATGATGGTCGATTATGCTAGTTCAAGCTTGGAAGTAAAACAAATGGCAAGAAAGAAAATTTTCATATACAATTACTAAATCAATCATTTTACTCTTTCACATCAAGCAAGATGACTTTAAAGATTCCCCATATTTTGGTACTTTAGAATATATTTCTTTGTGCTAGTAAATTGCTACAACTCAGAACTAACAATCATAATCATAATATCTTTTCAATGAACGAACATTCATCTTAAAATTGCAGTAAATTCACGTGACCCCGTTTAAGATTTCTCTAGATACAGACTAATTTCAATTAATAGCTTTTGCAGTAGCGATACAAATAAGTAACGGAGAATATTTGTCGCTGAGGTATTTCTTTTTAGGTCCTATTTTCATAAAACATCTCAGAACTCTACGCACATTTAAAAGAAATTTATAATATCTATTACACGATTAAGGTGTTAAGACTCCAGATCTTAAATTATGTGACAGAAGGAAACTGAAAACAACAATGTTAGTAAAATCAGCAATCAATTTATTTCTCTACAATAGAAAGCAAACTGTGATCACATGAAACCTCACAGATTGACTTACAGCAGGAATAAAACATTTGCTTCTCGTATCTCTATTTATAAACATTTTCAATGGACCCAGAATTGAATCAATTCGACGAGAGAAATATTTTTGTCAAATATAGGAGATGAATATATCTGCCAAATACAAATATATATATATATATATATATATATATATATATATATATATATATATATATATATATATATATATATATATATATATATATATATATCTATATACACAAACGTTTTAGTGTCTTCCACGAACTGAGCATATACATATATGTATGCATAATTCCCAAGGCTTGACCAACGCAGTAAGTACTGGTTTGAGTCATTTGGTAGCTGTATCACCCGAGTCAATGAAATAAAGTCCCCATTTACGCCACGCTAAATATACGAATCTTTCAAATGAACAAAATGAGAGATTGTCTGAACTGGTCTACTATAAAGTTTAGTATTCAGGGATATTTATTCTTAAATTACATTCGTTTGTTGAAATCTGGTCAACGTTAAATTTACTTCCACTGGTCAAGTCGATGACATAATGTAGCAAAAATAATTAACAATGAGTTAATTTGTGAAAAGGAGAGAAAGGAAACAATACATTCCTGTCAACGTATGTTTTCGTAGCAACGTCTTTTGGACCAACAGTCTACTTTACGTCTCCGATTTTGTTGTCACTCGCATGGTATCACCAGCTTATATTACCCTATCAAGAGCCACGCATCTCAACCTCCATATCCCAGGATGAATGCAGATAAAATTCAGCGTCGTTTGGATCGACATATGCTTTGGTTTTTATATCCTGAGGTTTGGTAGAGTCTCCCTTACCCATCATTTCATTCGCATTCATGTTTAAAGGACACTTCTTGAGGTCAGATTAATCCAATCATCCTTGATTGATGGTGGAAAGGTCAAACCATGATTTAGTCGTTGAATTTTGAGGGGCTGTAGGGACTGCTCAGGATGTAATTTGTTGCGAGGCCATGTCCAAAAGACCGGTAACGATTTCACCCGCCTTTGGCACCCGGAGGTCGACTTGCCTTTGTCATACTTTGTTGCAGCCAGTCTAGCTTACCGCACGATCATGTCATCAAGGCGCCGTGATCGAGATACATCATCTGCGTCTTTTTGGCATCCGCATCTAGCTGGTCAACATATTGCTTTATGCCGATACTTCCTGGACAAGTATGGCTGGCAATGATGTGGACGGCCCGCCTCGCAGTCTCCTAGACATGAAGCCTATTGTCGGGCAGCGACCCGTTGACTTGGAATAAATGTGGTATAAATGCTAATTGGGAGAATCAACAGCGAGGAAAGGTCCACGCGAGAGTCCTACATGGTTCGGAAGTTATCAGGGAATACAAACAGGTTGTTTGGGTCGGAGGCATCAACGCGAATTTTCTACTCTACAGTCAGCTCAGGCGTGCCGAAATACTTAACTGTTATGTCTATCACCAGCAACAGATCGCCTCAGAAAGATCACATGATATGAAGGATGTATTATGTATTCGTTATTTGTAAAGAAATATGGCTTCTATTCATGCAGATGCCAGAATAGAATGCTTTAAATGTATGAAGAAAGAATTATGTAAATAACTGTGATATAAACAGAGGGCATAATCAAGACAATAAAAAAGAAATATTGTATTATAACTATCAGAAATAAAAGAAATACATTACTCTTAATAAATATAGATTTAAGTACGATATAACATAAACTGATGCAAATGTATTGCCTCGTTTCAGATCAGGCAGTATTTAATTTGTCTGTGTCTACACTTCCTTAAATAAGACCTTCACTGTTGTCCCAACGCTTAACTATGACTTTCTCTTTGCTGGTTATGTTTCCAAATAATTTTGCGCTCTTGAATATTGTCACTTGCAATTTGAATCCGAAATAAAGTGTACAATCAATTAATGGCTACTCCAAAATGCAACTACGCATACCTACTAACTGCATTCAATTGATAACGTTTGCAACAGGTCTCTTCGTGTTTGAATAGCACAATAAATATTTTAAAGTAGGATTTATTGATCTCAAAACATGTTATTGCCTTTCTTGTTCTATAATGCACTGGACACGTTTCGAAAATGCAATATACAGATGTTAACATCCATCACCATGGTTAGAAATACGAACACTACTATGGAAATTTATGAGACTAAGTATGTGTAATAAAATTGGCATAAATGATTTACAGTCTATGATGGCTGAATTCTACTTGAGAATTCAACATAGATCTACTTCGTAGGCAACAAGCAACTACAACAGTCTTTATTGTACTGCAATATACATTCGGTGTCATTACCAATGATATCATCTGTATCTGCACTACAAGATACCGAACAGAGGGTATGTATCTCTGGTTCCAAAGGGAGACAACGTGCTAATATGAAGCGAAGCTCTATAGAAAATCATTTTCTCTGTGAAACGTTATATTGTTCTCACCGACCGGGTATATGATTAAGAAATCAATTCCTCAGTTATGGTACTATCTCCCTCTTGCAAACATACACACACAGAAAACAAAAAATATACTTCGGCAATCAACTTGCATATTCGCCTGGCAAGTGTCTCCTAGATCGGTATTCATATATCTACCTAAATTATCAAATAGAATAATTTGGTTTTGAAATGAGCCCGTTCATAGTTTACTTTCTTCTGCAACAAATATCCGGTTGATTAAACTGTTACCGCCTTAACAAATATTAATAACATTTAGTGAAACGTTTGCACATCCATATTCTCCATTGTTATTATTATTATTATTATTATTATTATTACTATGCCCATAGATGAGTTACATGTAGTAAATAAGTGTTGCATTAGTTGCTTTAGGAGAAAATCTGATATTTACAGAAGGATAAAAACAAATAGCACATCAAACGATTCGGATTTCTACATAGTTTTCCCTAATTTTGTATGGGTCATGAGGAACTTTCCCCTAAATTTGAGAAAAAGGCAAAACAGTTACATCTCTGATACCTATCATGCAGGCGCTCTCAAACTAATGACAGTAGGAGATACAACTGAGTTTAAGTTATTACTATATACCTCTCTATATAGGGATAAAACTTTTTTCTGCAAAACATGAAATGTTGGATTAAAAGGTACTGAAATTTAGCACTAAAGTTAATTTAAATTATTTTTTTTAATGATATACAGAAAAACCCTCGAATAAACGAACTGAAAATTAGATTCGTTTTATAAAGTTCTATATACTAATGTATGCTACAATTTTTTTTATATAAGTTTAAATTTTTGATCATTGTATTAGTCACAATTAGAAATTAATTTTAAATGGTGAAGGAACAATGAGTGGACTTAATTATCACTCGCATTATTGGGAAAACACGGTGTGCATTCGTTTTTATTTATTAACAAACAAAACAACCTGTGATTATATTAGACCTCGCTAGTGTATACATTCAGTTCTTAGCGGAAGGTAAACATGTTTCATTTTCCCCATACCAGCAAAAGACTCGGAGAACATGAAGGAATTGGAAGCACTAAGCACTACCTGATACAGAACTTCCTACCAAGTTCCTAGTTGAAGTGTGGAATTTCTCTATTTACATCTAAACACATTCGTTTCATAAATAAACCGCTAAAGGACAGCATGTTAACGGCAACATACTGTATATACAACGAATGACACACACACACACACACACACACACACACATACACACACACACACATATATATATGTGTGTGTGTGTGTGTTTTTGTTTGTTTGTGTGTGGTGTGTATGTGTGTGTGTGTGTAAGAATGAGAACTGATTCAAGAACACCTTTTCCAGATACTGACATGTTTATTTGTAGAGCTTTTATTAGTTGGTGAGTTACAAAATGTGGACGTGACTCAGTAGCGAAACTTGAATGTCTATAATAGTCGCTTGTTCTTGAGAAGACAACATTGAGGCTGTCAATATGAAACATGTACTTTCCATAATTTCAGCAGTAATTGGTTTAGACCATATGCCTATATCTAAGTTCTTGACTTGTTTCGTTCCACGTTGCATTTTTACTTGTATAAAATAACAATGTGATGGAACCATGTTAATATCCATTACAATTGGTATGTATAGCAAGCATCAACATAGATTTGAACTAGTATGGTATTAATATTAATGTTTCGTGCATCTAGTTACTTGATGTGAAAAAAGTAGGAAATATATGTAGGAAAAAAGGATGAAATTGTTTGGTATGTGAAAATAATATATTGAATCTTTATCTTTGTCATTATCAAGTCTTAAACAGACCAAGGTCCTATTATACTTGAATTAATATCACATCTGAAACATAAAGTATATGGAATATAATACAAAAAGCAACCATATTTAGAAATTATAACTTGTTTTTACTTTTCCACCATAATCACGAAATCTTCTTTCGTCTGCAATTTGACTCCAATATATCGTTCTCTTTAAATAAATTTTAACACCATGTTGCAATTCATCGTATATGATGAAATACATTACTTTGGAAGAAGCATTCTAAATTAAAGCTTTAAACGATTTACTGTCTTTGCTACGTCTCCTTTAGGCATATACTTTATATTTTGTAACTGAAAGTCTGGGTTTAATATATTTTGGCAATCGAATATAGGACCTGGTTCTCGGTCGAGTTTTATTTGTGCCATTGTTGCTTTTTGCAGACTTGTATAACGTCAAGATTGTAAAAAAAAATATGTTATTTTATCCCATTTGTAAAGATGGCCATCTCTGTCAAGATCTAAACTAAAATCCAACTTGTGCCTTGACGACGATGAAATGAAATCCGCGAAGTTCGAGCACATTCATATTATCATCAAGTAAATTTTAGTTCCTTCCTTCCTTCCTTCCTTTCCTTCTTTCTTCCTTCCTTCTTTCCCGTAGGCTTATGTTCACCTCAGAGGTCTAAACGATATGTGCATATGACATAACACTAATTAATGTCCACATCAAAAGACATATAAATATTAACCGTCACCAACATATATCGTTTCAGTCAACAAACGATATGTATTCTCGTCGTCTAGGTGGAGAAACTATGTCCATAGCAACACCGCTAGATAATAGATAAATGAAACCATAAAACACGTAAAGGATGGTTACTTCAAAGTAAATCGCACACTACTATATGGCACCTGATACACATGCGCACTCCCTGTATCTGTTCACAAAAGAGACAGGATGAATTGTCATACTTGTAAACAGATCTTACATTCTTGATATGCAGGTAACAAATGACAGGCTAAAGCAATAGACATACAAAATAAGGCAGAATTCCAGTTATGAGCGGAATCTGTGTTGGTCTACCGTATGTGACATAGCAATTGAGACAAGTTAAAACTGCGTAGCAACATCTTCCGCCATATTGTTTGAAAAGACACAATAGCTGATAATACAACAAGTTTAAAAAACGTCCAAATAACCAGATGTGACCCATGAAAACTACACGCGTCTGATAGATCCATATTTCTCTTGCATCGCTGATACACTACATGTATTAATTCCAATATCTCAAGGTAAGACTTTTATTTAGTTATATATATATATATATATATATATATATATATATATATATATATATATATATATATATATATATATATATATATATATATATATATATATATATTATTTCGGGAAAAGTATGACATGTTAATTCCAAAATGCTTATAACTCAACCAAGAACAGTACTTCTACAATGTTATATGTAGATCTTTCCCTCGTACAGTCGCATGCATTCATTGGAATATGCTCATGTGATAATGATGAGGTCATACTCTTGCATATTATGTATTTGATTTTGCAACTTGCTTTAATATGTTGAATTAATCCTAGATATAGTTTACTCATACTTCTCTTGAAGAATGCACGAACATGAATCTCCATGTTATTATTATTATTATTATTATTATATATATATATATATATATATATATATATATATATATAAAGCCGTAGATTTTAGAATAGGGAGATAACGTTTAGGTATATTTGACTCTGGCATCCACGTTGTGTCACTATTTACAAGGCAGCACTAATGGCAAAGGTGGGTGGAAATCAGAACCTTAATAAAGTTGTCCTAGAGGAATATATGTTCAGGAACACGTTTTACATCAGCTTATGTGTTTATTGGTAAGGCTTGTATTAGTTTCTGAACAACAAGATCTAAAAATGACTCAAAGCGAGTTTTCAATAATTGTAGAACGTACCTTCTATGGAAAATACATAATGAAAGCCGTCAGAAAGAAACATGGTCCTTCCATATTAGCGCATGAATTCATTCAGACAACATTTGCTTTATTAGTTTTTTGTTCTCATTTGTATTGATTATCGTAGAAAATGGCAATTAATTCATCTCATACGCTCTTTTCCTTGCATTTACAATGCAAATAAAGCATCATCATGAATGTTCACTCTTTCAACAGTGATATTAATGAATTTAGTTCAGTAGTGTGTATAAAAGTTTAAAGAAAGAGGGTAGATAAGGGCAACATGTTGTTTTTCTGTCTGTGTTAATCCAATATCGAATATTTGTGTGTCCCATAACGGCGATAGAAATATATAAATATTTTTAAAATTTTAGTTCCTTTCTTCATTCATATTTCTTTCTTCATGTTGTTACGTTACTATGTATGATCTTGAATCGAACACAGTTTACGTAGCATGCAGCGGTATCAGCTTGACCACAGAGACAGATAACATTACTTCTTTGCGAAACATTACGTATATGCAGGGATAGGACCGCACCTGAGATAAAAGGTTTGGATTGTTACGTGGAAGGCAGAAGAAAACATATCTGATATTTTATTCTTCTTTTTACACCCTCGGTCTATATATAATAAAGAACGGGAACGTAGTAGTCTGGGGTTGTGAAAGGCGAGGCAGTGTGATCCATAAGAGGTCTCTATTTTATCGCAGAATTAAGACAACTAATGTGGGTACACCACTGACCATGCCAGCTTTAGTGTCGAGTAGTAAGATGTAATAAAATGCATTAGATTCTCTAGTACGCAAATTTCACCCTAGAGATTTAAGCGATATGTACATATGACATAACATTAATCAATGTCTAGATCGATAAACCAATTTAAATTTACGTTCTCCAACATGTATCGATTCAGTGAGCAAACAATATTTACGCTCGTCATCAACACGGAGAAGTTATGTAAATAACAGCACAGGCAGATCCTGCAATGCCTTAATTATGTGTTGCAATCAAATACCCAGCAAAACTAAAGCTATGTCATACATTATTACTCAGTCATCTGTAACAAGTATTCCGTTTTACGTGTTCCTACTCGAAGCTTGAAGTAATATGTTGTACGTGCGTATATATTTATAGATATATAGTATGTATTTAAATATGTATTCCAGTATTGTAAATCAATGTATTAAAGTACATGCACATTGAAGCATCAAAGTGTTTGTTCAACTGGTAACCGTGGTACACGACGTAGTTTCGATCTAGATTGTTGTAGGTATGCAGGTCATACAACAAAAGCTTTTATGAGACAGCTTGTTGTCAATCGTCTGTCGTCCTTGGTTTTGCTATCGATATTTTCAATATATTATCAGGATTGTCTTGAAACGTTACACATATATTTGTTCCATGGTCTAATATTCCTCAATGAAAATAATAGTGACTTTCAGTACAGGTGACACAGCAACCATGTTGAAAATCTTTGTTAACGCTAAACCTTCGAAAGTCATCTTGAAGTGGGGTTTTCATTGGAGGACCTATAACTCGTTGATAGGATGTTTATTTGGTCTTAAATGAAAACAGCGGACAATTTGCAACTATTGTTATTACCTATCATTCTTTATAGGTGGTTCAATTAACCGTCGACATTGCTTATAAGGATAGTTCTGAGCGGTAACAAGTCCATACAGCGTGTAAAAAGTGTGGTTTTGACCGTGAACACGACCTGAGAACAGATGCAAAAGTACATACATGTAAAGAAACGAGACAACTTAGCCCTCATGTTTTTATCTGTAAATCTGAATATTAACAAAACACCTTTTCTGAAAGAAAGCAAAACCTGCTTCCATTACACCTCATGAATGTGTTGACAGTGCTATAGTTTATTTAAATGTTAAAATTGTATAGTCTTTGTACTAAATACGCTAGCAGATATTGGACTAAAGGTTAGACATTTTAGGCTTTCCAGATTAGATTTGTTTTCGATTTGATTCAATGTGATACATTTTACAAAAACACAAAAACGTCTCAAATAGCCTTTTCACCCAAACAAACCAACACAAGTATAACATGTTTATTCCTCTTAATATCTAACCCTGTCCCTTCACACGCGCACACTCACACTCTAAGTCAAACATATGCAATAACATTTTAAGCAGCCGTCCGTGCACATAGATAAACCTACCTACCTACCTACCTACCTACTTTTCACCCAAACAAGCCAACACAAGTATAACATGTTTATTTCTCTTTTACATTTATGATGGCCATGTCTCACTGTTTTTCCATCTATTTGTCTTTTCCGTTACCATCACCAGCACACACACACAGATACACGCACACATAAATTCAAATTTTTCACAACCACTCAAGTACAAAGATTCGCACAGGCATTTATTTCTTACACTATTTTCTCCATGTTTGAGAATCTCTGCTCACATGCCTCTGTATCTCTTCCAAAATGCGCGCGCACACACCCATCACCTACATTTGCATGACACCATATATTTATTTACATTAGTAGGTCCGCCTCAAGGAAAGCATCGATACAGAGCATTATAGCGCACTTTGTTTGTTTGTGCACACGAATGTGCATGAAGGCTACATTTATATTCGAGTGACTTTTTCTGCTTTCCATAAAGACAGGGAAGTTAAAGGTTTGCTAAAATAGATTATGCACATATGGTAAATGACATAAACAAAGGACGACAAATAGTTGTGGCACAATGAACTTGATAGGAGGATTATATATACTTTGCGTAGATTTCAAATTTCAAATATCCGGACTGCCAACTCCGACCTATTTACTTTGTTTGTATGTATGTATGTATGTATGTAGGTAGGTAGGTAGGTAGGTAGGTAGGTGGGTTATAGGTAGGTAGGTAGGTAGATATGTAGGTAGGTAGGTAGGTAGGTAGGTATGTGACAGATCTTGGACGCCAATCATATTACACTATATTCAACCATATAAGTAGCTTGATCTATCCAGTTGTCAAATGCCTATCACCTCTTTGACTTCAGGATATTTAAAAATGCATTAATTTGTGCATAGCGATAATTACAAAAATATAGGTAAAACTTCTTTGATATTGCGCTCACTATGATCTATATCATGATTATTGCGCCCCCGACTTCTCATCCAAAGGAACAATTACCCACAGAAGCTGACCACTCATATCCTCTCATCAGCGTGGTCGATCCACATCGATCCTGGGTATATGTAGCAGACATATTTAAAGAAACATCTGATCGTGACTCGAGAGACTTATTCTGAAGACATCAGCATTTGTACATTTACTTTTCTTGCATATGCTAGAGCCCTTATGCAGATCCAGAATACTTGATTATATATGTCCCCACGCTCTGATATAATACCGAGGTCAGGCATACGAAAAATACTTTTAAAACCCATATCCAACTTCCATCCTTTCATCCAATTTACGATCGTCCATTTCACCAGTAACTCGTGTCGATTTGATACCAAAATTACAATATAAGCATTGATAAGTGAAACCAACTGCAGACTCGTGCATGATTCGATTACTAATGGTTTTGTTACACATACATAATTGATACAAGTTACAAATTCTATACCGAATAGAGGGTATGTATATCTGGTTCCAAAGGGAGACAACATGTTAATACAAAGTGAAGTTATATAGAAAATCTTCATTTTCTATGAGAAACGCTATATTGTTCTCACCAACCGGGTATATAATTAAGAAATCAATCCCTCAGTTATGGTACTATCTCCCTTTTGCACAAACGCACACACACACACACACACACACACACACACACACACACAAATGTACTTCTGTTTACCCTTAGCATAATTAATTTACGATGGGTATAAATACGAAGGTTTTCATATTACAGGTGAACTGGGCGATCATACTTCTCAATAAGCTCGTATTTTCCTACTCTATTCAGTGTTTGCTCGCGTAGACATTATTTACAATAATTTTAAAATTTAATGTATAGTCTTCAAACAAAAATAATAATAATATTACGAACTACTGACTTGGCTTAACCGACGTAAAAATAAAAATCGACAACCAGCAAGTTTCCTTTAATTATAATATAAACTTATTTCTCTAAAATACAAAGTAAAAAAATTAATAAACAGTTACACTGGTTAATGATTTTCTTAAAAGCTTCTATCACTTCCAACAGTTCCAAGTAACCCGAATACATTCCGAGGGTATTCTGAATGAAAACTGTGATGTCCTTATGTACCAACACCACAGAATATCAGTGTGCTTTAAATCAAAAAGAGATGTAAATTTAAAATGTCCTTAAATATAAAACCATACAGATTTTAATATATAAAATTATCTTTGAATAAATTCTACTGCACTGTACTCCAGCGAATGATATTAAATTAAATAAATCAATCAATACACTCAGTGTCATGTTTCTCTTTCAAGACCAGTAATTATCAAGATGGGGTAATGTCTGCTTAATATCCTTGTATATAGGAAGATAATACGCGGTAGCAATACAATGTAACAAGAGGATTTAAAATGAATCATTATACATTTCGAAATTCTCACACTCAACAATCAAACCTGTTGATTTACACTGGGGTATCGGGAAATAGGTCACTTTGACCTTAAAACAGTACCTATGTTCTCGTTGGAGCACGTGATGTTTATTTGAACTGTCTCAAGCGTTGACCTTGGAATTTATGAGTGAAATAGTATTATGCATGATTGATGTCGTTACTCGTCCATAAATGTGGAGACTACGATGTTAGCACATTAGCATTAAAAACTGTCACTAACTTAATGGCTATTACTAAAACCGTTATTTTGAAAATAATGTACATTATATAGATATACATACCTTAATACTACTACTAGTCCTACTACTACTACTACTACTACTAATAATAATAATAATAATAAACCTGTTGTGAAAATACAATTGTCCTAAAAATACAAAATATTTTTTTAGAGTACTATCCCAGAGATGATGGTCGATTATGCTAGTTCAAGCTTTGAAGTAAAACAAATGGCAAGAAAGAAAATTTTCATATACAATTACTAAATCAAGAATATTACTCTTTCACATCAAGCAAGATGACTTTAAAGATTCCTCATATTTTGATACGTTAGAATATATTTCTTTGTGCTAGTCATCATGGGTGGAGATATGAGTAAATTGCTACAACTCAGAACTAACAATCATAATCATAATATCTTTTCAATGAACTAACGTTCATCATAAAATTGCAGTAAATTTACGTGACCCCGTTTAAGATTTCTCCAGATACAGACTAATTTCAATTAATAGCTTTTGCAGTAGTGACACAAATAAGTAGCGGAGAATATTTGTCACTGAGGTATTTCTCTTTAGGTCCTATTTTCATAAAACATCTCAGAACTCTACGCACATTTAAAAGAAATTTATAATATCTATTACACGATTAAGGTGTTAAGACTCCAGATCTTAAATTATGTGACAGAAGGAAACTGAAAACAATAATGTTAGTAAAATCAACAATTAATTTATTTCTCTACAATAGAAAGCAAACTATGATCACACGAAATCTCCCAGATTGACTTACAGCAGGAATAAACCATTTGCTTCTCGTATTTCTATTTATAAACATTTTCAATGGACCCAGAATTGAATCAATTCGACGAGAGAAATATTTTTGTCAAATATAGGAGATGAATATATCTGCCAAATACAAATATATATATATATATATATATATATATATATATATATATATATATATATATATATACACAAACATTTTAGTGTCTTCTACGAACTGAGCATATACGTTTATGTATGCATAATTCCCAAGGCTTGACCAACGCAGTAAGTACTGGTTTGAGTCATTTGGTAGCTGTATCACCCGAGTCAATGAAATACAAAATCCCCATTTACGCCACGCTCTATATATGAATCTTTCAAATGAACAAAATGAGAGATTGTCTGAACTGGTTTACTATAAAGTTTAGTATTCAGCGGTATTTATTCTTAAATTACATTCGTTTGTTGAAATCTGGTCAACGTTAAATTTATTTCCACTGGTCAAGACGATGACATAATGTAGCAAACATCATTAACAATGGGTTAATTTGTGAAAAGGAGAGAAAGGAAACAATACATTCCTGTCAACGTATGTTTTCGTAGCAACGTCTTTTGGACCAACAGTCTACTTTACGTCTCCGATTTTGTTGTCTCTCGCATGGTATCACCAGCTTATATTACCCTACCAAGAGCCACGCATCTCATCCTCCATATCCCAGGATGAATGCAGATAAAATTCAGCGTCGTTTGGATCGACATATGCTTTGGTTTTTATATCCTGAGGTTTGGTAGAGTCTCCCTTACCCACCATTTCATTCGCATTCATGTTTAAAGGACCCTTCTTGGGGTGAGATTAATCCAATCATCCTTGATTGATGGTGGAAAGGTCAAACCATGATTTAGTCGCTGCGTTTTGAGGGGCTGGAATGACTGCTCAGGATGTAATTTGTTACGAGGCCATGTCCAAAAGACCGGTAACGATTTTACCCGCCTTTGACACCCGGAGGTCGACTTGCCTTTGTCATACTTTGTTGCAGCCAGTCTAGCTTACCGCACGATCATGTCATCAAGGCGCCGTGATCGAGATACATCATCTGCGTCTTTTTGGCATCCGCATCTAGCTGGTCAACATATTGCTTTATGCCGATACTTCCTGGACAAGTATGGCTGGCAATGATGTGGACGGCCCGCCTCGCAGTCTCCTAGACATGAAGCCTATTGTCGGGCAGCGACCCGTTGACTTGGAATAAATGTGGTATAAATGCTAATTGGGAGAATCAACAGCGAGGAAAGGTCCACGCGAGAGTCCTACATGGTTCGGAAGTTATCAGGGAATACAAACAGGTTGTTTGGGTCGGAGGCATCAACGCGAATTTTCTACTCTACAGTCAGCTCAGGCGTGCCGAAATACTTAACTGTTATGTCTATCACCAGCAACAGCTCGCCTCAGAAAGATCACATGATATGAAGGATGTATTATGTATTCGTTATTTGTAAAGAAATATAGCTTCTACTCATGCAGATGCCAGAATATAATGCTTTAAATGTATGAAGAAAGAATTATGTAAATAACTGTGATATAAACAGAGGGCATAATCAAGACAATAAAAAAAGAAATATTTTATTATAACTATCAGAAATAAAATAAATACATTACTCTCAATAAACGTTCGCAATCATATAATATAGATTTAAGTACGATATAACATAAACTGATGCAAATGTATTGCCTCGTTTCAGATCAGGCAGTATTTAATTTGTCTGTGTATACACTTCCTTAAATAAGACCTTCACTGTTGTCCCAACGCTTAACTATGACTTTCTCTTTGCTGGTTATGTTTCCAAATAATTTTGCGCTCTTGAATATTATCACTTGCAATCTGAATCCGAAATAAAGTATACAATCAATTAATGGCTACTCCAAAATGCAACTACGCATACCTACTAACTGCATTCAATTGATAACGTTTGCAACAGGTCTCTTCGTGTTTGAATAGCACAATAAATATTTTAAAGTAGGATTTATTGATCTCAAAACATGCTATTGCCTTTCTTGTTCTATAATGCACTGGACACGTTTCGAAAATGCAATATACAGATGTTAACATCCATCACCATGGTTAGATATACGAACACTACTATGGAAATTTATGAGACTAAGTATGTGTAATAAAATTGGCATAAATGATTTACAGTCTATGATGGCTGAATTCTACTTGAGAATTCAACATAGATCTACTTCGTAGGCAACAAGCAACTACAACAGTCTTTATTGCACTGCAATATACATTCGGTGTCATTACCAATGATATCATCTGTATCTGCACTACAAGATACCGAACAGAGGGTATGTATCTCTGGTTCCAAAGGGAGACAACGTGCTAATATGAAGCGAAGCTCTATAGAAAATCATTTTCTCTGTGAAACGTTATATTGTTCTCACCGACCGGGTATATAATTAAGAAATCAATTCCTCAGTTATGGTACTATCTCCCTCTTGCAAACATACACACACAGAAAACAAAAAATATACTTCGGCAATCAACTTGCATATTCGCCTGGCAAGTGTCTCCTAGATCGGTATTCATATATCTACCTAAATTATCAAATAGAATAATTTGGTTTTGAAATGAGCCCGTTCATAGTTTACTTTCTTCTGCAACAAATATCCGGTTGATTAAACTGTTACCGCCTTAACAAATATTAATAACATTTAGTGAAACGTTTGCACATCCATATTCTCCATTGTTATTATTATTATTATTACTATGCCCATAGATGAGTTACATGTAGTAAATAAGTGTTGCATTAGTTGCTTTAGGAGAAAATCTGATATTTACAGAAGGATAAAAACAAATAGCACATCAAACGATTCGGATTTCTACATAGTTTTCCCTAATTTTGTATGGGTCGTGAGGAACTTTCCCCTAAATTTGAGAAAAAGGCAAAACAGTTACATCTCTGATGCCTATCATGCAGGCGCTCTCAAACTAATGACAGTAGGAGATACAAGAGAGTTTAAATTTTTATTATATACCTCTCTAAATAGCGATAAAACTTTTTTCTGCAAAACATGAAATGTTGGATTAAAAGGTACTGAAATTTAGCACTAAAGTTAATTTAAATTATTATTTTTAATGATATACAGAAAAACCCTCGAATAAACGAACTGAAAATTAGATTCGTTTTATAAAGTTCTATATACTAATGTATGCTACAATTTTTTTTATATAAGTTTAAATTTTTGATCATTGTATTAGTCACAATTAGAAATTAATTTTAAATGGTGAAGGAACAATGAGTGGACTTAATTATCACTCGCATTATTGGGAAAACATGGATTGCATTTGTTTTTATTTATTAACAAACAAAACAACCTGTGATTATATTCGACCTCGCTAGTGTATACATTCAGTTCTTAGCGGAAGGTAAACATGTTTCATTTTCCCCATACCAGCAAAAGACTCGGAGAACATGAAGGAATTGGAAGCACTAAGCACTACCTGATACAGAACTTCCTACCAAGTTCCTAGTTGAAGTGTGGAATTTCTCTATTTACATCTAAACACATTCGTTTCATAAATAAACCGCTAAAGGACAGCCTGTTAACGGCAACATACTGTATATACAACGAATGACACACACACACACACACACACACACACATATGTGTGTGTGTGTGTGTGTGTGTGTATTTTTGTTTGTTTGTGTGTGGTGTGTATGTGTGTGTGTGTGTAAGAATGAGAACTGATTCATGGACACCTTTTCCAGATACTGACATGCTTATTTGTAGAGCTTTTATTAGTTGGTGAGCTACAAAATGTGGACGTGACTCAGTAGCGAAGCTTGAATGTCTATAATAGTCGCTTGTTCTTGAGAAGACAACATTGGGGCTGTCAATATGAAACATGTACTTTCCATAATTTCAGCAGTAATTGGTTTAGACCATATGCCTATATTTAAGTTCTTGACTTGTTTCGTTCCACGTTGCACTTTTACTTGTACAAAATAACAATGTGATGGAACCATGTTAATATCCATTACAATTGGTATGTATAGCAAGCATCAACATAGATTTGAACTAGTATGGTATTAATATTAATGTTTCGTGCATCTAGTTACTTGATGTGAAAAAAGTAGGAAATATATGTAGGAAAAAAGGATGAAATTGTTTGGTATGTGAAAATAATATATTGAATCTTTATCTTTGTCATTATCATGTCTTAAACAGACCAAGGTCCTATTATACTTGAATTAATATCACATCTGAAACATAAAGTATATGGAATATGATACAAAAAGCAACCATATTTAGAAATTATAACTTGTTTTTACTTTTCCACCATAATCACGAAATCTTCTTTCGTCTGCAATTTGACTCCAATATATCGTTCTCTTTAAATAAATTTTAACACCATGTTGCAATTCATCGTATATGATGAAATACATTACTTTGGAAGAAGCATTCTAAATTAAAGCTTTAAACGATTTACTGTCTTTGCTACGTCTCCTTTAGGCATATACTTTATATTTTGTAACTGAAAGTCTGGGTTTAATATATTTTGGCAATCGAATATAGGACCTGGTTCTCGGTCGAGTTTTATTTGTGCCATTGTTGCTTTTTGCAGACTTGTATAATGTCAAGATTGTAAAAAAAATATGTTATTTTATCCCATTTGTAAAGATGGCCATCTCTGTCAAGATCTAAACTAAAATCCAACTTGTGCCTTGACGACGATGAAATGAAATCCGCGAAGTTCGAGCACATTCATATTATCATCAAGTAAATTTTAGTTCCTTCCTTCCTTCCTTCCTTTCCTTCTTTCTTCCTTCCTTCTTTCCCGTAGGCTTATGTTCACCTCAGAGGTCTAAACGATATGTGCATATGACATAACACTAATTAATGTCCACATCAAAAGACATATAAATATTAACCGTCACCAACATATATCGTTTCAGTCAACAAACGATATGTATTCTCGTCGTCTAGGTGGAGAAACTATGTCCATAGCAACACCGCTAGATAATAGATAAATGAAACCATAAAACACGTAAAGGATGGTTACTTCAAAGTAAATCGCACACTACTATATGGCACCTGATACACATGCGCACTCCCTGTATCTGTTCACAAAAGAGACAGGATGAATTGTCATACTTGTAAACAGATCTTACATTCTTGATATGCAGGTAACAAATGACAGGCTAAAGCAATAGACATACAAAATAAGGCAGAATTCCAGTTATGAGCGGAATCTGTGTTGGTCTACCGTATGTGACATAGCAATTGAGACAAGTTAAAACTGCGTAGCAACATCTTCCGCCATATTGTTTGAAAAGACACAATAGCTGATAATACAACAAGTTTAAAAAACGTCCAAATAACCAGATGTGACCCATGAAAACTACACGCGTCTGATAGATCCATATTTCTCTTGCATCGCTGATACACTACATGTATTAATTCCAATATCTCAAGGTAAGACTTTTATTTAGTTATATATATATATATATATATATATATATATATATATATATATATATATATATATATATATATATATATATATATATTATTTCGGGAAAAGTATGACATGTTAATTCCAAAATGCTTATAACTCAACCAAGAACAGTACTTCTACAATGTTATATGTAGATCTTTCCCTCGTACAGTCGCATGCATTCATTGGAATATGCTCATGTGATAATGATGAGGTCATACTCTTGCATATTATGTATTTGATTTTGCAACTTGCTTTAATATGTTGAATTAATCCTAGATATAGTTTACTCATACTTCTCTTGAAGAATGCACGAACATGAATCTCCATGTTATTATTATTATTATTATTATTATTATTATTATATATATATATATATATATATATATATATATATATATATATATATATATATATATATATATATATATATATATATATATATATATATATATAAAGCCGTAGATTTTAGAATAGGGAGATTACGTTTAGGTATATTTGACTCTGGCATCCACGTTGTGTCACTATTTACAAGGCAGCACTAATGGCAAAGGTGGGTGGAAATCAGAACCTTAATAAAGTTGTCCTAGAGGAATATATGTTCAGGAACACGTTTTACATCAGCTTATGTGTTTATTGGTAAGGCTTGTATTAGTTTCTGAACAACAAGATCTAAAAATGACTCAAAGCGAGTTTTCAATAATTGTAGAACGTACCTTCTATGGAAAATACATAATGAAAGCCGTCAGAAAGAAACATGGTCCTTCCATATTAGCGCATGAATTCATTCAGACAACATTTGCTTTATTAGTTTTTTGTTTTCATTTGTATTGATTATCGTAGAAAATGGCAATTAATTCATCTCATACGCTCTTTTCCTTGCATTTACAATGCAAATAAAGCATCATCATGAATGTTCACTCTTTCAACAGTGTTATTAATGAATAGTTCAGTAGTGTGTATAAAAGTTTAAAGAAAGAGGGTAGGTAAGGGCAACATGTTGTTTTTCTGTCTGTGTTAATCCAATATCGAATATTTGTGTGTCCCATAACGGCGATAGAAATATATAAATATTTTTAAAATTTTAGTTCCTTTCTTCATTTATATTTCTTTCTTCATGTTGTTACGTTACTATGTATGATCTTGAATCGAACACAGTTTACGTAGTATGCAGCGGTATCAGCTTGACCACAGAGACAGATAACATTACTTCTTTGCGAAACACTACGTATATGCAGGGATAGGACCGCACCTGAGATAAAAGGTTTGGATTGTTACGTGGAAGGCAGAAGAAAACATATCTGATATTTTATTCTTCTTTTTACACCCTCGGTCTATATATAATAAAGAACGGGAACGTAGTAGTCTGGGGTTGTGAAAGGCGAGGCAGTGTGATCCATAAGAGGTCTCTATTTTATCGCAGAATTAAGACAACTAATGTGGGTACACCACTGACCATGCCAGCTTTAGTGTCGAGTAGTAAGATGTAATAAAATGCATTAGATTCTCTAGTACGCAAATTTCACCCTAGAGATTTAAGCGATTTGTACATATGACATAACATTAATCAATGTCTAGATCGATAAACCAATTTAAATTTACGTTCTCCAACATGTATCGATACAGTGAGCAAACAATATTTACGCTCGTCATCAACACGGAGAAGTTATGTAAATAACAGCACAGGCAGATCCTGCAATGCCTTAATTATGTGTTGCAATCAAATACCCAGCAAAACTAAAGCTATGTCATACATTATTACTCAGTCATCTGTAACAAGTATTCCGTTTTACGTGTTCCTACTCGAAGCTTGAAGTAATATGTTGTACGTGCGTATATATTTATAGATATATAGTATGTATTTAAATATGTATTCCAGTATTGTAAATCAATGTATTAAAGTACATGCACATTGAAGCATCAAAGTGTTTGTTCAACTGGTAACCGTGGTACACGATGTAGTTTCGATCTAGATTGTTGTAGGTATGCAGGTCATACAACAAAAGCTTTTATGAGACAGCTTGTTGTCAATCGTCTGTCGTCCTTGGTTTTGCTATCGATATTTTCAATATATTATCAGGATTGTCTTGAAACGTTACACATATATTTGTTCCATGGTCTAATATTCCTCAATGAAAATAATAGTGACTTTCAGTACAGGTGACACAGCAACCATGTTGAAAATCTTTGTTAACGCTAAACCTTCGAAAGTCATCTTGAAGTGGGGTTTTCATTGGAGGACCTATAACTCGTTGATAGGATGTTTATTTGGTCTTAAATGAAAACAGCGGACAATTTGCAACTATTGTTATTACCTATCATTCTTTATAGGTGGTTCAATTAACCGTCGACATTGCTTATAAGGATAGTTCTGAGCGGTAACAAGTCCATACAGCGTGTAAAAAGTGTGGTTCTGACCGTGAACTCGACCTGAGAACAGATGCAAAAGTACATACATGTAAAGAAAAGAAACAACTTAGCCCTGATGTTTTTATCTGTAAATCTGAATATTAACAAAACACCTTTTCTGGAAGAAAGCAAAACCTGCTTCCATTACACCTCATGAATGTGTTGACAGTGCTATAGTTTATTTAAATGTTAAAATTGTATAGTCTTTGTACTAAATACGCTAGCAGATATTGGACTAAAGGTTAGACATTTTAGGCTTTCCAGATTAGATTTGTTTTCGATTTGATTCAATGTGATACATTTTACAAAAACACAAAAACGTCTCAAATAGCCTTTTCACCCAAACAAACCAACACAAGTATAACATGTTTATTCCTCTTAATATCTAACCCTGTCCCTTCACACGCGCACACTCACACTCTAAGTCAAACATATGCAATAACATTTTAAGCAGCCGTCCGTGCACACAGATAAACCTACCTACCTACCTACCTACCTACCTACTTTTCACCCAAACAAGCCAACACAAGTATAACATGTTTATTCCTCTTTTACATTTATGATGGCCATGTCTCACTGTTTTTCCATCTATCTGTCTTTTCCGTTACCATCACCAGCACACACACACAGATTCACGCACACATAAATTCAAATTTTTCACAACCACTCAAGTACAAAGATTCGCACAGGCATTTATTTCTTACACTATTTTCTCCATGTTTGAGAATTTCTGCTCACATGCCTCTGTATCTCTTCCAAAATGCGCGCGCACACACCCATCACCTACATTTGCATGACACCATATATTTATTTACATTAGTAGGTCCGCCTCAAGGAAAGCATCGATACAGAGCATTATAGCGCACTTTGTTTGTTTGTGCACACGAATGTGCATGAAGGCTACATTTATATTCGAGTGACTTTTTCTGCTTTCCATAAAGACAGGGAAGTTAAAGGTTTGCTAAAATAGATTATGCACATATGGTAAATGACATAAACAAAGGACGACAAATAGTTGTGGCACAATGAACTTGATAGGAGGATTATATATACTTTGCGTAGATTTCAAATTTCAAATATCCGGACTGCCAACTCCGACCTATTTACTTTGTTCGTATGTATCTATGTATGTATGTATGTATGTAGGTAGGTAGGTAGGTAGGTAGGTGGGTGGGTAGGTAGGTAGATATGTATGTAGGTAGGTAGGTAGGTATGTGACAGATCTTGGACGCCAATCATATTACACTATATTCAACCATATAAGTAGCTTGATCTATCCAGTTGTCAAATGCCTATCACCTCTTTGACTTCAGGATATTTAAAAATGCATTAATTTGTGCATAGCGATAATTACAAAAATATAGGTAAAACTTCTTTGATATTGCGCTCACTATGATCTATATCATGATTATTGCGCCCCCGACTTCTCATCCAAAGGAACAATTACCCACAGAAGCTGACCACTCATATCCTCTCATCAGCGTGGTCGATCCACATCGATCCTGGGTATATGTAGCAGACATATTTAAAGAAACATCTGATCGTGACTCGAGAGACTTATTCTGAAGACATCAGCATTTGTACATTTACTTCTCTTGCATATGCTAGAGCCCTTATGCAGATCCAGAATACTTGATTATATATGTCCCCACGCTCTGATATAATACCGAGGTCAGGCATACGAAAAATACTTTTAAAACCCATATCCAACTTCCATCCTTTAATCCAATTTACGATCGTCCATTTCACCAGTAACTCGTGTCGATTTGATACCAAAATCACAATATAAACATTGATAAGTAAAACCAACTGCAGACTCGTGCATGATTCGATTACTAATGGTTTTGTTACACATACATGATTGATACAAGTTGCAAATTCTATACCGAATAGAGGGTATGTATATCTGGTTCCAAAGGGAGACAACATTCTAATACAAAGTGAAGTTATATAGAAAATCTTCATTTTCTATGAGAAACGCTATATTGTTCTCACCAACCGGGTATATAATTAAGAAATCAATCCCTCAGTTATGGCACTATCTCCCTTTTGCACACACACACACAAACACACACACACACACACACACACACACACACACACACACACATGTACTTCTGTTTACCCTTAGCATAATTAATTTACGATGGGTATAAATACGAAGGTTTTCATATTACAGGTGAACTGGGCGATCATACTTCTCAATAAGCTCGTATTTTCCTACTCTATTCAGTGTTTGCTCGCGTAGACATTATTTACAATAATTTTAAAATTTAATGTATAGTCTTCAAACAAAAATAATAATAATATTACGAACTAGTGACTTGGCTTAACCGACGTAAAAATAAAAATCGACAACCAGCAAGTTTCCTTTAATTATAATATAAACTTATTTCTCTAAAATACAAAGTAAAAAAATTAATAAACAGTTACACTGGTTAATGATTTCCTTAAAAGCTTCTATCACTTCCAACAGTTCCAAGTAACCCGAATACATTCCGAGGGTATTCTGAATGAAAACTGTGATGTCCTTATGTACCAACGCCACAGAATATCACTGTGCTTTAAATCAAAAAGAGATGTAAATTTAAAATGTCCTTAAATATAAAACCATACAGATTTTAATATATAAAATTGTCTTTGAATAAATTCTACTGCACTGTACTCCAGCGAATGATATTAAATTAAATAAATCAATCAATACACTCAGTGTCATGTTTCTCTTTCAAGACCAGTAATTATCAAGATGGGGTAATGTCTGCTTAATATCCTTGTATATAGGAAGATAATACGCGGTAGCAATACAATGTAACAAGATGATTTAAAATGAATCATTATACATTTCGAAATTCTCACACTCAACAATCAAATCTGTTGATTTACACTGGGGTATCAGGAAATAGGTCACTTTGACCTTAAAACAGTACCTATGTTCTCGTTGGAGCACGTAATGTTTATTTGAACTGTCTCAAGCGTTGACCTTGGAATTTATGAGTGAAATAGTATTACGCATGATTGATGTCGTTACTCGTCTCTAATGTGGAGACTACGATGTTAGCACATTAGCATTTAAAAGTGTCACTAACTTAATGGCTATTACTAAAACCATGATTTTGGGAAAAAATGTACATAATATAGATATACATACGTTGATAATAACAACAACAACAACAACAACAACAATAATAATAATAATAATAATAATAATATAAATAAACGTGTTGTGAAAATACAATAGTCCTAAAAATACAAAACATATATGTTTTTAGAGTACCATCCCAGGGATGATGGTCTATTATGCTAGTTCAAGCTTTGAGGTAAAACAAAGGGCAAGAAAGAAGATTTTCAATACAATTACTGGATCGAGCCTTTTACTCTTTCACATCAAGCAAGGTGATTTTAAAGATTCCCCATATTTTTATACGTTAGAATAGATTTCTCTGTGCTAGTCAGCATGGGTGGAGATAGGAGTAAATTGCTACAACTCAGAGTTAACAGTCATAATATCTTTTCAATGAACGAACATTCATGTTAACATTGCAGTAAATTAACATGACCCCATTTAATATTTATGCAGATAGAGACTAATTTTAATTAATAGCTTTTGCGGTAACGACACAAATAAGTAACGGAGAATATTTATCGCTGAAATCTTTCTCTTTAGGTCCTATTTTCATGAAACATCTCAGACCTCTACGCAAATTTAAAAGAAATGTATAATATCTATTACACGATTAAGGTGTTAGGACTCCAGATCTTAAATTATGTGACAGAACGAAACTGAAACCAATAATTTTAGTAAAATCAACACACAATTTATTTTTCTACAATAGAAAGCAAACTATGATCAAAATGAATTATCACAGATTGACCTACAGCGGGAATAAACATTTTGCTTCTCATATCTCCATTTATAAACATTTTCACTGGACCCGGAATTGAATCAATTCGACGAAAGAAATATTTTTGTACGCATACCTACTAACTGAATTCGATTGATAACGTTTGCAACAAGTCTCTTCGTGTTTGAATAGCACAATAAATATTTTCAAATAGGATTTATTGATCTCAAAACATGTTATTGCCTTTCTGGTTATATAGTGCCATGGACACATTTAGAAAAGTCAATATACAGATGTTAACAGCCATCACCATGGTTAGAAATACGAACACTTCTATCGAATTTTGCGACACTAAGTATGTGTAATAAAATTGGCATAAATGATTTACAGTCTATGATGTTGAATTCTACTTGAGAATTCAACAGAGATCTACTTCGAAGGCAACAAACAACTACACCAGTCATTATCATAATATATAAATTAATATCTGAATTTGCAGTATTTGGAAACAAGGTGTTATATACATTTAATCTGCATTGTTTGTTAGTTTCTTTTTATTGTTTTCGGTTTCATTATATGCTATATAGGCTATTGGCAATTTAACACTGTATCTAATAACTGACCTTGTCATAGAAGTGTTAGTTTTGTGAACAACATAGATTATTATTAGGAAAATTATCTTCACCTGGGTCAGGGACATGTGTACATCTCACATTGCTAGACCCTGGACTACGCGATTAAAGTCACATGTTTTATTGTAACAGACCTTCTATTTCTTCTAGAAGAATGAAATTATCACCCAGCCGTAAGACTTAAGTGTATTATTGTTTAGTCCAGTATTTCATCTGGGCTAAACAAATTGTATTCAAATTATTTAATTCAAGTTATTATTCTTTGGAAGTACAAAGTCCTCAAAACTAATATCATTGAAAAAAGAGACTTGGATTCATTGTGAAATTCAAATAAAGATAAATTCTTGGATTGTATTATTATGATTCAAGCAAAGGTTGTTGGAACACCATTACAACACAGGCCACCACAGGCACATCAACACTTCTAGTGTTGGATTTATTTTGGAATACCACTAAAGTTTATTCAGAACTTTAATCACTACGACTTGTGTTAGAATGTCTTGGATAATTTGGGATTTATTTCGCAATACCGTAAGTTCGTTTAACATTTTGACTTTGTATTGCAGGGAAATAAATTAATTACTTAATTATACAAAGCTTGTTGATTCTAATTCTTTTCTGTTACTTACTTTAAGACCATGGTTTTGAAATAAAGGTCCATATACTTCAAATTTAACTATCTCCAAAATAGTACACTCAGCAAGACATGTATTGGATCGACATACATTCACCCACCATGTACGCAACCATTTGCCTTGTGCTTTTGACCTTGATCATGCTAATGATATAAAGAGAAAGGTTCATTAAAACATATAGTTTGATTAAAAAGCTATGGAGGAGAATACCATGCATAACCTTGTGTTGCGACTATGACGTTACTGAAACCCATGTGGTATTTAACATATTATCTATACAAACAAAGTTTCTTTCCCATATACCGCTCCGGTGGCCTAGTGGTTAGGGCGTACGCCTCGGATGCGGCAGGTCGTGGGTTCGATCCCCCGCCGAGTCATACCAGAGACTTAAAAAATGGTACTAACAGCTGCCTCGCTTGGCGTTCGGCATTAAGAGGTTAGTGTTAGGACTGGTAGGCCTGGTGTCAGGATAATGTGACTGGGTGGGACATCATGCTACATGTCTGCGCCATGATGCCCCAGTGCTAGACATCACTATAAACTGCCACACTGCAGACATCGTAGCGATATGACTGAAAAATTGTTAAAGCTACGTTAAAAATAAAAATCACATCACATTTCATTCCCATATGTCAAAAGTTATAGAATGGACATGAAAAATCCATGGCCTTGGCTACTGACATACCTGCTATCATCGTAATACCCGCACGTGGAACAGACCTATTGCGGATTAATGTTGCATACACATACAAAGTCTTAATCAGGAATCTGCTATCTCTGTTAAATAAGTTAACTTTCCATTTTAATGCCTAGATTAAATTGAGCACGGAATGTGAGTGTGTGCGCGTGTGGTTGCGTTCGTGTGTGTGCGCGCCTGTGTGCGTGCGAGCATCTGTGCGTGAGTTTTCAGTATTTGACTATCCGCGACACTCAAGAGGTCAATCATTCCATAAAATTCATAAGCGAGATATTACTCAATGTGTTAGATTATTTCTTTCTCGCGGTATGTTTAAAGAAATGTGTGTATCATAAATGGTTCCGTGCTTGACTGTATTGTTCAAACTTTTATGATCCGCCATGTTGTTGTTGATTTTAATTCCACGCGGTATTGTGTAATGTAGAATGAATCTTGGACTAATAATACGTGTTCTTAGTTACAGTTTGTATTGTTAGCAGTTCAACTTGTTTCTATCAGGAGATGCAGGTTGTAAATCACGCTTCTGTTGAGATAGCATCAGTACTGAAGTCAAAGGTGATCTTGATGGTTGATGAATTGCAATCATCACGCACTGCAATATACATTCGGTGTCATTACCAATGATATCATCTGTATCTGCACTAAAAGACACGTTCATGTGTCACATGACGATATGTAGACGGCAATCAAGTGTCCTTCGTAATCAAGTAAAACATCTCGGAGATAATCATGGCACCAGACTAGCGAAAGGCAATATTGAAACAGTACCACACTAATTAAATGAACTAGTCGCTGACAGTATAAAACTATGAGCCAAGCAGAACACTTGTTTAATGGTAAATCGTAAGTGTTATTCCCTGTACACACGCATGCATTCATCTGCTTATTCACCTGAAATGGTCGCTCCAAACTTTGTGCCGTATATATTATGTGTAGAATTTAACTTATCTTACTAGAACATCGATATGTTAATTATAAAACGAAAAGAGAACGGTCACACTTATAATTATTGATGATTCGTTTAATATGGCAACTAATACTGTAGGGTACATATTTGTATATCACTCTCAGATTTCATTGTTAAAATTGCGCTCAAAATATACACACTTCAACATAACTGTTTATTTATTTGTGTTTTAGCTGGAAACACTTAGGTCACAATCAAATTAATAGAAAAGAATTATATTCATAGTTTTAATAACTTATGCGTTATACGGATTGTGCACTGAGCATCCTGTTAAAGTTTCCTTTTTATCTTTCCTTTATGAAAGAATTTCTGCTATCTCTACTCCCGAACTGCTTGTGGGATTGCCACGAAACTGAAAAATACGTATTCATCCTGAGGTCTATTATTCTGAATGAAAATAGTGCTGATCACATGACGTCCAATAAGCCAGGCAACTCAGTGATTCTGAAAAGATTCTCATCACTTGTCCCCCTGAACGAAATGTCAGATTGACATCAGGGAATCATCACAAGATCTTTCACGATGCCTCATAATGTTTGATTAGTAGTAAACTAAAATGGAGTTACTTCATTAGAAAATATTGCGGATATAGCGGTCATTTTGAAAATAATTCTTATTGCTAGTCATGGGGACAGGATGGTCATATCATCATGGCAGTTATACTGAACAGCGTCATAAACTATTTTGTTGCTCCTGAGTGAAAATTGTTTTGAATTGAGGTCCAATGTAGCCGGCACGGAAGCCATCCTGACAGATTGTTTTCGCTAATAATCCTCTAACAAAATGTCATATCGACGTGATAAACCAACCCGAAGACGTCTAATAATCTCCAGTTGTTTCTAAATTAAAATTGTGCTGATTGTACATCCAATATGGTCACTACAGCAGCTAATCTAACAAATCGTTCTCTGGCCTTATTGGCGTTCTCATTAGAACACTTTGTTAAACTTGTTTCGCTACTTTTCATGGATGGAAAGTGATTTCGACATAAGGTGTCCACCAGAAGATTTCTTATGATGTATATTTTGTGCTTGATGCAGATGGTGCCGATCTGACATCGATTATTCCTCTAACGGCAGTCACCTTGAAATTTTGTTTTGCTATTCCTTTTAAACGGAAAATGTCTTTCACATGAATTATTCCACCACACGACTAATTATCATACGTATTTGATCAAAACGAACATCATCAAAAAATAGCAGAATACATTCTGGTCGCACCTCCTCCTAAATAGAAAGTCATTTCAACATAGGTTTTCCTCATATGGTGTATAGATTATTCTAGATGAACTTTTTTGTCGATGTAAAATGTTATAAAGCCACCATGGTGGTGATATTATAAAGGTATGACTGACTACAGAGATAGCTTCAACATTCAACAGTATAAAAGAAGAAATGGTCCTATTCTAAATTCTGAAAATTGTTTTTCGGAAACCACAGGATCACTCCTTCTGAAGGGCTCTTGTTTAATTTCAGTTCCTGAAATAATTAATAAATGATATTATATTTTTGAGTTGTTTTGTAGGCCTTATTTGAAAATTTTATATTATGAAGTTGAATGGGTAGTCACGGGTTTACAGACTTTCTTTAGATATGATTGTCTATAACAACTTCAGTCACTTTATTGACAGATGTGCCTGCATAATTCTCACTCCCTAGGTTATCTATTATGAAGTTTGTATTGTGGAGGTTGTATCTACGTTGGGAAACGTTTCTGCCTGACCTCGTTACAGCTTTATTCAATTACAAAACAAAAGCAATAATTTGTAACAGTGGATGTAGATATTCACCAGATGTCATGTAGTGTAGCTCCTTTGTGATGATAAGCCAACTGTCACTATGTTTTATTTGCTGTATGATGAGAATGTAAAATATGGATTTGCATTGGAAATTATAGGTCATGTGGACAATGACAATCATTGCAACTGCACGGGACCATGTTTGTAATTGAATAACTTGACACATTAGAACTCACAGACAACACACAGTGCACAAATAAACCAAAGCAGGCTTGGACCCTAACGGTAAAATTAATCAAAGGTATGTATATTCAATTTATATTGTGTGCTTGACTATATTCCTGATTCAGGGTACACATTGTTCGTCTCTATCAGTTGTTGCGTAGGTCGAGGAGAGTTTGAATATAAATAGAGATTTTATAAATAAAGCCTTCATTCTTATTTCATATCGGTGTTTTGGAATCGATGATCAGAATTTATAGTTGTGTACAGATATCATGTAGGAGCATTTATTTATTCAAAATATTCGTTGGAATTACAGATTGCGCATTAATTAAATCAATAATCTGTAATTAGTGAGGACTCGTTTAAAGACATTTTATATGATATAATTATGAAACATCGAAACATTCTAGACTATTGGAATTCACTCTATACTTTTGGACTTGTGATAGAACATTCAGAATTAGTTTTGGGATTTAGCTCACAACACTGTGTCTTTTGAAGTTTGACTGTGGGCTCTAGGGAGTAGTTTTTCTTTTTTCTTTTACTAAACTTGTTTGTTTTCCTTATTTCTTTTGCATAGTTTTAGACCATTGAGTCCCAATGACATGAAGCACAAAGAAAATGAGAAAAACTAATCACAGGGATAAGGAAATTAAAATATGTCGTTTTGTATTCCCTATACCTATTCATAAAAGAGACAGGTTAAATTGTTATACTTGTAAATAGTTGTTATCTTCTTGATAATCACGGACCAAAGGACACGCATTAGCGATTGACATACAAAAAGAAGGCAGGATTCCAATTATGAGCGGAATCTTTTTTGGTGTATTGTATGTGACATAGCCAATACGACAAGGGAAAACTGCGCCGCAATGTCTTCCGCCATATTGGTTGAAAACGACGCAATTGCTGATGATTTAAAAAGTTTCGGTAACGTCCAAATATCCAGATGCGACGTTTAAAAACTACATGCGTCTGATCGATCCATACTTCTCTTGCATCGCGGATTCACTCGTATTAACTCTTATAACTCAAGGTAAAACTTAATTATAGTGATATATACCATTTAGAGATAAATATGACAATGTTCATTCAAACTGCATATAACATTTACGACCAGAAGAACTCTCGAACTCGTGTATGTGTTATTGTACGCTCATGAATCAGCTAGTTTTCCTTTACTGAAACAGTATCATACATATACGTCGATGAGAGCTTATTAGTACGAGCCAACATCAGTACTTGTACAACGTTATATTGTAGGTTTTCCCTTCGTACAATCGCATGCATTGATTTAAATATGCTCCAGTGAAAATGGTGAGGTGATACCCTTGAGTATTATATATTTGATCTTGTAACGTGCATGCTCACGTTGATTTAACTCTATATATAGTATACTCATATTTGTCCCGAAGAATGCGTGAGCATTTATCTCCATGTTATTGAATCTGTATTGGTGCAGTTATTTGTTTAATGTTTTGCAGTCTAAGGTGGCACTAGTGTGAAGGTATATCGATTTGTACACCTACGATCACCCTCACACAATTTCGTCTGATCCTTCCATGTGAAGAAAACACACACACACACACACACACACAAACACATGCACACAATATACAATGCTGTCGGGCATTAATGCGCACGTACTGTTTCCGTCTCCAATATTGAAACAAAACGCATACCGAATTCGACCAATTGAAGAGAATAAAATACTGCAATGGTTACCATTTGAAAAGAGGCAATTGCCACCAAAATATTCTGTTCCAAATAATATTAATTTTATACCAACCCCGTGTTTTCGTGACTCGCAATATGTCGGCCTATTCTGCACATAGCTGTGAAAAGATGTAATGTTTATCCATCAGGCTACAGAAATAAAATACATTACATTGGTCTGTTTCTGTCAGCAGTTCAGTTGAATAATTTGGTCAGGTGTATCACTCGTTTTACAAAATTCAACGTAACAATGCCAATAAATTGCAAGAGATATTAAGCAGACTAAATTGATCTTGTAAAAAGATAGTAAGGTTCAACATTTTATAATAAAAAAATAAGTTATTATGTGGAAGAGAAACAACAATGAATATGATGTAATGTGTTTACAACGTCTTGTGTATGGGGCAAAATTACTAAAGAATTTAGAAACAGATTATACTACGGCGAATTTCTTGAGAATCTCGTTATAGCGGCAAGTTGACACGTTGGGTAGCAGACGATTTTGTACGTGTGGAACAACTTCTTGCAAAATTGGAAAATTGGATTAAGATGCATAATTTTTTAAGGTATACATTTCCATCAATTATATAATGTATTTATTTGTAGGATTCCAAAAGACACATAGCAAATTAGATTTTCTGGGTTACAGGTTCAAATGAATTTCGAGTCGAAATGAGTGATATTTTGTACAGTTTATGAATATCACTTTTCTTAATTAACGTACAATCGTTACTTCATGATACAAAATGGATTTTTGACCCAAAATAACATGTGATCCAATGTTTACATAAATGACCTATCGTTGTGCAGAATTACCTAACGCGCAGAAATGGTGGTATCTCTGTCTCTCTCTCTCTCTGTCTGTCTCTCTCTCTATCTATACCTATATATATATATATATATATATATATATATATATATATATATATATAAAGATATAGATTTTAACATATAGAGATTATGTTTGGATCTGTTTCATTCTGGCGTCCACGTTTGGTCAGAGATTTATAAGGCAGCATTAATGTCAAAGGTGGGTGCAACTCCTGAACCTTAACAAAAAATGTCCCAGAGGATTATGTTCAAGTATACCTTTAACATAAGCTTAAGTGTTTATTTGTAGGACTTGTATTAGTTGTTGACCAATAAAATCTGAAAATAACTCAAAACACGTCTTGAAAACACGTGGAATGTGCGTGTTATGGAGAATACACACGACGGCTGTCAATACGAAACACGTTATTTCAATAGGTATCTCACTAATTGATGTAGACAACATTTGTACGTTGTTTCCTTGTTCAACATTTGATTGATTCTCGTAGAAAATGGTAATGAATTTGGATCATACGCACTTTCTCTTTTCATTTCTAATTCATGTAAATCATCATTATAGATGGTCACTCTTAAAATAGTATTATTAAGTCATCATTAATTTAGTTCAGGTAAAAGTTGGAGAGAGGGTGAATAGGAACATCAGAGAGTGTATTTCTGTGTTAATGATATATTTATGATGTATGTATACCATTAGTCACACGCAAGTAAGGCTACCATTATAGAATAATTAATATCACGTCTGGAACATAGCATACATACAAAAATTACAAAAGGCAGCAATGTTTTGGAAGTTGAAATGGTTTTTACTGTTCGAAAATAATCACGAAATCTTATTTCCTGTTCGATTTGACTGACATTTTTAATTTTATTATTGAATAATCCTTACATAAATTTTAATACAATTTAAACCATCTCGTTTTCACTTTATTTGAGCGCATGTAGTGCTTGGTAACAAGAAACATAAATTCACAAGGTTTTACATAAAATTGTTATGTCTCATCAAATCATGCATTTTAAATTTTTGATAACTATTAGACCTTGTTTAAAGTATTTTTGTCAAATGAAGTACTTGCCTTGTTTTTCCTTTTCCGCGAGCTATTTACCCTCAGAGTTCTTTTTGTTGTCATATATGACGTTACAAATTAGGGAATGAACTTGTGTTTGACCCCTGCTAATGGAGGTGCAAACTCTGTCGTAATCTAAACTAAAAGTAGATATTGTACCCTAGCAGGAATTATATTGCTCATTTTACTCCACAAGGGTTCGTTACGCCATGAATAAATTAATATGCGCTTAAGGCAGTCAACAAACTCCAACAAGAAGTACAATAAATAAAGCTGAGGGATTTGGTCAATTGATAGTTGGCTTGTGGAGAGGGTGGTCGGTGTACCGGTAAAATAGAATTCATCCTTTATTCAGGAGTAGTTTAGATGTTAACGCATAGAAATAAATAAACTTAACATCTGTTCACAGAAAAAAGTTAACATATAATTCTGACAAATGAAACAACGTTAACAAACCACAACTACGGCGTAAAATAGCTCAAACGATTTAATGTTTCTTATGAGGCCCATGCTATACAGTTCCGACTCTATATACAATTTCTATATGCCTACGGTCGCCTACTGTTCGAAATCAAATAATGTAAATATCCGGCAACAAGTATTACTGTAAATCTGGAATATCTGAATCAATAAGCATCCTTTCACGTGAATGTACAATAACTGGCATGCTTAACTAGTGGAGGAAGAACCCGGAAATTGTTGTCTACAACCTAAGGTAATTTCACGTGACGATGAACATAACAAAGGGTTATTACAAAGCCAAACATCCAGTCAAGTCATCAACATATGTATTGATCAATATGTTTGCAATTAAGACATTTAATATTTTGCAGGGTGTGACAACAACGTTTCTATGCATACGCTCAACTAGGAATCTGTCATAGGAATATTAATAAAAGTAAACAACTCGAAACATTTGGCAAGTAATTTAAAGAATCTTTCAATTTTTTAAACATTAATGTAATATTGAAAAACATAGTCTACATGATATTTGTCAGGTAGTTTACTAACATTTTAGTAAGAGACTTGACCCAGTTTGCAGCTTCGAATTTTCTGGAATTGAGGTTTTGATCGTCATCCTGGTTCTCTTATTGTGTCTGAGCTTTCTATATTAAGGTTGTTTACATACTAATTTTTATTCCTATAAGATCTCTAGTGGCGTCAGTAGTTTTGTTCTGTTCAGTTATTACTTAAGATGATTTTGTTTAACTTAATTTATTCATTGGACTTATAAAGTGCTCATTGACTTCAGGACTTAATGACTATTTTGAAATTATTGTGAATCCTTTGAAGGACATTCTGGATTATATGATGTGATACATCAGTATAGTTAGGACATCCACAAATTAACGACATTTGGCACATCGTCCCATTCAAAACTGAATTCATTAGGAACACTCCGTACTTTTGGACGTGTGACAAAACCGCTCGGACTATCTGGCACTCAAATCATAATAATGCAAATTTCTTAGATATATCAACTTTGTTGAATTAGACTAAACTTGCTGGTTTCCCACTTTTTTTCTTCTTAGTTTGAGAGCATATAGTCGTAAATATATATATATATATATATATATATATATATATATATATATATATATCAAAGTGTATATGTTATAACAAATCCTGATGACCGTAAAATCGAAAGAATCTTGGTTGTGAAATACAAATTATATCAATATTCGTCTCTTCCTAACTAGCGAGTTACAGTGGACAACAAAACATGTATGGAAGATGCTTTATATTTGTAAAGCTTTATTAACTTACACAATTCCATGGATATTATACCAGCAAAAGATTTTGTCCTAATATTCGATAGCAATAACACTAACTAAACGTGACATACTACATCTGTTGCGATTGTAAGAGAAAACTATGCAATTTCACTCACGCAAAAAGAAATATAACATACCAAACCATGCAAAGAACTAAACACATATTTTCAGTATTTTTCAGTACTTTAGATATATCACTTAGACAACAAAAAAATATGAGATTTTGTTTACTTTGCAAACTTTCAAAGACAAGCTTTAAGACCCAACAAAGTCATTATTTAGGGACATTCATAATTTGTGTCTTTTTTGTTACATACAGTGGTGTCAACAATGCACGATTTCATGTTGTACACAAAATGAGAAGATTAATGTGAATAAACAAATGTATTTGAGCCAGCTTCAAGATTTACTTCGGCAGTCAAAAGTCTGGCAAATGTCTCCTAGATCGGCATTCATGTATTTACCTAAATTATCACATAGAACCATTTGGTGTGAAATGAGTCTGTTCATAGTTTACTTTCATCTTCAACAAATATCCGGGTGATTAAAATGTTACCGCCTTAAAAAATATTAATAACCTTTAGTGAAACGTTTGCACACCGATATTCTCCATTATTATTATTATTATTATTATTAGCATTCCATGGATGAGTTACATGTAGTAAATTACAACAAAATTCAACGGCCAAATAAATAATGTGTACAATTATTCTTGAAGCCATCGTCGTAATGTTATTCCCAGTTAGTGTTGCATTAGATGTTATAAGAGAAAATCTGATATTTCCAGAAGGAATAGTTGACTCTGCTGCTAAGACAAAACCAGAGAAACCCGTTCATATGGCAGATCCGACTCCATCTAAGGGCACAAGGCGAGCAAAAGCTGCAAAGCTTGAGACAAAGAAATTAGAATCCCAAAAGGCAAGTACCAATCAAATTTAATAAGAGACTTTACATGGGGAAGAGGAACACACCAGTAAGGAAAATACAGTCAATATAAGATAAAAATGAAGGAGGGACGAATTTAGCCCAATTAAAATGTAAACAAGTAGTAACAGAAATAAACAGAATCAGAAATATACAACAAGAAGAAAAACGTCCATGGAAAGATCTGGACACTTATTGGTTTTATCTACTACTTTAACAATCAACAGCAAGTATACTGTAACAATAAAAAACTCAAAATATTAAAACCTCTGCAACGATTTTACAGAACAAAAGCAGTAATCAAGGAAGCTGTTTACACGATGTTTGGTGGACAGGAGACAAAGTATATATAAAGAGAATAAATAAAGAATCACACCAAGTTTGATATATAAATTGTTTGAAGACAGCAAGAGACATTTAATCTTAGAGAGTGAAACAACAGAAGAATAAAGAAATCTAATGAAACAGCAACATGTAATGATCAAATGGGACCAGTAAAAAAACAACAGCAGACAAACAAAAACTTATTATATACAGATAATATAACACACAAGCCAACATGTCATAAACTACTTATGCAAAACAATGATAGAAAGAAATCAACATATCTGAAGAATGCTTTACTGGGAACACTTTGGAACGGTTGCTTGTAAAAGGAATCAACCAAAACATTAGACCCAAACGCCAAGTCACGCGGACCTGCATATCCCACCCTATTGCAGATACAAACAAATACACTTTTTTTCGCTGACACAAAAAAAATAAGCAGAGGCAGGATAGGAAATATTAATAGCAATCTCCACACTAATGGGAGTACCTATATAAACAGGATTATAAATAGAATCAGACTAAATCACAACAGAACCACATTACACTTAGGAATAAACTCCAAAATATATTTAATCACATTCTCGTACTATACATCGAAAGGACACTATCTACTTACATATAGAAATCACAATTCAGTTTACTTGATGAAACACATCATAAAACATTAACATATTTTCATTCACTTCTGCATCATACTAAATTTACAACACAATATCTTGGGTACGATAGATTCAAATACTCATACATATTTCTTGACAATTAAATCCAATGCTGTGTAGGGGTAACGAGATCACATTCCCCCACACAAAGGAAGTGCCGGGGAAAGGAACCTTCCAACTCAAAGGTTCACAACGACATACAGAAAATATTGAGAGTATATACATCCACGTTTTCCGTCATATCAACGCCATACAAAATCTTCAATCCTTCTACAACAAACTGTGAACAACCTAAGGGTGATTACAATCACGTCCAGATCAGCAGAAGTTTCAATCCCATTTCCAAACATAAGCTCAATTCATGTTTCACAAACATGTTTTCAATCACGTCCGCGTCCAAAGACATTTCAATCACTTTTTAACATGAAGTTAGATAATAAAAGGATGCCCAATCTATTGACTATACAAACTCTACTGTATAATGAGAGAGAGAGAGAGACAGAGACAGAGAGAGAGAGACAGAGACAGAGAGAGAGAGTCAGAAAAAAGGAAACAGTACAATCACTCACATAACAACAATAAAACCTCCATCTAAATTAGACACTTTATTTTATAATTTACAATATTATTATCCTGTTAGACTTTTTGTAAAACTTTCATTGAATATAATTTAGATAGAAAAAAGAAACACCAAGACATTTGACATAGTAAAGCCTATCTACAGACACGAAAAAGGACATCACAATATAAGACGCATATACAAATGCACAACACAAAGGAGACAAATTAACTGACTTTTGGGCCAAATTCAAAAATCTCAATTTTATTACCAAAGGGATTATACGCCTCAAGGGAGAGGACTACCAGTTCAAGTGCAGTAACTAAATGAAACAAATAAACCACAAGAATTAATAAAGAAAACAACAATAAGAGCAACCGCAAACTAATTTCTTTCTTATATAACTGTTGTACTGTTTATTTGTTATGTTTGCACAATAACAACATTGAGAAGGAAACAAATACTTTACTCAAAAGTAACATTCACTTTCACATGTCGATTAAACATTGTGATATCACCATGTCCTAACAAGCACCGTATGCTGATATGGGGCTAGGGGGTGCCAATATAATTGTTGTGATCTCTGGAGATACAGCGAAGTATATCACTCCTCTACTATATGCACATCTAGCAAATATATTAAGTTTGGCGAAATTCCACCCTTCAGATTAACAATGTAGCTACAGCTAAACATTTATTCAGTTAATTATCAGACATCATCATTTTTGTGTGGTAATATAATCAACACACTTTTTCTGAAATTCCAGAATTATATTATCTTTGGTGCAAAGATAAATTTAATGCAAATGTTTATTGGTTGTGAATAGACAAATTAAAAGAATGTCATTTTGGCGAGACTATAAGTCAATGGTATTGATTGGTGTGAGTGTACACTTAACCTGATACATGTTCAATGTTAAAATCAGGTAAACTACAGTATGTAGATAATTCAAAGTATATCAACTCGTCTTTCTGGATGATAATTGCTTTGAAAGGAGACATACTAGATTTGATCATTCCTTCTCTTCTCTGTCATCATCATATTGTGTAAAATTGTGCTAACTGTTATATGCATTCGATTACAAATTATATATTGAAATGCATTATATTCAAAATTAAACACTTTAAATAACAAAACAAACAAACTCTTATTTGAAATGAGACACTAAAGAGTATAAAAACAGAGATCGTTTAAATAATGTTATCAAAATGAATTGACCAAACATGTTGCAAAATGACCAAAAGTTATTTTGAAAGCCTTGCATTTCAAACTATCAAGTATGGGTTGACAAAAGCTATAATACCATCTTAAACATATAAGATGTATGCCAATTTCTTTAGAATGTATTATTTGTTTATTATTGCAATCAATAAAACGTAGAAAATAAAATGTAATGAAATAAAATATTGAAAATTCCCGTATATCTACTGATATCGATACATTAATTTTTATTTTATTTTTAAGAAAATTTTGCCTTATGTCGATATAGTTGTAAAACTGTAAATTTTGTGTAATTGTTATCATTAAGTGCTATATTTAAACTAGGTAAAACATTCTAGTTGAATACAAGGCAAATTACCTTAAAGGTAGTGACAAGAGGTGCACAACGGTGATAAGTCCGGTATAAACCGTAATGTTTTGGCTAGTGGATCTCCATCGTTTCCATGGTCATGGGACTGTGCCCCAAAGATCAAGAATATGTTTATAGCAATGACTCAGGGGCAATATTGTTCTTAAATATTAACGTTGACTCTCTATCCAAGCAATACCCCGAAGATAACAACATACCCTGAGCTGATGTACATTTAATTCTGTCCAAACATTGCGTACAAGAGGAAGTAAAGTTTTACTGTCCATCACGGCCCGTCAAACGTTTCCTTGTTGGTAAGATTTAAATTTTATTAAAGGATACATATCCACCAGTAGTGATAGGGGGCACTTTACGGACAATGGGAATGTCAGTACAAATAGCCCCTGGGCACGTTTACGGACAGGATTTATACGGACAAAAGGTTGGGCCTGTATACGGACAAGGGAAAGTGGAACATAGGTTGGTTTGTATAGGGACAATAGGAATGGAACAGAATGACGACATGAACACCGCCAACAATGTTGCATGTGGCTGACGTTAATTTAGCCAAACAGTGACAGCGGGAATCAGTACCGTTCATTCAACACTCCCCCCTTCCCAAACATAGCCTGGCGGGGCGGCACATATAACTTGATAGACATAGACAGATAAATACACCAACATAGATTGATGAACATCTATATATCACACTAAAACATCGAATAAAACCGTTTTAGGCAAGGGAGAATATGCATCTTTTCTAGACATTTGACTGGCCCTGAAAAGGGCCTTTTTTGTTAACACCATTCAATGAACATAGAGGGTATTGCATGGATCTTCTTCGCTTCCTCAAACTTCGTCTGACCTCTTGGCCGTAGATTAAGTCTGTCTTCAGATAGCCTTGCCTCTCCACATAGATTCTTCGTTTCCAAAGGTATGTATCAGTCATCTGGGTAATTATCCATGATGATTTGACAGACATGGAATTGTCCGGGTGGTACATCATCGACGATAGGAGGCGAGACAGTTCTACGTTAGTCCACATCTTGTGACGAAAACAGGTGAAGGGAATGCAGTAACCTGCGGTTATTTATAGTGGATTTACTTTTTTTCTCCAATCCTAACACACGTTAAAAAAGTCAGTCACAGTGCGGAGTCTGTCTTCCAATCCGAAGAGAGCTACCTGTGACGTCACATTTCCTATATAGGCGCGCTAGTGTCTGTGCGCATTGAATCCATTCGACCGAGTTAGAACATGACGGAAACTACGAAGACGATGTATTGGGGTGCACCGTTCGTGGCGACGAAAAGTGATGGCATAGCGGCGGTTAACAAAGCAAACTTCCAGAAGAGACCGATTTTAATTGGGATTTAGTGGTTTTTTCTCTCTAAACAGAGACAAAAAGAAGAATTGAAGAAATGTTTCCACAGCAGAACGAAGCAGAACAAGATGTTCTCCTTTAACAGCAAAAGCGAGAAGAAGATGCAGGAAGAAAACGACAGGAAAAAGAATCAAAGAAGAAACAAGGTGTAGGAGAGAAGGAGGACAGTGAAAGTCAAACGGTGATGGTACTTTTAGACATTTTGACATAGTTAAGGAGTCTGAAACAAATGTATCAGACTTCTTTAATATGACCCAAGAGAAAAAGACCTTCCAGAGCCGAACAGTCCAACCCTGTCCACACACCTACTACGCCTGCTATACCCACCCTAGTTATCTCTACCAAATCATCGACATGAGCAGGTCCTGAAGTAGGCATTGGCAATGGCAAAGGGATAAGGCAGTTAAAGCTCATTACTTCTCGTTCCTGAATTTGTTTTTTTAAAAATTAAAACATCCAACGGTCCATTTCAGGGCCACCACATATCTCGAAAAGAGATAGCATAAATTTTGCCAAAATGAATTAAAACTCATAAACCCTTTTTGACCCTGGTGGACGTGTGTGTGTTAGAACGTGAGTGTAGGTCCTTATTCTAAAAAAATCAAAACTAAGAGACACTTACGTTTTCTTTCTGGTCTAATCTGGTACAAATGTACAATCCAATGTTCAAACACATCACTTTAAAAGGTTCATTAGCTTCTATTTTTGTCTTTTCACTCTCTCTCTCTCTGTTTTAGCAATTTCTTCACTGTAACATGTTTTTCCTCTTCTTCCTCACTTTCTTCTAGTCGTCTTTTCTTCTTTTCTAGACGTGTCTGGGTTCTTCCTTTATGGTGGGTACCTTATCTTCCTGTTCTGAACCCCTGCTCCTATGTTTCTTAGGGCAGTCTAAAGACCAATGACCTTTCTCTTTAAGAGGTATCTGTCCTTTAACAGGTATCTTGACTTTTGTCTCTTTTGATACATGTCTTGCTTTAACGTTGTGGACATACAGAAGACCAATATCCTTTCTTCTGACAGATATAGAAAGTGTCTTGACTTTTATCTCGAAGGGGGGGGGGGGAATAGTCCGTTGGCCTCTCTGAACAAACCTTTATATGACACCTCGCAAAGCTCTGATCAGAAGTTCGATATCTTTTGTATATTTCTTCTTTCTGGTCGGATTGAGAGTGAAATGAATACTTGTAGGGAAGACACTGACCCCTTATATAGAGACGACACTGGTCATACATTGATATAGAGGACCATGACATTTAAAATGTAGTCATTTGACTTTCTGCACTCAAGATAAATCGATCGCACCATTTCGTGGAGAAAGGAGAAGAGAGTAAGAGACAGGAATTTGACCTGTCGCCTCTCACAGTAGCTCAAGTCTTGGCTCCAATTCATGCCAGCGATTCCGAAGATGACATGAGTGAACCAGATTTCAGGCCCAGAGAGTCTACATCAAACCAATGTTCACCACCAGTAAACCCTGAAAAGTACTACCACATTCGAGAGACGGACAAACACACCTATCGAAAATTAAGAACCACAGCCTACACATACACAGTGAGTTTTAAAGATTTCAAGTCCGACATACCGCTAGAGAATGCAGAAGAGTTTAATACCTATGTGTGGGATTCTTTGTTAACCTCACTGAAACAATGTGAAGCCGAAGAAGACGATCGTTTGACACTTTCCATTTCTCATGACAGTCTGAAGTCCCCCATTTGGATAGAGTTTAGCAGGCCATCAGAACTGACACCTTCCAAAGTCATCGACAAGATTCAACAAGTACAGCAATCCAACTACATGATTCACATCACCGATGGAAAACCTAAACTGTACTTGGCCCACGTTTCTCTTCCCCAAGGGACCTGGCGCAAAATGGTGTTATTGGTAGACGACTTTTGCAGCACAAAAAAGATCCTCGTCCGATTTAACAACCCTCAAGATCAGATGTGTTTAGCCAGGGCCATCGTGCTGGGACAAACGTATGTCAACAAGAACGACACGGAATAATAGAAAAGAGCCTGGTTAACTATTCAAAAATCTAAAGGAAACAAACAAAGAATAGAAGCATAACTCCTATTACAGCGGGCGGGCGTATCCAATGATACACCGTGTGGCATTCCTGATATGCAAAAATTGTAAGACGTCTGGGCTTCACGCTAGACCTTGATAATACACTCTCAAGACGTGCGCCGTGTTTCGAGGCAAAAGATTCAAAGATGGAAAATACATTCATGTATATCATCACGATAAACACTTCGATGCTATTACCAGTATCACAGCAGTCTTGGGATATAGTTATTAACGTGAGAAATGTGAATATGGCTATAACAATCGAGAGCAACACAATCATTGTGGATCGAAATGCTCAGGATGTTTGTCATCTAAACCCTTTCTTGACAAAGGACAACAACGGGTGCATTGCTCAGCTTGTCAGCGCACATTGATCAGTCCTACCTTTTACCAACAACATTTGAAGGAAAGTGCTGGCCAACGCCTGAGCTTGTTCCCTACTTGTGGACAAGTCATGCGAACCAATAGTGCCAAGCCAAACCTACGTCCTGGAAACAACGGTGTCACATTCGTCACGAATTCGTGGACTTGGAACACAAATGCTTCATTTAAAGCTTCATTTAAAAATATCATTCCAAGCAAGAGGAGAAGGAAGATGACCAGACGAAAGACAATTTCATCTTGTTCAATTTCGAATGCTTGAAAGAGACTGGCATTCACATGCCTGATTTATGCGTGGCTCATCAAGCTTGCGAGAAGTACATTCTAGAACCTATCTTTAGTCATTGCTTGCATCAGCAGGATTCCTGGAGAACGTGAAATAATCTTTCAGGGACCGAACACGCTGATAGATTTCACCCAATGGATCTTAGACCCTATCGACGAGATATGGCGCCTTGAGGTCATTGAACGTTACGGAGATTGCTATCGCTATGGAACGATGATGGCTCACAATTTATCGGGATACGATGGACAATTTCTTCTGAAATACTATACGAAACAAAGCACCGAACGTCCGAAAGTCACTTTGAACGGAGTAAAAATCGTTTTCGTTCAAGTGGGACAAGTGCAGTTTAGGGATTCGATGAGTTACTTGGGCATGCCATTGAGCCAAATGGTTAAAACGTTGGAATGACAGAAATGGCCAAAGGTGATTTTTTGCACTTTTTCAATACTGAAGCCAATCAACACACCGTACTACCCCATTTGCCTGATGCTCACTACTACGACCCCGACAGCATGCGCACCAAATAAAGATAAGCTTTATACGCGTCGTACCACACTCACGCCTCTGAACTCTTAGACTTTCAGGAAGAAATGTTCAAGTATTGTCAACCCGACGTGGACGATTTACGACGTTGCTGTGGACAATTTCGAGAATTATTCATTGATCACGGAGGGATCTATTCTTTGAAAAAAGCCTGGACCACTGCCAAAGCGTGTTCCTTAGTGTACCGCAAACGATTCATGCACAATAAACCCCTGTCTGTCATTCGCTCGCAAACGACTAACTTTGCCAAAAGTCAAACTCGTTCAAAACCCTGCGGAGGAGGTAAAAATACAATCGGAATTTGTTCGGTGGTGCTGGGATTTGCTTCTTTCACGGATGTCCCGTATATTATCCTCAACATGACACTAAAATCAGATTTTACAACATACCATGGAAAACTTGTACGAGGGTCCTTGTCAGCAGCGAGTAAAGTTAGAACAGCAATGATACCAAGTGGTGGAATTGTGGAAACACGAGTACGATCACCGTTTGAAAACCGATCTCTAGTTTAAACGAGTCGTGGAAAGTTGCAAGCTTGTGGACCTCTGAACCCGTGGAATAGTTTGTACGAAGGACGGACGAATGTCACCTGTTTACTGTATCACGCCGAAGAGGAAAAAGGAAAAGAAATCAAATACATGGACGTGTGTTCGTTGTATCCTTACGTGTGCAAATATTGTCAATACCGCAGGGCACCGGCAATTCCTGACGCAACACATTGATCTGGGCAACATTCTACAATACGAAGGATTTATTAAATTCAAAGTCTTGCCTCTCACGAACTTGTACCATTCCGTTTTACCTCACGATTGCCAAGGAAAACTGATGTTTCTCTTTTGCCTTACTTATGCCGAATCACGAGACCACGCCCAGGAAGAACGCGCCTTGACGGCAACTTGGGTCAGCGTTGAATTGTTCGTTTTCAAAAGTGATGTTGAATTACTTGTGTGGCAAAATGACACAACGACCTTGTTTACCTAACACGGAGTATTTGTCCGATCGTTCCCGCTACTTACAGATGATTTACATCAAAACTAAAACAATGAAACACGTTGACGACCTTCGTGAGGACTTGATCCTAGTCAATTACGAGGAAGAACTGGACTTTGTAGAAGCTGACATACTTGGAAATGTCACCGTTTCGGCCTACGTGACAGCCCCTGGTCGCTTAAAATTTTACCAAGCGTTAGAACTGTTAGACACGGACAGTTGCATCTACATCGAGCGCCTGGGTCAACGTCACCTTGTCATCGAGGGAGACCGTTTAGTAGCCTGGACGGACGAGAAACCCCAACGACAAGATTGTAAGTTTTGCTAGTGCCGGTCCCAAACATTACGGTTACGAATACCGGGGCAAAGAAGGAGAAGTGCTTACCGAGTGCAAAGTGAAAAAAATAGCTCTAACGTATCGCACCAGTAAAGTGGTGAACTTTGGGGTATTGAAAGAACCCTTGCAGTCTGGAGATGATCCAGATTTTAAAGCGTCCATCTACGAGCCTCACAAAATTTTACCTTTAGCCACACACCAAATCGTCAGTCGGTCTTTGGAAAAAAGTGTATCTAATCGTGTCTCATAAGCGAGTGCTGCTTCCCAATCACTGCACTTTGCCGTATGGACACACCGGTATAAAAAAATGGCTCCAAGATGATAGTCATCAAAAAGAAGGATGATTTCAACACAAGAAGAATCGAGTGAGAGACCCACTGAGAACTCAGTTCAAACAATATAATTTTCCTGTCTTCTTTCCTGACTATTGTAATTGTGCGAGTCGATTGGAACATTTCAAATGATAGGGAAGGATTACCCACTTCAAATGTTTTAACTAGAACAGGATTTGTCTACTCGGGACCTGAGACTGGAATGGGATGAGAAGTACAGTGTTTCAAGTGTGGTCTGAGGTTGGGTATGGATCGAAGTATCTAAAAAGATTCAGCTACTCTGGAGCATACTCCTAACCTTTATATGGTCTTTCCACATATCACACTACGGTACAGGTATGACGGTACCTTAGAGAAAGTAGTACCGTTGTCCAGGAAGAAGAAAAAGGAAAACTTTTAAACTTGGAATAAAAAGGAACGAAGTACATGATATGATGTGCCTTTTGATTGCAGGGATGCCGTACGCTGTGACATCAGTGACTTAGTACCACATCATGAGAACTTTGCTATGACTACTACTATTACTACAATACCTACCATGAAAAGTGATGCTGTCCGTATCATACCTGACGGACGCGAAAGCGCTACCACTCGTTATCACAAAGCTTTTCACTTTACTTGTTTCCATTGTCGATGTCATCCTCAACGTGAAGAAACCATGCGACTACCACCCTATGGATGTCATCCGACCCTGAGCAAACAATAGCGGATTTCACCCTACCCTCATCGAAATGTACCTGTGAAAGAATAATATTCGTTTCCCGTGCGTTTGCCTGAATATTGCGACTTTGAAAGTCGATTCCAAACCTTCCAAGGACAGTGGTCTAAATATATGGGAGGACATACCCCCGAAGAATTAGCCCGAGCCGGATTTATCTACTTGGGCTAAGGTGATACAGTCAAGTGCTAAAGTTGCGGTGTGTCACTTCACCAATGGGAGCAGAAGGATTCTGCTTCCCTGGAACAGTTTCGATGGTCTCCGCACTGTCACTACCTACCTTTTGTGGGACCTCAGTAATCTCGGGATGGATACTTTACAAGAGAATATTTACGGTGTACCTGTGGAGTTCAGAGAACGCATTTACAGAGATGTGGCCAAAATACAAGTCCGACGTTACGTCACCAATGTTGTAGCCACTGGTACCTGAATGGTATAAGAGGACTAATTCATTTGAAAGCGTTCCAATTGGCAGACATTGTTCAACTGGGCGCGGATCAGAAGACGTTGGTTGCTACTCACCCTACTTGTTACAAGCTAGCCATGCTACAGAGAATTCCAGAGGAAGAGTTAGAGGATTACCAAAATCTTTTACGCTATCACATTTTGTCTGTAGATGCAACTTATGTGCGGTGTGTGGTGTGTGAACTAAAAACTAAACAATTGGCATTCGCTACTGTGGTACAATCAGTTCTGTGCACAAATTACATTTATTAACTCCGACACGAAAGACATTGCTGTGAATTACTAATTTCGAAGAGGTCATTCAAAATCTACCTCTGGAATAAAGAGAACGCATTTACCGAGAGTTTGTCAAAATACAAGTCCAACGCAAAGAACAATTGCATCCTTTACGTCATCGATGTTGGAATCAGTAGTACCTGAATAATATAAGAGGATTGATTCATCTCAAAGTGTTTCATTGATCATACTTTGATGAATCACGTGAGATTCATAAAGTTTTGGATGCCACTCATTCTACTTACACGGTGACCATATTACATCGAATTCAAGGTTAAAAGATTACCAAACTCTTTTACACGAAAACATCTTGATTCAAGAGGAAACTTCTGTGCAACATATGGTAAGTGATTGAACAATTTTGGCTCGGTACTAAAATAAAGCCGATTATGTTCAAAAAGTACACTTATTACCTTCAGTAAAAATAGGGTATAAAATGGCTGACTACCATTCCACGACCTTAATCAGTCATGATACAACAGATTCCGTCTAAGGAAGTTAATGGCGGTATTTAGACTGTGGAAGATTACCAACACTTATTACGAGAACTGTGTCCATTGAATTGGGGTCGAGGTGTTGTGTGTGTCTTAGTGACTTGCTTTCTGGGATTTCGTTTACCAGCCGATTCGTTGTGCGCTCGGTACCATCTGTACATTCCGGGAGGAATCCTGTGTGTGACTGTGCCAAGTGTAGAGCCTCTAAGAACATGACAAACTGTCCCTAGGACACCTAAAAATGTTATACAGTGACTTGTGTGTGTTTTTGTATTTTATCGATGTACTTGACCCTTTGGCTTTTATGTATTTTTGTCTTTCGTGGTGCATTTTAAAAACATTAAAAAAAATAAAATAAACGTGTCCTGCAGAAAGTATAAAGACTTGTCTTGTCTGTCTTCGTTTCAGAAGTGAAATTTCCTGCATTATGGCTACTGTGCTGTCTCTGCTCTCTCTTCCTCCACTTGTAAAGTCATCGACGAAAACTTAAATCGTGCCAGTTGGGATGCATTGTATCTTCGCTATCCCTTAAACATGCTAATTGCTGTACCCAGCGGTTCAGGTGAAACCGAATTTGTCAAACGTTTGATCGAACATAAACATCATTTGATCTATCGTCCACTTCAAAGTATCGTGAGCGTTACAAAGAGTGGAAATCGGCATACAGCTTCCTACGATAAAGTCAAGGCGATTCCATGGTATTTGTAGAAGGCATTCCTGCCGAAGATGACGGGATCGTGTCTGACGCCAGTCAAACCTATCTGGTCATTTTAGACGACATGTCAGGAGAAGACGAAGAAAAAATTAAAATGTGGTTTACGTGCAAAGGGCATCATCATAATGCCAGTGTCATTTACATCACCCAATATTTGTTTCAACAAAGTAAAGTCCATTGCACCAAATCAGTCTCAATGCTCATTACGTGGTCTTGTTTAAAAGCAATAGAGGTAAATCGCAGGTGCAAGTCTTCGCCAAACAGTTAGGAACACCTTGACTGACACATGGGTACGACGATGCCACTCAAACCCCTGAAGGCAATTTACTCGAAGATTTAAAACCCACCCACCAACGATTATTTACGATTTCGTACCCATCTGTTTCACAACTGGTGCCAAGAGGCATGGCCTGTTTTGTTCACATTCCGTGGACTTAATAACAACGAAAAAATAATTGGTCTGTCTCGCACATCGTCATCATGATGTCCCTTCAGACTCATCTTTCCATCAAATTGATTCGGGCTTTGTACGGCATCAGTCGCGAAACAATCCACAAATACGTGCTCTTGTTTTAGAAGCTAGTATCAGAGAAGTCATACGATTGTTTTACGGTGAAACCACGTCAATTATTCCAAGGCATCATTCACATTCCACATCGAACCAAACGCTTTTTTGACAGAAACAATGTAGCCTTGACGCAACTGGCAGACCCTCGCATCGACACTTAAACGAAAAATCAAATCATTTTGAAACCTGGAAATAGCGGTTCTCAAGGAGGTGTTATCATTTGCTCTCTCGTAAAAATGGGATCCCAATACCCCCAAAGTCCTCTCCAAGAAAAAAGCCACTCCCCGACCCAAAGGTACCCAGAAGCAGAAATAAAAAACAGTGGTGTCAAGACCAGGTCACAGTCATAGAAAAAAGAAAAGTCCCCAGAAAAGACACCCCCCCCCCCGAAAAGACTCCAGAAAACACTTCAGACAGTGTGCAACCTTACATCCCAATACCACGACATGCAATGACGGTGACCGCGTCTCCAGTAGCATCAGGTTCTTCAACTTCTTCGTTGCTAGTGATGCCGTCCAAGCCCAATTTGACACCCGTTCATCCTAATTTCATGAAACAATAGAAACCTGTGTCTCCAATAACTTATTATCCAGTGATGACACCCTCCTCCTACACCTATTTTGCCGCTGCAGCAGCTACTCACAACGTGCCTGCCCCCAAAAAGAAAGTCAAAGACAGATCGGGTATGTTACAGAATGAATGGATTTATCCAAGCAAAAATTGTCCCGAGTTAGTACGTTGCGAACTCCTCCATGACGCGTGATGCCTGTTATCAAGTTGATATGGCATAAAGACAATCAGTGGCGACGAATTCCACTATAAAAAAGACCTGGGGTAAACGATGCATATCAGTGTTTTTGTGTACCTGAACGCCAAAAGATGTCCCCTAAAAGAAGTGCACACCACCATCATCGTTATGTTGCCCAAAACGGAAAAGGAAACAGAAAAGGACAGTCTCGTCATTTGACCCGGCATCGGAAAAAACTTTTAGCCTAACATCGATGTCTACCGCTGAAAAGATGTCGTCGTCTAACGAAAAAGAGGAGCAACCAAAGTGGAGGACTTGTTTAACACTACCTTTGTCTCGACATAAGAAAGAATGCTTAGCCAGGCATCGACACGTTCTTTGCCAAATAGTCCAAACGAACATACCCATTCGTAAAAAGAAAATGATCTTGGTACAACTCGGAGCATTTGTGCACCTTTTGTTAGCATCCTTGTTAACAGCCACATTAGTGCCAATGATTACAAGAATCGTAGGAACTACTGCTTCACAATTGGTTCACAGATAAAAAGGATCAAGAAGATAAGAGAGAGGAATCAAAAGATCTCAGACGTGACCATTGAAATCAGATGGAAGGACGAAAACTGGCTTTAGTGCCTTACAAACGATGGATCAAATTCCATCGCTGACAAGAACAACATACCTCGCATTTACTCCCAATCCTCATTTGATCGAGATTCCCAGTTGCAACACGAATTGCAAATTTTGATGGATCGCAGTGATTCGTCAGAAACGGAAAAATACCAACGGTACAGTGAAGTGTTGCAACGACTTTGACTCTTTCACTAGAAAGCTTTATACGAAATAGCTCCACCGACTTTGAAAGATTTTAAGGCCCTGATGAAAATTCCATCACCACCACTATCCCCAGCGGCGAAAACACATTGAACACGTAAAGACGTTTTCAAACAACCAACTCACCTCATCCAGAGTAGTATCAGTGAAGAGTGGGTGACCTTTTAAAAAGTCCTGATGGAGACTGTGTTAGCCACCAGTTAGTACGATCCAGCCCATCCTGCGGGTTAAGGAGGAGTTCAAAAATTGTATCGTGCTGCCAAAACCGGACTTAAAAGTATCCGTTTACTTCAAGTGCAACGATGGTTACAAGAACAAGCAAAGTAAACACTACACAAACCAATTTGACGAAATGTTCCGGAAGTCGCATCCGATTGGAGAGCATCGATCATCAATGTCAAGCCGATTTACTCGATGTCTCTCATTCGGCCACCTACAATCGTGGCTATAAATATTTGTTTTGTGTCATCGACGTCTTTTACAAATTTGGCTGGGTCGGGCCATTGACTTCCAAATGGAGCACTGAGTTAGTGCGAGCCCTCAAACGGATGTTAAACAAAGTGGTCGTCACCCTCTTCTATGGCAAACCAACAAAGCCACCGAACTTCTGATCCAAGTTTTTCAAAAAGAATTGAAGAAACGAGACATTCATTTTTTTCACCACCTAGGATGCAGAAACGAAAGCCAGCATAGTGGAACGTTTTCAACGCACCTTGAAAGAATGCATGTGGAAATATTTCACTCATCAACACACTCTCGTGTACATCGACGTTCTGATGCACCTGGTCTAAGCGTACAGATCGAGCATTGGATATGCCCCCGAAGACATGACTCCCGACAACGCTTTGAACGCCTGTTCCGTACGTCTCCGAATGTGTCTGTCCCCATGAAGGTGAAGTATTGACGGTGGGAGATTTTTTGGGTGCGCATCGGTGAAACTAAACGCACTTTCGACAAATGTTACTTACCCAACTGGACCACCGAATTGTTCCTGTCACCGGACGAGTGCGTATCCGCATCTTGCCGTTTATAAATTGGAAGACATGAACGGGAAATTGTTAAAAGGAACGTTTTACTTGCTTGAGTTCCAACGCGTGACCAAAAGAGAAGACTAAGAGTACGACATCGAAAGCATTCTCGATCGAAGAACCCGTAAAGTGAGGAAAACGACGGTCAAAGAAGTTAAAGCACCTTGGTTTAATTCTTGGATCGAGGCTTCTCAAGTCATTGACAATAATGCCCTTCAAAACAGTCTCAGTCGCCACTACGGCAGTGACCACTCTTTCACCGAATTCTTCTCCTCTGCAAGATCAACGACAGCTACCCTTGTGGGTGTGGTGTGGAGAACCTAAAACGCAAAGCGTCTTTTTTTCTGCCAAATCTTAGTGGTGTATTGCGTCATCGGTGCTGCCATAGCAAATTTGAGTTTGTAACAAGAAGACAAACAATTCTGTACCATTTTCTGGGGAGTTGCATCGGTTACCTTCTCCCCAATCCTTCTCAGAAATACTCTAACGGTCACAACGGGAGTTTTGTGCCCAACATCAGTCACCCTCCCAACAGTCAGCACTCAGACAACAACAACATAAGTCCTCTTTGGACACTCCTCTAATTTCGAGCGACTATTCGGACAGCGGAACTCTGGAACTATGAATAACCAACATCATGCTGTTTTACGGCCAAATTACCTTAGGCCATCCAATTCGATCACGAAGCCCATTCGGAAATGGCTGTGGTCGAAATGATTCACCCTACACAAATCAAAAACATCACTGAAAATCAAAATACTTTCTATGTCTACATCCGGAACGAACAAGTGCAACAGCTGAATACCTACAATAAACGATTTTATGAAAACAAAACTTCATCAACAGCCTATGCTACCTTAAACATCTATGAGAAATTTTGGTCGGCTGTTATTTTAACGGTTAACATTTGGTGGAAATGATTGCCAGTATTTGGAACACTCAGTTTAGTATGTCCTGACCAGACTTATCAAACCTGTTACGCTCCAGTATCATAAATGGGCTCGTCGCCTACTGATGTTGCCAATTACATTTTGTTCACCGCAAGTTTGCACATCTTCACTATTTACCCATCAGTAAGTCGTATTTCAACAGTGTCAACATTGCTATAAAAGGAGATCTGGGACAAAATATTCCATTCTCCAAAGGGATAGTTACAGTGGAACTCCATTTTCGAAAACGATTCTCAAATGACTTTTAAGTCATGTATCGAGGACATGGTTTAGGAGATATGCTGAAATTTGCGTTTCCTTCCGTAGCCCTGGTTTTGAAACCGACTCGAGGATTGCATTTCTTGAAAGATGCTGCGCTGACGCTAGGAAAAGAATTTCTCCAAAATGTCATCATCGACGAACAAAACACAAAAGAAACTTTCTTGAGAGCAGGCAAAAATGTCTTGCTTGAAATGGGCAAAAATAGTTTGGGCCGGCGAGAAACTCCTGCCCTGAACGATGCCGAGTCAGGCATTTCTGCTTCCCTGACGCCACAGCAAAGACAAGGCAGAAAGTATCGGCGACGAAGACACCAGTCCAGAGGCCTTCACACCCCCAGAGACGAGCAAAAAATGAAGAAGCTCCGAGACCTAGACGTTCTTGGTTATTAAAAAGAAACAGAGAGAAAGAAAAAAAATGATGCACCGAGATTTGCGCATGTCGGATATGGATCTGTTTACCAAGCCTCCCACCATGACGACGATGCAAGAATCCCAATGGGTAGAATTTGGATTCAGCTCCCATCGAGTTTGAAATCAAAGGACAGTCCGAATATTATATCAATCTGAATAGCGGTTACTTGTATCTGAAAGTGAAAGTGGAAGACACATCGACGGACCTGTGACAAACTAAAGGACGGTAAGGTAGTAGCTCCCATCAACAATTTCATGCATTTCTTGTTCAGCGGATTAGATTTGTAATTGAATAACAAACTAGTCAGAAGTAGCATGAATACTTACCATTATTGAACCTACCTGTAAAATCTCTTGACTTTATAACTGATGGATCCTTTGTATTTGTAAATGTGGTTGCAAGAAAAGTATTTGCTGAACGGAGTGGATGTCCGCCTCAGAGTGAATCGTAGCAGTGCCGCTTTCCATTTGATGGCTAATAATGCCGACTATAAAACCATCATCCAAGAAGCCAGACTTTACGTGCGACGCGTGGAAGTGTTACCTAAAGTGGCAAACGACATCAGTCACACTTTGAACAGAATGACTGCCATGTATCCGATTCGACGCGGGGAAGTGAAACCCTTCACCATTCCCCCTCACCAGCGATTGATGATTGAAGATCATCTGTTCCAAGGACAATTGCCCAAACGTTTAATCATTGGCATCGTTGAGAATTCAGCCTTCAACGGAGCCTACGAGGAAAATGCTTTTAACTTTCAACGCTTTGGCGTGTCCAGGATCAAAGTCAATCGCGTTGGCAAGACCCTGTGTACCAGACCCTTCGAACCTGACTTTGACAAGAAGAATTACCTGAGGCCGTTCTTGTCCCTGTACGAAGCCACCGGACTGCTAGTGACCAACACCAGTCACGGTATTAAGTACTCCAATTATGCAAGAGGCAACGCTTTGTGCTTTTTTTGTTTCACTCCAGATCAAGGCAGCGACGAGGGACATTTCCACCTATACAATCCGACTTCAGTTTACAAAACGATACCCAGAGAAAACGGTGAAATTATCCTGTATGCCGAAATTGATAATACTATATAAATCAACAGTTTGAGTCATTCTAGACTATTAGAAGCTATGGAAGACTCTTGAATAGTGGAGTTTCTTTGGAAATGGAATGGGAGGATATGGTGGAAGCAGAACAACCCACCAGAAAGGACAAAGACGAAGAGGACATGGTAGTGATGTCCAGATGGCCAGATCAAGAAGAACATTTACTTTCCTGTTTCGCTAAACATCTGGCGAAAATAATTAGTGTTGCCCAAGAAATATTGCTATGGATGTCAATACGATCATCCCAGTCAAGATCAACACGATAAATGCAAAATGATGAGTCAAGAAGAAAACTTGGACGAATGTCTGGAGGACGCTTGTGGTCTCATCTCAAAAGATTTAGTGTAGCATCAGTGGTATAAAGACTTGCGCGATCATTCTTGTCCTCCACTGAGTACTCTAGAGATCGATCGCATAGAATCTCTCTTTTGGCCCTGAGTACGGAAACGAAGCGTAAAGACCATTACTTGACAGTGATTTTCAAGCAAATTATCAGGATTGAATTGATGACTTATCATTACCTGTGAAAAACAAGAAAAAAAACCAAAGAAAGAAAATGATACCGGGGAACTTGTCCTGTCTTGTGCGCTAAAGATGAACGTCCTCCTCGCAAACCTAAAAACCATGAAGCTTATTCATCAATACGGACGATAATCATCTCCCAGGTACCCACTGGTTAGCCATCTACTTTCTGTGTGGAGTATATTGATAAGTATAGATTACTTCCTTTGGAAGACGACATCATCGACTTTATGAGAAGAAATGCCCAGGCGACTCACTTCAATCATGTGAAGGCACACATTCTAGGGTGTGTGGACAATATTGGGTGCATTTTCTTCATCAACGCAATCTTGAATATCCCTTAGAACATTTAGTGACTTATTTTGATCGTGAATGTTCTAGAAACGATGTAAAAGTAGATCGATGGTTTTGTGACCGTTATGGCTATCTCTTGTCTTTATCTAGGAAACGTAGTGTACATCAATAGACCAAAGACTTCCTCCGTGGACATCTAACCTCACTCCACAAAGCTGTCAACCTTGTCAAAAATAGTTTGTTTGAAAAAGTGTTATATTATGTGTTGGCTGTTTCTTAGTTAAATAAAAATATGTTTTGAAAAGAAATGTGTCTGTGGTTTGTTTTCAAAACACATTGTAAATATAAGCTCTTTGACTTTTCTCTATCCCTGACAATGAAATAAGCTATATAGCGTTCCTACTCACTCAAATATCGTAGGGATGTTTTATATCGCGTTCGCGCTTGAGCCGTATGCGGCGGTCGCCAGTCTGACCATCTATGGCTGACTCGTCCACCTATGAAGATGCCTTCTAATTTAGCTAAACTGAACGAAACCTACACAAATTTACATGGTATCAGGCAAACCTGATATCCAAGCCTGAAGAGATTGAAAATGTCAGGATATTAATTTGGCTGAAGACCGGATAGAGGAGGTGTTTAAAGACGAAATCAGGAAGGAGCAAGAAGAATGGACGGAGAAGAACAGACTTCAGAAACAGCAGAGAGAACAGCAACAACAGCAGCAACAACAACAGGAGCCATACAGAGGTTTTGTGGACTACTGTGTCAACACGAAAGAGTTCTCCTTTTCCTTCCGTATAAGGAGACCCTATCATGTAGGAAAACCTGCATCCAGACGGGAATGCAATCTTAGCCGATACAAGATTGTAATAACCCCGTTAACAAAACAGCCCTTTTCAATTCTACCCCAACAATCTAATAAAGAGATAGTAGTCAAATCGCCAAAATATGTTTCTGTCTTGATGTCTTTGCTTGTAAGTTAAAAATAGAAGTGTACCTATAAACACTTCATTGTGTGTGTATGGTTGCGTGCGCGTACGTTTATGTGTGTGTATGTGTGCACGCGTACGTTGGTGTGTTTGTGTTTTTGTGTTTGTATGCGTGCGCGTACGTTTGTATATGTGTGTATATGTGTGCAGGCGTACGTATTTTTTAATAAAAATAACAAAAAAACACAAAATGTTTGGTAATAGTGAGTTATTTAGTATATAAATGTATCTTAGATAAGTAATATCATCGGTATGATTGTTTGGTAGGTGATATGGGTAGTTGGCGAGACGGGATGTTTTCATTCACGTCTTTGCTTGAGACATAAAAAGTAAAGCGTTCGTCATTCGCGCGATTTAACATTAAATAAAAAATGGCAAACAAGTGAATATAGTCTCCACCGTCTCAAAATGGCAATAAACAATTTGAAAAAGACAAAGGAAGGACGAGAGATGATTAGAGAAGAAAAATATGAAAAGGGAGATATAGAGGAGAAAAACAGATGAGAGCATGGAACGAGAAAATCGAAAAAAAAAGAGAACAATGAGAAGGGGTAGAAACAGGAAATAGTGGAGGAGGAAGAGGATGAGAAAAAGAAGAAGAATGTGATAGGGAAGATAAGGTGTTGGTGGAGAAAGAAAGGGAGGAGAAAAAATAGAAGAAACCCAAAGGCCTTTTTCATGGCCTGTCAAATGTCTAGAAAAGATACATATTCTAAAACCTTTTTAGTCGATGGTCTAGTGTGATAGATTGATGTTCATCAATCTATGTCGGTGCATTTGTTTTTTTGTCTGTGTCTATTAAGTTATATGTTTGTTATTTTTGTATGAACAGTACGGGTTCCCGCCCCGCCAGGCATTATAGCTTATCTTTCCGGCTCTCACCGTTTGGCCCGATTGAGGTCAGCCACTTGCAACATTGGTGCTAATGTCCATGACGTCACCCTGTTCCATTCCTATTGTCCCTATACAAACCCAATCTATGTCCCACTTTCCCATGTCCGTATACAGGTCCAACCTTTTGCCCGTATAAATCGTGTCCATTAACGAACCCAGGGGGTATTTATATGGACATTCCCATTGTCTGTAAAGTGCCCCCATCACTTCTTCCACCTCATCAAATATAGCAAGGTTTATACAATTCTTGCCGCAGGGTTAAAAATTACGGAAGTGTTCGAAATTGTTTGTATAATGTTATCTTGCATGTTCTCGCTGATAAAGTGGAAACAAAAATGCATACTTAGAAAAGGTCACCTCAGTGATGTACAGTTTATTATATGTTAAATAATATATTCATTCAGTAAGTATGTATAGCTGAGAAACAGAAAAAAATAAGATGAATCAATCGAAATGGAAAACCAATTTTTCATCAGGATGTTATTTAGGCGTTGTATTTTTTAAATAAACTGTTTATTTACACCATAGCATCCGTCTTGGTAAAATTAAGGATGTATAAGCTTATTATAGTCACAATAGATGTTATCAGTTCAGTTATATTTTTATAATTTTCATAATAAATTTTGAAACATAAAAAGACGTATTCAATACAGCAATGAAAATAAACTGATTTTCGTAGATTTGCAAGAGTCTTGCATTTTGCTATTTCCTTTATTTCATTGCATAATGAAACATTGTGCTTCAAATGTTACTTTAATGTTTTTTTCTGACAGCAATAAGCAAACAACATATACTCTGGGTGCAAAAGGTAATAAGTGGAGAACCAAAAGATAATAAAATTATTGTATTGCCAAAATTTTCAAACTGCCATTATTATGAACGATCAGGTTAGCAATATTAAATTTTGTTTTCATTTTGTTCCACCTCTATGCTACATTCCAGAAATGGCTCCATTGAAATTTTCAAAACTTAATCTTAACATATTACTAATTCGTCTGAACGGATTACTTAATAGTTAAAAAAATAATTGGTAAATCATTTGAATGGAGTAGCCAATCGATATAACGGATTACTTAATTGTTTAAACGGATATCTAAATCATTCCACTGAGAATCATTCGAGCACATTACTAAATCATTTTCAAGGATTGCATGGCCGTTTGTTGCATCTATGTCTACGGCTTACTTAAAAAAGACCTAATATTTCATGATGAAAATATTGTAATCCTAGTTCATTAGAGCGACTTATTAGTCACTTAGTGCGATTTATTTATCTATTAGAACAGTTTATTATTAATCGGCTATAACAACTTAGTAATCCTGTCAAACAATTAGTAATGGGTTAGAACCACGTGTCCACTATAATGATTTACTAATCTGTTATAATGATTTATTTGTCAATTAGGATGTCTTACTAATCCGTCGGAACGATTACCGATCCCTTATAACAATTGGATTATCCGTTTAAACAATTTAATAAACTGTTAGAACGATTTAGCAATGTGTTGTAATATTTTACAAATCCATTTTAGCGAATTACGTACGTGTACCTCTTCCCTGAGGAAAGGAAATAACATTGAACTCTTGCCTAGGATCACAGTATATAACTACTAAGGATGTAAGATCAACAATTATTAAAGGAAATTTAATTTTGCAAGAACAAACTATTTTACACTGTCTTAAGACAGATTAGTTGATTCGTATGACTACTTCCTGTTTGTAAGATAATACAACCCTTTAATTACCATATACCTTGAACAAACCAGTTTCTTGTGATACAATACCTGAAGCTTTTTACTAGTCTGTGAATGTCACGATGTCAGAGGCTATCCAATGAATGATATTTATGTTATGCCAGCCGAAATTGATTTCATCTACTTTTTTAACGATTTGTTGAAACGTAATAGGAAAACCAAATATCGCCAGCTTTTACGACGCTGGCAACAACTTGAAACCATGTGAACAGTTTCGAGGTAGGACATTGCAAATAATGAGCTATACATTTAGATGGTATTGTTTTAATTGTAATTTTTAATCTGAACCAGAATAAAGTATAATTCTAGTTCCGGAAGCTAAAATATTGGCAGTCTTTCTTTTTTTCAGGGGCGTGCGTCGAGTCGTTTAAATAAGATCGATCCAACAGGTATGGTATACGTTTGAAATATAGTCAAAGCTTTGTGAATATGTTGGTTAATGTATTGAACAGAAGAAAGGCATGCTATGCGTATTTGGATAGCATTGTTCTCAAAGAGGGTTTTGTATTCTGGAAACGAATGATACAAACTGCCGAGTAATAGTAATTTATCCAGTAATCATTATAGATATCATAGGTGCTTTTCTTGTATCAACAGTCGCAAAATCCCGCGGGTGTTGTTGAAGAGAATTTTCAAATGGAGAGAGAGTTTCATGTGTCCGAGAGATTAGGGGAATGTTGATATTAAGAAACACACACGATTGCGATTTTTAGAATTAGAAACCGAAAAAAATGAAAATTTCAGATTGATTTTCAAGTTATCGCAGTGAAGGCGCTGATTCAGTACATTGGCTTCACATAAATCATTTTTCGGAGCAGAACACGCTCCCGATCAGCTGATGTAAAACAGTCTACGTGCACGAGAGCCTCTCAAGAGAGCCAGATTTGATCATCTATTCACCAATAACGTCCTTTTCAAATCGTTATTATAATATATGTACTTTCTGAGGAATAAAGCAAGTACCAGACATTAGTGAGGACAAAATGCAAAATTACACATATTATGAATCTTATTTTGATTCACACTCATCTGTGAATAAGCACCAACTACAGAGGACCAAAGGAGTTTAAAATTCAGTTTACGTGCGTCGCCATAAAGGCAATTGAACACATGTTTTTTATCTGTCAGGTAAATGCATCCCTTCTGTGCGACAAGAGAAAATAAGAGGATTATATGTCATCGGCCAGTATTCACATCATACGGAATGCATGTTTTTGATGTGATCCTGGTTAAAGGTTAAATTTAACAACATAACCGGCATCAGTTCGAGTGTAAACCGTTATTAAACATTATTCGCATGACCTCAAGTAAAAGTATCAAGAAGCAATACAAAATGCTTTCACTTTTAGCAGGTTATTGGACAATACCTTTAATTTTGGTTGGTTTAATATTATTGTCGCTATAAAAACATATTTAGCATGAAATATTTTACATTCCTAAATGATCGGCACAATTGCTCATTATGTTTGATTCTTAGAATATTGTTTTTCTGTTAATTTCGGCTATAATGTTCATTTTATATATTTTAGAAGGGTTTCACTCCTAATTCTGCATTGATTTTCTCAGATCCGTTGACAACCTACGATGAACCTTCTGTTTTTCAAACACCGTTGTGCCTGGTTGAGAAAGGGCCTGATGGAAAGTTAAGGACGTGCCGTGAGGTGATTGATGAATTAAAATTAATCAGAAGTCCACTTAATGTCATCGCCATCACGGGACCCTACAGGACTGGCAAATCGTATCTCCTTAACTATTTGGCAAAGAAAAGGAAAGGTAAATTTACAGTTTAAACCCAAAATAGAAAAAGAAGCTCAACTACAATTACCGATGGTATTAAAAGCAGAAGAAGTTGCAGAGCCAGATGTAGTCTTAGCATTAGAATAAATATCTTGAAAACATTAATATTAATAAAGTTGTTAAAAGTCATCCAACGGAGACACGGTACCTTCACAAAATATTTACTTATTACCAATCCGAAATGCTAAGTTTGAAAACGGAATGACTAAAAATTATGTTATCATTCACAGTCTTGTCCTTGCAAGCTTATGTTTCCATGTTTGATGTAAGATACACATTCATGCTTTTATCGAAGGATTTCCCTTGGGATCAAGTATTCGAGGTCAGACAAAAGGAATATGGGTGTGGTGTCGACCACATCCAGAAAGGAACGACGAGATTCTACTTTTGTTAGACACTGAAGGACTTGGTGACGTTATGAAGGTACATTTATTTTGTGCATCGAGTGTTGTCTGTTATTTAATATGTGCAATGAAGTCGTAATATAGCAATATACTTCTCTCCTTGTATCATTCTGTGCCAACTATCGTGATGTGTTACTTAGATTATTTCTTACCGTAAGGAATAATTAATATATATCTGTCTAATAAGGATATAATGTCTCTGCTATCTAATCATATGTGAAACTGAACCCTTTTGATGTAAATAATTCAAATCCAATAAAATCTGCTTAAATTCAGTAATTATACTTTCTTTTACCTATACATAGAGATTCTTCTGCTTAATTACGATATTTAATTGAAATTGTGGTAAAATAATTGCCACACATCAAACACACAGATATGCTATCATTTAATGACTTGAATATTAAATTTTACTTTTATAAATGCAAGTTGAATATCAAGGGCAAGAAAGCTAGTATCTTGACTCACAACCTCATCACACATATAGATATATGACTTTTCGTACCCCAAGCACACTTTTATTAATCACCTGTCTATGTAATATCAGTCATTAAACAAAGATTTCCAATAGGAAATTGCTATCTTAAACTTAATATAAACAACAAGACTTCTTGCTATCCAGCACATTGTATATCATTATTTGATCAAATCAGATTAGCATAGTTTAACTTATGTATTCTTCCAGTAAACATTCTTGAATATCAGGAAAGGCTCAGATGACTCGATTAACTCGTTAAACATCTTTCATTTCATTTTTTCTTGAGGACTTCTTCAGGTGACCGTATTAAGTAACGGTGTATATTATAAATTTAATCTTATATGAATAGAGATGCTCAATTACAGGAATTTACAAAGTTTATAAATCTCACTTTACCTAGGTAAGTTAACGGGGAAATTTAACTTGGTCTTAAAAGATGTGGGCTTAACTTAATATCACAATAAGACTAAAACAAAACGATAAATTCAATATGTACAAATATTGCAAATGCAATGTAACTAATAAGATAAATTATAAATATTTATTCATCATTTGTCAAAATTTGCTATTTACTATTACATTATCATATTTGCGAGAGAAAAAACCAAGACTCACACTGATATTGACTACAATATGGAAATGACACATACATAAGTTAAAAAAACTGACCGTTTAATGTGTAGAACAGGAATACCCCACAAATAAACATTACAAAAACGTGAAGATATTCAAGGGCGACATAGCAGGGTATATAAAAATCGTATTGCATAAAGCAGTTGGAACTTAACATGAACCCTTCACGTAAACATAATTCACACAGAGCTAGCGTTTTATGTATTTAACCAAACGTTCGACCTTTAAACAAAATTTCTTTCTATCATGTATCGTTCTCTCTATTTTGTTTAACTTGTCCGCTAGGGGGTAATGTTCACTTACCCCTCCCCCAATTCACTTCTAAACATGTTTTGGGCTATATCAGTAAAGTTAATAGATGACCATACGTTTGACCCCACCCCACCACCACCACCAAAAAAAAAAATATGTCAAAGCCCCTGCATGGAATCGGGGAGTGCCTTGAAAATTTAAGCTTGACCAAGCCGAATATTTGCTTGTCAAGTTTGAGTCGGGCACGTGTGTTATAAATCCATGTGTTATATGTATCTCCATATGGAATCGACAGTTCTTTCTCCTCGTTTGCTTGATGCACCTCATTCACTCTTCAAATGATAATTTTGTTTCAGGTTTTGATTTTTAAATCTCGTATGAATTAGATCCACCAAAGCAAATCGTTTAGACAGTGTATATAGATTTGTATTGGGTGTAATTGTTAAATATAATATTTACTTAATTATGCTAGTTTAATAGGATGGAACAATGACTATAAATTCTGACCATCTCATGGAAGGGTTTTGCACTGGTTAAGTTTCATGACCTTTCTGTAATATATGCTTTCCTCTACCTCTTTACGCACATCTGCTTATCATCTCTGGGCCAAACGTTGGTAATATAGCATGAGCTTAAAATTTGTATAAACTTTCTAAAAGACAAATGAGAGTCCAACACTTTGTCAGTTGGAACTAACATCATAATTCAAGTCAGTGTCAGCACCAAATCGAACATTTTCAAAACATTATTCCATTAGCCATAGTAATAGAAACCGTTGTAAATTCAGTGCATTATTTCGTGCTTATTGTTGTCTTCCCTCCATTTTGTAATTACATTTGACAAAGGCTAGGCAACCGTCAACAGTGTTTAGACTGGTTCAAACTGATGTTATCTGTTCTTCGAGTTCGAGGATGATCTTGACATCACTAAGTGGTTTGGGTTCTGTGAGTACGTGTGTTTGTGATCATGCCAATTTGTGCTCTCAATTGTCTGTGACACACTTGGCAATATGCCACAGTTCTCGGATTTCCGCTGCTTGCGCTTCGGCACTGTCTCTGCAGTTCTCTTCTGTTCAAAGTCTGTAGCCCAAGTAAGGATGAGACTCTGCCAAGTGGAACGACCCTGTGTGAGATCTTCCCAAGACTCATGCTCAACGTTGAAACTTAGAAACATTTATTCTGACCACCCTGAGATGGCTTTCCCTTCTTGTCCTTTCCGTAGAAGATCTTATTTCGCAGCTGCTCTTCTGACATACTGATGACGTGACCTGCTCATCTCAACTATGATTTTTTCAGCAGACTGTGGATGCTTGGAATGCATTCCCGCGCGTGAACCCGGGTGTCTGAGACTTTGTCCTGCCATTTTGTTCTCATCTTTTTACTCTTTAGTCATTCTTTCAGCTTGAGTCATCCTCTTCGAGTTTATCTCAGCGATATACATTGAGCTTAGTTTAGCCTTGTGTAGCCAGTGGACCTTAGACAATCACATCTAGCCCTTCTCTGGCATGTTCATTAAGTTTACCATCTACATTTAGGTTGCCGTTAACGTTTACATCTATTTTACATCAACCCAGAACAAGTTCCCCTCAACCTTTTTCATCACGTTCGTCACGTTCAGATCAACTATCTACATCTCCTGTACCTCAGACATCTAAGTATAGCATGCTAATGTTATATTGTCTCTGTGTGTATCCGGGTAACGACTGAAATAACTATATAACATGTTATACATTGATATGAAGTAAATTATAGGGATCGGACCACTAAGTGATTTCCTCTACAACTATAATGTTAATATATTGAAAGATAAAAATAATTTCCACCTTACGCTGGCATACAAGCCACGCATATTTCCATTCATTAAAACTAGAACAAATTAATTTAAGCTTAAAAGACAAATTTTTCACATCATATTTTTGAGCCTTGTCCTACAGTGGACTCCCTGGTCTAAACATAACAATATAGCCTTGTACTAAGGGTCCATATGTTTTTTATTTTATCAGGAAATTATGATACAATATAAAATTACAAATTCTTGTCAAAACTATAGAACATAGATTGAAGCTTATATAATGTATAAATAATGTATAATGGAAGAAAACACCCATGTACCTGAAAATGGGAGCATCAAAAATATTTACTATAACTGTTGTCTGTCAGTTTTTATAAGGGTTCAGTACAAATTATTACATTCTAGAAGGGTCATGGTGCATATTGTCGTCTTCCACGAACTGCTTATTTCCAGTTGTATTCTACCAAGCTGGTTAAATTGATGACATATAGGCGAGGGAGCATAACATATCTGGTTGTGAACTGCAAGGAATACTTAATGAGCTATACATTTGGAACTTCCGATTATTTCATGATAAAAATATGCAAGCAGTAAACACAATTATGTTTTACTTGTTTTATTATATTGGTTAATTTCAGTAATAGGGCCGAATACATGCACTCTAATAATAACTAAAACAAATTATTTGCGAGATTGTTTTCTCGATAAAATGTTTTTGTTTTCTTCAAAGAAGTATTAACTAAAAAGACGTTCTGAGTAGAGCGATCGTTAAGCAGCAATGCCCTCGAAGCCATGCCGTTTCGTCTATTATAATTGTATATTTTTCTAATGACAAGTATGCATTTTCTCATCACTAATTTGTGGCACAAAATGCGTATATGAACGAGATAAAATTGTGATGTTTGCCTTTGAATATTACAATTAAGTCAATCCTTTTTCTTACTTTATTTCTATTGAATCTTTTTCTCACAAAACAGGGCGGTGAAGAAAATGACACCTGGATTTTTGTGCTCTCTGTTCTCTTGAGTAGCACATTAGTGTACAACTACAAAAGTTCTATTGGCCAGGATGGAATGTCTAATTATAAGTATCCTTATATACTTTCGTCATTTAAAATGCAAACCCAGTCTTAATAAAAAAAAGTGTTCAAAAGTATATTCGTACCTTCTTATTTTCCACTGACCTAAATGATTTTTTTTTCTCGAATGAAATTTTATTAATAGTTGTGAAGCATACTGAATCAATTCTATATATAGTAGTGAAAAAGGATAGCACATATTTAATCATACTTGAGAAACCAGTTCTTAAAACAATCAAGCGTCCTTATTTTGAGTATCATGAATTAATTGTCCTTTATCAGTGAATTGACATAAATCCCTTGTAGTTTCCTATCTTGCTTAAAATAAACAGATAGACACAACTGAAAGACGTTGACTTTACCCGCATATGAAAAAGTGGAATATAAGATTATTTATTGTTATTATTATCATTATCTTCATGATGACGATTATTATTATTATCATTATTATTATTTTTATTATTATTATTATTATTATTATTTGTACTGGAAAAGGACACAATAATACTGGTAATTATGGTAGGTTTCAATATAATATTCACGGTTACTATAATAATATATACCGTTGAGAGGAAAGTGTTTTAAAAATGAATGAGATCTCAGACATCTCTAATGGATGATAAGTGCTCAAACGACAGCAAGACAGACATACGGATTATTGTCAGTTTTTTAACTAAAGATTAAAACTACACGTATGTCAGTTCTGTCTGTAGTTGGGATTTGCATTTACTAAGAATATGGTTGAATCTGC